>OZ012661.1:111678558-112026099 GCA_963942545.1 Oxycera nigricornis | reverse complement strand
AAATCGGTTATTTTTTGAATAAAATTTATGACTTTCCAATTCAAATTGGTTATTTTCCAAATCAAATTGGTGACTTTACAAATCATATGAGAACATTTCGAAATCAAGTAAAAACATTTCTAAATCACATTTAAACGTTTCCAGCCCGAATGATGTTGAAAAGCCTTAATTAGATTCGGAAATGCAACATTTTAATTTGAAAAATCATTAATCAATTTGATTCGGAAAACACCTAAATGGCTATATATAGAGTCCAGTTTATTTCATATCAGTTTAAGTTAGAATGTTTTGAAAGGTATCCAAGACTTACCTTCGCAATTATCCTAATATTTATTTAAATACTGAGAGAGGTGAATCTGGCAGGGAATTTTTTTTAAATTGAGTTTTGTTAAATCAAGCTTTCTGTTTAGAATATTAAATGATTTTAAAGACATTAATTCGCTTCGAATCAAGAGTACAGTCAAACTTTTCTGGAGTTTCATTTAATCGGAAAAATTTGTTGATGACTCTAGGGACATAATCACGTGTCCGTACAACACAGACTCAAATTCTAGTCCAACAAACTTGCTTTTCTGGCCTAACAAATCATCCATTCAATTATCATTGAAGACCCTTGAGAATGCGTGTAATTCGGCATTTCCAATTAAAAACGAAAATAACATCAATTTCCCATCTGTCCTATCCTATTGCCAGTGCCTCAGACGCTATTCAACACTCAAATCCTTCACTGAAATAAAAAAAACATCGAACTACAAAACGAAGTCACTTTCCATCCATAATACAATAAGAAGCTAACGAACTTACCTATTAAATAAATAAGAGATACTTGCAAAAGGTCAACACGAACTGGAGCAAAAATTAAATATTTACCCGTTCGTTTCAGTGTCGTAGCCGCCACTAGGACGAAGCTGACCTAGTACGAGAAGAGTTTGCCCTTTTCGCCGCGCTTTCGAGCGAATCTTGAGATTAAGGATATAAAGTGCAAAGCGAGTAAGTGTGAGCTGAGTTGAACTTTGCTGATTCCTTGCACGGCATCCTTGCAGTCGCATAGGCGCACATAAGGCTAACAAGGAGCTGTGGGCATGAAACAGCAAAGGAGATCCTTGTGAAAGTGTGCTCGACACTGAAAAGTACAACAAGAGCACTTTAGAAAAATAACTTTCTGCCTGGATTCACGCTTTCCCGAAAGTGTTACCAAGCTGTCGGATTCAACTAGGCCAGGCTTTGTGTCCATAATGGGCACTCGTTTTCCGTGTCACTGAATCCTGCGGTGACTGATAGCTATACATGTAACTTTTGCGCTCTCTCATTCATATATCTCAGTCAAAGCATCCTTTTTAAATGGCTGGTGCTTCTATGGAAGTTACATGAAAAGCAAACTGCCCCGTGTTGTGACTACAGATAACATTTAATGTCTCCGTCGTGTATGATAATTTCTCGAAGAACACGACAATATAAGTGGCAGGAGGTGGTTTGCTTGACACGATACAATTAATCAGATTGAAATATGCGATAGCTTCGAGCTTGTGCGGGATGGTACTATCACTATCACCATTGAAGCTGGTCAGGCGGTAAGTACCGTCTTATTATTTGCTCTTAGCAGTCGGAGGTGATATATCACTCTGTTGTGGGTGGGGACGCATTGTTCCCTGGGCTTGCTCCTCCTTTTTTCGTTATGTCTTTGAGCGAAACTAGACCTGCAGCCTGGGTTCCTGGCTTGAAAACAAAGCAAGCTGGAATTTCAGATGAGCAACTGAACTCCGGTTGAAAGAGGTGAGACGCTAAACACAAAAGCTAGCTAGCAACCTACATATTTCTTCTGATTCTTTAGCAGCCTTGATGGGGAAGAGCATTGTATTCCAGCTTGTGCACCTGGATGGGAATCAGAAAGGTGAAAAAGAATGCAAATATTCTATTTTCTTTTTGTTTACAGACACTGGAAATTTTCATTTACTTCACACTTTGCTGGATCAGGTATATTGTAGATGTTGGTGCCAATTGTCCTTTAGTACATATCTGGAATCGATTCGTTCAAAGGCCAGAGAATGATGATGTGCTTAGTCATGCGGAGTGTTGAAATATTCTAGAAATAATCTACGTGGTTGATGATGATGAAAATGGAATGTCTCCCATTTCAAAGATCTTCATTGTGTCATGAAGAAATGTTGCCTGTTTGAATTGTAGACAAATTCTATGAGTAAGAAAAACATTCTACCATAAGTAGATGCATTTCTTGGTTTAAGTTTCGGTCAGTGATCTTACAATTTCTTTGTTCCGTAGCAACTGAAACCTTAGGGTTCAAAGTGAACTTTTATCACCCATAAAGAACATAGTTTTTTGATAGTTTATAATTGATGAAGCGTTAGTAAGCGTCAATCAAAATTAACCATAAAATCAATTACAATGAAAAATCAATCGCTTAAGGGGATGGGGGCGGGGGTGAAGTTAATTTTCAAAACTTAAACACATTTAGTGTTTACACATTCATTTATAAGTTAAGGACACAATAGTCCAACATTTGAAGAGTCTTCTGTTAAATTTTTGTGAAAAAATATTGTGAATTAAGCCACTGTTTGCAAATCTTCATATACACCAAAAAAATGTTGCTTTGTGGTGATCAACATAATTCATTACTGTTCTGTTGACTAAAAAGCAAAATTATTTCCTTAGTTTATGAGGTTTTCGAGGTAACAACATCAATTTTTGTTGTTGTTTTTTCAATTTTTGAAACCAAAAAGAGACGAATTATTTGCTTCTATGAAAATTTATTGATAAAAATCGGCGAATTTTTTACTTCAAAGTAAATTATAACAATTAAAAATACAAAATCTCGATGTTTTTACCTCGCAGTTTATGTATAAAGTAAGTGTGCAAAATTTGCGAAGGATAACTATTTTTGGAGTAACAGCGATCTAAACTAAATCTCAGAAAAACGCGTTTAAAAATTAACAATAATAGCAAAATTAGTTGGAGAGCATATATTTCAAATGGCTGTATCTGCATCAGTTTTGCTCCGATCAATCTCAAATTTAACTGGATACTTGAAAAACTGTACTATTGAATGAACAAATAAAAAAGGAACATAAAATTAAAATACTCGCCCTTAAGGAAAAGTTTCATTTATGAAAGACACAATTTTTCGATATACGACTAGGTGTAACCTTTAATGCTTTACGTGCTTATGTGCAACCCTTGCGTTCAATTCACTGGAATAATCCAAATTAATTTTTTTTTATTTTAAGAACCTATTCTTGAAACGAACGACTATCGAACAGGACTAATAAAAATTCTTAACAGGAATGGTCCAATTCTTCTTCATACTTGAATACGCTATGATCCTACAAGCGTTTGCTTTAGACTCTAATTTTTGCTAATGCAATTTAAGGTTTTCACCAAGATTCATCGTTAGTTCATCTTGGTTTGCTGCTGCATTCCAAGTGCACGCCTGGTATCGAATTTCCTTTATAATCACTGTTATGTGAAAAATTGATTTACGAGAAAATTGCCTTTTCTTCATTTTACAGTCATGAAAGTAAGCTGTGATTTTTCGTTAAGAAATTTGAAATAATTGAAAAATGAATAAAACAATTGTGTCCTTATTACTCTTATTGTGAAAAAACCCCGTAGAATTTTTATTTATCCTTCGAGATCATATTCACCTAAAACATTTGCAACAAACTACAATTTCAAAATATTTCCCTTTCACCAAATCCCAGTGATAAACTAGTTTCTGTTTAATATTATTTCGTCCTTGAATCCAACTAGCACCGATCCTAATAGACTACACTACATGGAATAGCTTTTAGGTCATTTATCTAAATCATACCATGTTCAGTGGAACATATCTGATATCAGCAAAATATTCTCATGCTTCGTGGCTACAACGATGAGGATGTAAATCTTCAAGCATACACTTTTGTCCTCCAATTGAATGTAGTGGCCATAAGAAAGCATTACACTCCCACTTAATTCAAGACTTCTACATTTAATACATTTGGTGTATCATCAAGAGCCACTACAGCATCCCCCAGGATGTACTAGATAAAATGGCTTCGAGTGATAATATGAAACAGCAGTAGCCTGCAATTTCGTTACTTGGCCAAGGCAATACTTCCTTCCTGGCTCCACTTGGAAACAGTTGCTGTCCATGAGACTCTGGGGGAAGCTATAATAGTGGAACCAGCAGCGCAGCCAAGCACCATGAAAAGCTAAGAAATGTGCCAGGAAAAAATGAGGACGATGACAACGTTTGTAATTTGTACCATCGTTCGAAGATCCTTGATATGATATAATTTTGTACAGCGGGTCAGGGCATGTGCCATGCCATAGTCGAGCTGAGTGCGTTAGCTCAGCAGGGATTAATGTGACAAAGGTCGAGGGTATCCTAGCATCGGCCGGCAATGTGATGGAGTGCGGCATATCCTGCTTACAAGGTGTATTTAATTAGAAGTATAAGCGATTTAATTAAAGGTATCAGATTAGAATCCTCAGGACGAAAGATTTTAAGGCTGTGCGGATGATGATTGTCATCTTTTATATTCTATTTTCCGAAAACCTGTTTCCAATTGCAGATCCTTACTTAAGAGGTCCACTGGAACTCACCGGAAAATGTTTAGGGTGCAAACATTTTGCCAGATACGTATTAGGGTGCCGATAAAAATCAGATTTCCTTAAGAGGAACCCAACAGATTCAGGTTAAAGGACGGTTAATTCGTGTATTACTCAACCGTAAAACTAGGGGATGGTTATGCTGTGAATCAAAGGTTGTATATTCTCTCCGCTGGCTTCAAACTAATGAAAGTTTAACGGTCGAGTTAGTGCTGAAAGTGCTCGCTGAGGTGCGACTATCGATGCTATTAAAAAATTTAGCTGTCGAAGTGGTAATTGTATTTTTCGGGTGCGTAATTACGCCATCCTTCCTTAATTGGATTACTAAAAACGGAAAGTATTTCTGCATTATCAGTATTGGCTATCACTTCTTTCTGTAACCAATTATGTACGGAACACAAAAGTAAACTGTAAACAATTTTTAAGAATGTCAAGCCATTCTACTTGCAAATTTCTTATTTCACTGCATGTTAAACATTATTATGAAACTCCTAGCAGAATCATAAACAAAATCCATAATCCGCAACTAAGCTTTAGATACTTTTACGGATACATTTGGATATCAGATAACATTTTCGCTATGGACGGACATTGATTGATTATCATGTCATATTCATCTTTTCTTTTTCGATGTTCATAATGAATCATCATTCCATTTTCATTTATTATTGGATTCAGCTTAATTTCATGTTTGCAACATGATTTTCATATTAAACTTCCTTGGAAGAAATTCAATGTGATAATGACAGATCTAATGTAACTTTTATTTGAAAACAAGGCAAATAAAGGGTTTTTCATTCGAAATATATCACATTGCAACTATTATATCAATGATACAGATACATTTCGTATTTTTGTAGAGTAGTAGAGAGTTTATATTTTCCATAATCGCTTTGTATATTATTGGTGCTCATTTGAATTTACCTCCTTAAATGCTCACAATAGAGCTCAAACCAAAATGATTAAAGTTGTGCTGAATTGCTGAACAGCTGAACCACATCATGTCTGCAATACGTACTGTGTGACACATGCCGTTGATGATCAATGTAGACAGCTTTCACCAATTAAGCCTTGTGATGATTCGTTTGAAAGTTGTGCTTTCGTAGAATTTTTATTTCAGTAAAACTAGATAGAAAATAATTAAACAATCTCAATAAAGATATATTTAACGGAGAACACATTTACTCAATTAAAGTTGTTGAAAAAGCTCTCATTCAAAATTTTCCGGAATAATATTTGATCTATGATTTTCCCTGCTAATGTTTTTCTACAGTCAAAATGAGCATATAAGAGATTTCAGTCCACAAATTGAACCACACAGCCAACACAATGACATTTTCTAGGTCAAGTCCGACAATTTTTCCGGAAATAGTGCAAGGAATAAACACTAATGACATGTATCAAGATACCTTATCTACACTGAATGTATCCATCACATATTATAAATAAGGATGTACATAATTGTTTCTTGTTAGCAAATATTGAAAGATAAACAAACAACAAATAAAATGACGGAATGGGTTACTATTTGACAAACATCACAATATAAACGTTGCGATAAAGCATTCCTTAGAGTATGGCAATGAAAACAAAATGAATCATGACGACAATAAAAATTTGGGGTGATGGAATTATGAGGAATAATTGATTAAAACTACACACATTAGCATATTAAATTATGAAAGAAAAAATGTGGTGAGTAGTAAAATTACACGAAAAAAAACGATAAATATGAAAGCCGGTGGCCTGCGAGCAAACAGTAGTATTATAGATATAGACTAAAGAAATATTGACATAAGAAAAACGCAGCTGTATTATTGCAAATCGATTTTAAATCGCGTGACCCATCCTCCAATAGCTCTGAATAACTACCAAAAGTAACAAAATCAATAATGCTTTTCAATTTCCAAACATGTTTTTTATAGTATACAATCCATTCTAAAATTATTATTTTTAATAAATATTGCCTGTTATCAATAAAATGATTGCATCTAAATTGCTGCCTGGACTCCCTTTGTTTCTATTCAACCAAAAAAACTATCAAACCTCAAAGCCAATTCATGAATGAAAATGTCCATTGAATTTCTTAAATTATGCCTAGACACTTTTCCAAGCAGCTGGCACCTAAACTCTCGTCCTGGCGAATCCATAGTCATGATGTTATGTTTTCCTTCGCAGTTGCATGAATTATTCATCGCATTCAGCAAACTCTAGTATCTAGTAGATAAATATAAAACATTATGTGCATTTTTATGTGTGCTAAAATAGTTTCAGAGAAAAAAGATTTATCATTGAAAGACCCAAGTGAGTTCAAGTGTAGAATGTTTGAGCAGCTATGCATCTCTAAGTATTTTGGTTTACTTTTGATGATTCTTGGAATGAAAATAAATGAATCTTAATACATACTAAGCATTAATCAAAATTAAATTTTATTGTCTTATTTAAATTTGTGGGTTGTTTTGAATTTTATATCTTTCTTCAGTTTTTCCTACTTGAATTTTACCATAAAGCTGACACATGGATTTTTAATTTTCCTTATTTGGTTACGAACTCTTATTTCAAAATCTTATCAGAATAGTGGTTCTAAATTAAGGATTTCATAATCAACTATATTTGCCTTCTCAATTGATAAAATCAGTCTAATCTAAATCAACTATACAGTACGCGCGTATAGTCAGAAAACAAATAACATCATATTATTTCTGATAACAATACATACTAGGATCTAAGCTCTCATTTTAGCAAGCAATAGAAATAACACCATAGCAACATAAAATCTAGAATATCCTAACATGAACTCTTGTAAACATCTCCGAACTGACTTGAATGAATGAATATTCCCTTTTGGTTCTATGTAGGATCTTCATGGTTCGCAAAATTCAATCGACTGCATCCGCAAGGAAAATGGAAATTTTCTAGCTTAAGAAAATTGATTGACTTTCAAAGTTTACACTTGTTAAAGAGAGTGAGCAGAGTGATTATAATATGGTATTTAATAAATTTACACAAGAAAGTTTCCGGACTTTTGCTCTTTTAATTAGAGCTAATTTTTTGCTACGAAAGTTCTACTCAACAAGACTTGACCTCATGCGGACGTTCAGTCGTGGGAACGAGGCAACGAACTCTTTTGTCGCGATCTATTGCTCACTAAGTCCAAAATCTCCGTTTTGTGGGAAACCCCATTTGAAAACCCTGGATCGAAATGATCAATTTGCAAGTCAGCATTTGATTGGCGTTGAGCTGTTTGTTGGGGGCCCACGTTGGGCGCGATAACTCAATTTCATTACAAATGGCGCCCAACGTGGGGCCGCCATTCGTAATAACATTGAGATAACGTGAACGATATCGTGACTTTCGTCTCGTTGGCCTAATGGACGTTCAGTCCAGAGGACGAGGCAACAAGTTATTTTGTTGTGCAGAGTATTTCAGGTTCGGCCTCTACTCTACTGCAGAGGTGTGATGGCTAATGGCAGGCCAACGAGACGAAAGTCTTGTTGCCTTGAATTTTTGTTCCGATATCGTTGACGCTAATTCGAATTCATTACAAATGGCGCCCAACGTGGGGCTAACTCAAATTCGTTACAAGTTTTTAAATTGAGGAACGGTAGGAACAATTGTTTTTTTGAAGAAAATTTAACAGTTTTATTTTTTCTCGCTATAGAACTCATGATCTCACTTCAAATCAGTGCACATCAAAAAGATACAATCCTAAACTATCTAATCATTTAGAATTGAGTTACATGCCACCGGAACGAGTGGAAACCCAAAAATTTGTAATTCAACCAAATCCAATTTCCTTCTTAATTAAAATGCTTTTGTACCGATCCCCAACTAATTGCGCAATTTGTTTGCATATCGAACGATAAACCAATTACATGCATTTACTGCCTCGATAACTAAACGTTTAAATAGCCACAATTTCAACTTGCAGGTCCTTTGAAAATCAGATTAAGGTGCATATGTGCACATACATATCTCGAGGACGTGCATAGGCATCAAACCACACATGCCAGGATATGTCCTATAAAAGTTGGATGTGCATTTGTAGAGTTAGTCCTCCGAGCTTTGTGCAGCATTATTAAAAATTAATCCACGCTCTCGTGATTTATTAGAAGCGAGTATGTGAAAGTAGGAGGCAATATTGGACTGCATATGCGTGTGCTGTGTGCAAACGATAAAAGGTTTAATAGAATTTTTAATGAAATCCACATGCATCAATGGATAATTGTATTTTGAATTTGATCTAATGAAAACCACGACGGAACTCTTCAGTTTTAAGCTTGTATAATTGTGTTTCTTGCTTTTTGATTAATTTGATTCCAGTTTTTTAATTTGATTCAATTTAAAGGAGGAAGTTTTTTGTGAACTTTATTTGAATATTTTAAACCATGTTGGAGTTTTATATATAAACGGAGTCAAAGATGATATCCCAACATTAATTTTAAGCATGTCTTCAGAAAGTATATCATTAGGTCAAATGGGGGTTTAGGCAATATCAAAAACCAATGCTGTGGAAATGGCAACAGGAATGTAGAATGTGACATAAAAATAGCTGATATAGTTTGAATTTACATCATTTATTTGCTTTCCATTGGATGGATAATATACACTCCAGATTAGACATCTATCTTCTAATCGATTGAATCAATCTCTTATTTATATTGATAATATTATTTATATTTGGAAAATTTTAATACACATATCAGTTTCCACAACACCAATCTCTGAGTTATCCGAGACAGAAAGTCTGCAAAACATACAAGTTTGTCGTGATAGTTGTAATCAGATGAATACACATCTGAATACCATATATTTGTGTGCTCTCATTTTCCATCTACATATCCGGGAAAACTTTCACACGCTTAATTGAATCGCGAATTTATTACGACAAGTGTGTGTGCATGGACATGTGCATTTCTGTTGTTGAAAGGATGCAAACAAGCACATTGGCATGCTTCCATATTTCAACTAATTAAAACTCTTTAGATAAATTGCTTGGAAATGTTTTCGCAAATTGATAATCAATAATGGGAAAGTTTCACTTCATATCCATGTGAAATTTTGGCACTGTTGTGTGCATCATTTTACGATATTTTCAGGAATAGGAAACTGGTGACGATTGAGTTTGGATTGTTTTAATGTTTGATGATAGTTCATGAAAGTTATATTTATAAAAATTTATCAAATTATTTAAGCATCAGAGCTAGTGCGTATTTTTGAAGATTTATTTTCCACCTCATGTTCAATTTTGGGACAAATTCGAAGTTTTAATTGGACTCATCTGTCCCTTTCGTAAAAAAAAAAACAAAATAATCTACTCTTCGAAATACTCCACCATCAATTCAACGATTATAAAACGTACAAGACTTTACATTGGCTTCCCTTTACAAACCGCTCAATATTCCAATCGATATTGTTGAATAACTTACCACCTAATTGAAGAGTGTCAAGTTTGTTGGACCAGAAAATATATGAATATGAACCACCCCATCTTCCCAGATCAATTTTTCATATAGGAAAACACTATGTCTTAGCTTCAACCGTATCGCAGTACAGTTCTTGCACTCATATCACATGTCTTCCTTTTGCACTGTTGAAATTTCGTTTTATCCTTATCGGGTGTATCCATTCTGTTGGAAATTTTCATTCAAGTTAATGTCACGTTCTTATATCGAATTTTGACCGAAAGCAGAAAAGTGGCAACTGAAATAGGGTTGTACATCGTATCAGGATGAAACTAGCAATACGTAAGTTGCGATGGTTGATAAGGTGTTTAAGTATCGTTCAAAATGGTTTTGAAATAAGGATCCTCTCATTTTCCAGTATGAAATTGTTTCAATAATATCATCCAGTCCAAAAACAATAGAAAAATTTGAGTATATTAGTTCACGATAGTTCGGGATCAAGAAAATTTATTTTTTTGTTTCGAAAGTGTAGATAAAATATAATCTTTTTGTCAAAATTACAAAAGAAAACGACTTTTTCACGATTGGTATAAATTTTTCATGTTGAAAATCAATCCTCATCTCAACATATCTCAAAAAATTCAAAAGATTTATAAACTTTTGACGCTACTATGAAAGTGTATTCATTTCATTACATTTTAGTCCATTGAGATTTATTCTAGAATAATTTTTTATACAAACAGAACTTAACTATCACTCACTTTTTGTTGGCATAGATTGCTTGAACGCATTGGTACATATTTTTTCAAAAAGGGCCTACTGGTATATCAAATTCGCTTCAAAGTTCCATAGCTGCTCTTAAAAATTTTAAAAATGTCCTTTTTTACTGGTGTTACCCTGAAAATAGAATTTTGTTGAAGGCGAAAACATTCCATTAAGAAATTAAGAAAGAAATCCGAAAAAAACCCTATTTTGAAGATTGTCTAGAAATGTCCTGAATTTAGAATTTTCAATCTGCAGTGCCAAAAAATTTCTCTAAAACCGATTGCGAAAACCATGAATCGTTGGTTTTATGCATCGAAAAATAAGTAAACCTATATTTTTGTGACCTGATATGCTTGTTCTGTATATTTTCGTGAAGATATTTTTGCGTTAGATATTTTTGCATCGGATATTTAATGCTGACACCAAAATATCATCAGCCTTGCAACGTGGAATTTGTCACTCTGATGTGGGTACCAGGTCACACGTTTAATGAAAGGAATAGGTTGATGGCCGTGGAAAGAGAGTAGAGAGTGTTTTCTGTAATGGATCGATGGGCATTTTTTCCTTTGGTTTTAATTGTTACCAAAGAGGAAATTGGTCTTATTGATCCTTATAATGTGCCATTCCCCATTAACTTACCTGTAAATCATCTTAAAAAGATTAGTGGCGAGAATATGCCTCGAGAACTTTGTCAGGTGGAAATGAAGTATTTTTTATGTATACTCAATACATCATTTTATACATATATACATGCAGAGCTCTTGAAATATAATTTGATATTAAAACTTGGTTCGGATTTGGATATCTACACATATGTCCACTATTAATTGTTCCAAGCTCAATTGTTTTAGATTCAAGGTACCAGCAGATTTCAGCAAAATACTTTTAGTAAACTTATATTAAAAACATAATTGAATTAAAAAAAAGTTGAGCGATTTTCCTTTAGCTTCCTTGGAAAAAAATAAGCAGATACGATTTCATTTCTTAAAAAATTCAAAGAAGTAACTGAAAATTTATACTTAATCTAGGATAAATTTGTCATTTTCTATTTTGTGATTCCAAAAAATGATTTTTACCGATCAATGCATAAAAAAATTGTAGCTGCAACACAGCAGTCACAATAGTATCATCTAATTTTGCCCAACAAGCTATGCCCAATAATCCAGAAACCCAAATTAATCATAAATATATACATTAAGCTCTAAACATTTTTTTTATTTGCCTTTGATGATGTGAAACAGGATATTTGCAAAGACGTTACACCCTTATATTAAATTTAAGATCAAAGAACCTCCACTTACAGAATAAGAAATTGATTCCCGCTGTGGTCAAGCAGAAAATACGTTTGACTTTTTTCAAGTGTTCCATCACCTGTTTGAACTTAAAACGAAATAAAAACAACCGCCATCACTATGAAACCTTTTTAATAATAAAATGTCGATCGTATTAGAAAAGGAAACGTTCAACAGAACAGAACAACGCTCAATGTCAATAGAAGACGTTCAATGTGAAGCGAATCCAATCGTATTGACCTGATTTCCAATACTCGAAACCTTGCAAATATATATCCTCAGACATTGTACAGAACGAAGAAATCGTATCCTCCGGATAAACTCTACATATACATGTTAAGCTAGGAGGAACTCTAAAAAGAATCTAGAAAAACGAAACGATATGAAGACTAAACTGTACATAAGTACAACGAGGCACATTCAAGGCATCAAAGAATGATAGAGTGGTGTTGAATTAGATCCTTGCTGAAAGCGATAACCACCAGCAAAGTTTCGTGGAAAAAATGAAATCTCTGTTGTAAAATCCTCCAACACCGTTTAGTTTGCTCCTGCAAAGCGACGTGTTTGTATTGAAGATGTGACGGTGATGAAGGATGTGGATGACATATAAAATCTCTGAATGTTGCAAGATTTATTGATGTTCGCGGGCGGTGTGTTTGCGTGTGTGTTTGTGTGTATCTTTTACCGCAGAGTTCTTCTCACTTAAAAGCGTAAAATTGATGTTATCGTGTAAAAGTTTATGATGACACTATGATGAAAGTGGTTTGTTCAAGGAGGCGGTAATCTTTTTTTGCCGTGCTAGGTAATCTGTCAATAAGATGACTTGAGCCTTTTGAATCTCTTCGTTTTCATCATATTTAATTCATTTGAAAAAAAAACTATGTTTCCAGGAAGATTTTATAATACTCATTCATATACTATTGAAGGTGGGTGGATCAACTTTTTTTAAATAAGGAAGTAATATCAATTCAGTTGTTTTATGTACAGTAACTAAAGAAATGAATCGTGTCATTTTGTTTCAGGAGTTGTTAAGCTTTCTTCTCTTAATCCTAGTACAATGATAAGATCCTGTAAAATCTTCCAAATTGAATTGTTTGAAACTTTATGTGGATTGGCAATTATTTTTCCGCTGAGCAATCAGAAATTGATTATAAGAAAACGACTACTTCTTCTATCCTGTAATCCTATGTAAGACGGATTAAAAGGAAGTTTTGAGAAAACGTTAACATTGAAACCCTACCAAAATAAACATATTGATCACTCGTTCTCTATGATTAACATATTTTGCAAAAAAGTTTAATCCCGAGCCAAATTTTAAAGTGGCTACAACTATTTTCAATCGAGTTTCGAAATTTTATAATATTACGCAAATTATAAGCGTCATTAGTGTCGTATTGCTCTAAAAGGTTTTTTTATAGTGCAAACAATTAAAAACACAATACCTTAAATGTCTTGTAGTGACTATTCAAACTTAAATAAAACATAAAAAATACTTCAATTTTTCTCTTTATTGTAACCGAAAATTTTGCTTTTTTTTCTGTTTACTCACCCACCAGACTATCTTTCTTCAAATGTCTGAAAATGTAACAGCCCAAAGCTTGACGACTGATTAAATCTAAAAAAACAATAGTAATTAGAAAATAAATGGATGTTGTTATAAGTTTTCAGTGTCAATATACACAAAGTTTTATAATTTCCATATATGTTCGCCCACGCTGGGCGCTATTTTGAAACTATGAAATTTATGCTATTTGTACTATATGTATATCCAAATGCTTTTTTAGCAACCTTTCGAATCTGAAATATTTTTTATAACTTGCCTTGCATGTAGTATAATTAAAAAACTACACAACAGTTAGATTAAAAAGGAGACAAAAGCGTTTGTGTGTAAATTATTGGCTGTGTAGGGAAGAACTTTGATTACCTTTTTAAATTTAAATTTACTCTAAACAAAGTGAACAAAAGGGATGATTTAAGTTTAATTGAGAAGATGAATTTCAATTGAATGATACGACAATTTTCCAACAGCTAGTAGACATATTCCGTAGCTATATCTGTGTAAAACGCTGAAACATCGGATATAGAATTAAATCTGCAGGCGCCAATAAAGAAAATTGTGCCAAAAAAGATAAAGACGTCGAGAAAACTTTAAAAATGTAGTTTCAGGATGGAACAGTAAAAGATGCAACTCACTGCCATATACCAAAAACTCGGTTATACCATAAAACAGCTTAATTTCATTCCAAAAAGTCAGTTCATAGCTTTTGGTTGCTAGCAGCCTAGAATATTATCAACATTGATTTGTGCCTATCATACTTTTTGATATTGCATCAACACTCTCATCCTTCAATAATTGAATTTCATCAAACAATTCACTTGTAAATACAGATTTACGTAATTCAATTCTAGAAAAAAAAATTTTACACCTGCTTTAACTTCTGTTCGGATTACTTTTTAGAATATTGTCTCTTCCTCGGAAGAAAAAAAGTCGAAAGACAAATGCTTTTAGCAAAACACTCCCAAGTTTCGTTAATCTAATCTACACCCCCATTGTTTTACATCCTGCCCGTGCCCATGTTTGTTCAGTTCCATAGGATGCAGATTCATATTGCAAGCTGTACCTCCCATTCCGCGCTAGTCTCTCGCTCAACAAACTAAGAAGGCCGAGATCAATTGAAAAGTTTTTCAATGGAATTTCCAGAGAATTTTCTCTACTCTCCCTGAATTTTCAATTTTCAATCCACGCGCTAGACGCTAAAACCACCATGGTGTGCTGTGTTCATTCTCTACATGCACGATGTCCTTTAACTCAAGTCAGTTGTTGGCTGATGGATTGTAACAGAAAAAAGCAGATACTGAGCTATAGTAGCATAGAAAGGATGATGCTAAACAGCACGGCATTCTATATATGCTCGTGTATATTTTGAGAAATGTGAATGCTTCAGGCTACGTTTTTCAATTGAATTCGATGAAAAGTTTTCTTTCGCGGTGACAACGACTGCAAAGAAATAAAATATTCCAAAATGGAAACCAAGACACGATGTAGGCTGCCATGTATGTATAGTGATTTCATGCATGTTTGTCTTTCCAAAAACCTAGAAGATTGGCTACGTCTTTACATTTAGGATGGTAACCAGACCGTCGAGATGAATTACAATAGCTATAAACATTTTTTTATTTTTTTTTATAGCATGTGACCAAATCAAGTGTGATTCCTATGAGATCCTATTAGGATAAGTGTATTTGACTAGAAAAATTTGTTTCACGCCACTTTGAATGTGATTTCAGTAAATGTTTAAGCAATTTAAAATGTACGATACTATGCGACAGACAGACGCTTCCAAAAGGCTAACAAATCGGTCAAGTCATTATTTATAGTCCGAAAGAAAACTTACAACTAAAGACAACAAAAGGTCCGGATTGCTTTTCTTTAATTTTCAGGACAACGTTTCAAGGACACTTGGGAAATAGCATAGGCATCCTTTGAGTTTTTCCAATTTTTTTAAGTAGATTGATTTTTGGATGTCAATATATCAGTATATATAGAAAACCACCCACATTTGTCGATTTAAAAAGACTAGAAAAGATTCATTACTTCTTTGGATGAATGTGCCCAAAAGCAGATATAAGTGGAGATCATTCAAGAACCGAAGTGAAGAAGAGGAAGTGTAATGAATTGATGCTTTTAAAGTCTCTAAGACTTTCAGAACGATCATGGAGAGATGCATGGAGAAACAACCCCTGTTTAACTTTGCAGCCTCCAATTTGTTCTGTAGTCGAAGTGTAGAGAGGTGTTGATTGCTTGCAAGCTAGCTCAGTTGAGCGAGACTATGGTCATGGTTTGTAGTCCCTGTTTTTCGTTATGTCCACTTATTACCAGAATTTTAATCAGACATTTAAAAGTCCAATTGATACATGAAATTATGTAAAACCGATACGAAAAACAAACTCACTCATCAGGACAGGATTTAAAATCTAACGTCAACTACCTTATCTCTGTCACGTGTAAAGCGAAAAACATAGTTTCAAGATTTGAAATTTTTACAGAAATAGCTTTGAAAAATGTAATACATAATAATCAGCTACTATAATTACTAGCTGTGTTTTCATTTTTTACAACCATTTGCCCCTAAAATTTGATATTGTTGACTTCAGCACAATTAACATTTAACAATCCCACGACTTATTTTATGGTAATATGTTGCCTTTCACATGTGGATAGTAATTAAATCAATCTCTATAAACATATCAACAATGTTGGTAATAACGAAAGTAGATAATTCTCTTGGCAATTCGTTTCTCAACGTAATTTAAAGCAATTTTATTTTACTATTATTTTCTGTTTCTGGATTTTATGCTTGTCCTGTTCATATAATCCAGTAGTGTTTACTCAGCAAAATTAAAGATGTCCATTGAAAAGATTATATTCTGTTGTCCAACATTTTCTGAATTTAATTAGAAAATAACAATAAACATTTATCTTTCGCATCTCATCAAGTTGAACAGCTAAAATTCATAACAATAATTCATCCAATTGAACATATCTTCCTAAAACTTCCACACTGCCAGTTTTTACTGCATTCAATTATCTTTATCGTCTGCATATACACATCACCTCCTTTTCTATTGACACAACAAATTCAATATACAATAAACTATCGACGAACTATTGTTTCGACGATATAAAAGACAACAAGCCGCGAGGTGCGACCCTTGAGGTCCACACGGTCAACTTCCCAGTAATATCTACATAAACATCAACAACATTACAACAATAAGAGGTAATAGTAACAGTAATGAGTTAATATGAATCATATCGTCTACGGGAGGGTCCATTGATTATGTAAGGCTTTAGGTCGATGAGGACAGATTGAATATTCACGCGGATCAATCGGGGGGGCCTTTTTGGTGTTGAAAATTTTTGTTGGTTTTCAAAATTTTAGCAATTTTTTTTAATTAAAAGACTATAAAAACTATTAAAAATCTGCTTAAATTATGCAAATATCTTAAAACTTTGATTGAATTTACAACAATTTTTTTAGAATAAAAGATATAAAGTAATAGCACTCGTATGAACCCTCTTTACATGGTAACTTTGAATGATTTTTTTATTTTTAATTTAGTTTTTTCATAATTATGGAAGAACATTTTGCCGGTGTCTCTTCAAAAACTAATGAGAATGTATAAATTTTATAAACTGGATCACTGTGCTGTGCAAATCAGGTTAAAAAATATTTTGTATGAAAAAACCATAATTTTTCGCATTTTCTTCTATTAAATTAAAAAAACGGCTAAACCGAATTTTTATAATGTTGAAAACTTCACAAAGATGTTAATACACGTCAACTGACACCTTAATGATGCAAATATTATGTCTGGTTCGTGAGATATAGTGAATGATAAAAATGGCCTTGAAAATCATGATGACTTTTAATGATTTTTTATTTTTAATTTATTTTTTTACGTAATCATGAGGAAAAACTTTGATGATTTTTTTGCGAACATTGTTTGGAGTAGATAAATTTTATAAACATTGATTACTAAGACTTGACAATAAGGTTAAAAATTTATTGTTTTTGAAAAAAAACCTAATTTTTTGCACTTTTTTCTAAAAAATTTGAAAACCGCTCGAAGGCTTTTTTTAAAAATTTGATAGAATAACACAAACGTTAATACGCGTTGATTGACACCTTGTTTAAAAAGATCGTATGTTTGGTTCACGAGATATAGCGCCTGACAGAAATGACCTTCAAACGGGCAAAACAGCGAACCCCCCCGACCGAAGTATCCCAAAAACTAATCAGCTCTTAAAATTGCAAAGACGCTTCGATTGACACCTTAACAAAGTCAATCAGACTTTGTTTACGTGAGTTATGCTCGTAGAAAAAAGTGTCCACGAACGTACGTACGTACGTACGTACGTACGTACACACACACACACACACACACACATACATCTCCCTTTCTAAAAACACTTTATATATACTCTATAGACCTCAAAACGTAAAGAAAAGTTGAAAATTTCAATTTCGATTTTCGAGGCGATTACAAGAACTTCCCATATACTGGGAAGTTAAAAATCGATTAAATACACTTCCTTTCACAACGAATCTATATCAGATTACATATTCTCCGTAGACGCACCCTTTTTTCTGTAATTATCTTCTATATTTCCAATCAAGAAATGTATGAGAATGACTGATGTAATGGATAGCTTTTATGAAATTGACCCAAATACAAATCGTAAGGATGGGAACGTCTTCGTTGGAATTAGGAACAATTATATGATGAGTTCTTTCTCGGTATTGATTATTTTATCAATTTATCATTTGGATGGTAAGATGATATCTTGTTGTTATGTCCACAGACGAAAAATTTAGGAAGGGGTGCTCATAAACTTATAAGAAAAATGCTCCCCTACGTTAGAGATCATACACAACAAAACACCTAGGGTGGAAAACTATTACATAGCATGAGACTGACAAGGAGCCATATGAAAGCATCCGTGTCATTTTTGTCAAAAAATATATCAACCAATCATTTGTTTCTTTTAAAGCTTATCACCTAATAAGCGACACTTTCTTCATTGAAACAGCGAAAAAGAAAGCGGACCAATAAACTGTGCGTCTAAAAATTAAAGTTGACCACATCAGACTCTTACCACGAAAGATGATCAATCAAAATAGCTCTATAGGAAAGGCTTAAACTCCCAAAAAAGTTCAGAAGGGGGTGAATCAGAAAGGTAATAATGCCTCTGTATCACAAAAAATTGACGATATGTTAAATTGTAGCAGAAACAAGGGAACTTTCATTGATCGAATCATTTGGGATATCCCCAAGGCAAAATGGCATCTGGCTGCTTAGTCTTATTTATTGCATAATTTCTATAATAACTGTCAAGCTACGGATTTTAAAAATGAGGTAATTCTACCTTCGAAAATCGCTTAAAAAATTCTAATTCCTCTGAAACGAACTTTCATGAACCCTAAAAACTATTACTAATTGTACAGAGCTAATATTGTTTGCTATAAAGCAGACATCATGGATATTTTTTAATTGCTTAGTGATTTTAACTCCTTCCCCTTCCCTGTGACTTAGCCGACTAGAAACCAACGTTTGAATTAGTATGGTTAATTAGTTAAGGTGCAAATACAACCAAAATTGACCAGACTTCTAGGCTAATCCGCCAAAAAATACAACTCGTGGCTCTTTAAAGTTTTATTGCTACTGATTGTCATAAAGAATGGTTACTCTTTCGTTAATCTTGCAAGGATAAAGTGTTCCTACGACACCCTACGATCTTGGCGTGGTATCGCTTATATTCAGCCAGATTTTGTGACAAAAAAAAACACCAGTTTATTGTAAGATCCTTGCTTCCAGTAAATAAAATTTTATCGTACTCTTATGTTGAGTTGGTGGTTGCTGATTCTATTCATATTACAAAGAGTTTAGTCACACTCTTCAGAAAATCCTTGATGTATAGCTACAGTACCGCATCTTTAGTGATCTTAAAAATCAGATACTCGAGGCTCATGTTCAATTTTTCCAGTGAAATTCTTATAAACATAAAGGACGTAATGTTTTCAAATCAATTTCATCCAAACTTACTTTTATTTTTTTGTTTTTTAAAACAATTTCATATCTTCAACCATGATCAGATAATGTTGCTGAATTTTAATGCTTGGCAAATCCTTATCCTGAGATGAATTAAAATGAACTGAACTATTCAATCCACTCAATCTTTGTCTAATATTTTATCGTGCGCTTCAGCTAACATGCTATAAAATCAATCACTTTAATAATAATTTTAGTTTTATCAATTTTAACCAAAAAAAAATTAATGAAACTCTGTTTAGTACTCAATTTCAATTTGATGAAGACATCAAACCATAAGCAAATATTAATTTACGCATATTGTGAGAAAAAAAACACTAACATCGCAATAGCTTATAAAAGTTCTACAACCCTCATCAAATTGCTTCTCGAAATTTTAATAGCAAAATCGAGTGCTTCCTTTTTATTAATAAATAAACGAGGTATTTTATAGATTCCTTTAGATGCCTCCTCATGTTGAATATTATATGTGCCTCCATTAAAATTTTAGCATATTTTAAGAGGGTTCGATAGATTTTCTCGTGAAATAGAAGATATTGCCTTGGAATGAAACCGTTCTATATATATATAACAGCAAAGGTATGTTTGATACAAACACACATGCATACATCCTTTCATTGCTGTTAAAAAAATCTATTTTCATATCAAGTATGCTTCGATTGTGAGTGTGATTTTCATGGTGAATTCAATATTTCTATGATATTACGTTTCATAACTTGGATTTATTATAATGCACTCACGATTTCTGCTACTAAAATTGTTTGAAATCGATCACCAAAAACTCCTACTTGATGCTGAACTTTAAAGCGGAAAGTTTGTATCATAAAATCAATAGTGAAATTAGTATATTGTTCATAACCCTTTGTGTTGATACTTGAATTAGGAGTCATGAAAGTATCCTTGCAACAGTTTAGCAAATATTTTCAACGAAATATTTGCATGAATAAAAAAGCTAGTATCTTTAAAATCTTCTAATAGATTCAGATCAATCTTGTATTTTAAATATACATATAACATCAAGTGAAACATTTGCCCGACACTCTGTTTTCAATTACATGTCGCCTATCCTTTTCGGGCTTTCTACCAGAACAATTTTTTCCAGTGTAAATATTGCTACGGAATTGATGCGAGACACAAAAACGACCAGAAGTGTTTCTTGCTCATAAAAAATACACGTTCCTTGGATGAATTCTCCTACCCATCAGCTCTCCATTAAACTCATCTCGTGTATCAAGAAGGACATTTTTTTATAGGCAAGTCAACTTCGACCGTTAGACAAACAATGGCCATTAACGAAATGTAGGACGGAAACCAACTCAAAACGTAACAAAAGATCGCCGGCCTGCTGATGGATATACCTTTCGAAGGATACTTAAAAAAATGACACAACTTCGTCCCGCATTCGTTCTGCCCCTCGCACAATACGTTTTATTTTCGCAATTATATGATTCTCATAGGATTCTTCGTCTATTTTAATGACCTCCTTTCTTTTTCTCGCTTTCATTTGCAGATGTTTGCTGAAAATCTAAAAATATATCGGTGATATGGGGGATAGTATACCGCCCCACTATTGTCTTCAAGCACTTGCTTCATCTACTACATTTACATCATCGTCACAGTCAGCGTCAACGTGCACACCCCACAACTCATCATGCCCACGTTCAACACTCCTAACAACAGGAGCAACAGCAATAACAACAACAAGGACAACACAAACCGCACAACAGCACCAAGGACGTTCTAATTGTTCGGCGTGTTGTTATTGTCATCGTCGTCGTAGTTGTCGATTATTCCATCCGACATCATCATTATGTTTTCTAGTCATCATTATTTTATTGTCGGTGTTAATCGAAATCACAACAACAACCGAATCATCTAGTGGCCAACAACATCTATTACAACTGCAACAGGACAAGGATAGACTGAAGCATCCATTGAATTCCTCTAAATTTCATCTAGTATCTACCCTATCATCGGTTTTAGTGTCGAGCACGTCAACAACAACACCGGCTCCATGCGAGGCGAAAGTCTTGGAGGAACTTCCACCCGATCCTGTAAGATATTAATGTTTTCTTTAAATTACCTCAAAAAAATTACAGAGAAAATGTCCTTTTTGAAGAGATTTGCTTAGTTTATTGTGCATTTAAAATCTAAAAAAAATAGTTAAAAGTACGGATAACTTTAGAAGCGATTCTGGAAAAAGACTTGAACCTCGATAAAGCGTTTGATCCTTCGCTAACGACTTACCATGAAAAATCCTAAACTGTGTTCTTAATATTTAATGTGCCTCGAATACTACGTGGTCAAACCATGAATTTAATTGTTATAAACACGATAGTACCTCGATTTATTTTTAATGTTCCCGATTTTTTTGAGAAGGAGGATAAGTCAATTATTGTCATACGAGTTATTCCACAACTTTTTCCGCAAAAATCAGTGTGCTTCTCTCAACGGCCAAGTGAGAACAGATCCGCCCTGGTCTAAATAAAGAGACTATTATTAAAATAATAGTTTGCCACCAAAAACAATGCATCTAACCCAATCATATTCAGGATATCAAAAGCAGAAGTGTTGGACGAAATGAATCTTGCTCGAAAAAAATGACCTCCGAGAGTATTGAAGTCAATCAAAGTTCTCATACAAAATGTTTTCCTGTATGTGTTAATAACGAAGTTATTAGTGGATCTATTTAGCAAAGCTATTGATCTTAGTTCTAGCTCAAAATATTCTAGATGAATTTTTGTTCTCATCTTCATAAAAGTACCATCTATCATTGCTGCCAACATACTTATGGCTAGTTCTAGATTATGCAGCGCCCAGTTAGAAAACGCGCCAAAGACTGCACTATCCTGAAAATCTGTTTAAAGACAAATTGTAGATTTGGTTTGAATAGATCGATTTTCGGAGCTACCGAAGGACCGACCCAAGCTACCACACCGAAGGACTGCATAGAAAACTCCACTTATCAATTCTGACTTCAAGTAATTATTCGATCGAAATTTCAATATGAAAAATATTGACAGACACAATAAGCTTTCCTTGGTGTGTCATTGTGATGATATCTCATTATGAGCTCTAGTGTGTGTGCTCTAGTTGTATTATTCCATTTCATAAATCTATTAATCCTCGTCTGACTTGCAATTCCTGCTCCACAACCATTTTTTCTTCCTCTTCAAAACTCGTGGAGTGATTCATTTATAACACAATTTTTCGTCCTCCAGGTCAATAATTATGAATGCAAAACATGACTCTGAGGGATCGTTTCACCCTAACAAACCTCTTAGAATTCACTACCTTCTTAGCAAAATCCGTAGGTAATCGAGGATAAATTGATTCACAAGAGAACTATAAGTACATCTTATTCAATATTCAATTTTTTAACACTCATCGAGATTCGAGATAGAAATGTACCATAAATGATAATACATCAACATTTGAATATTTCGACGAAATATTTAGCGACAAACTCATTACGGACGCAAAAAATAATCGTTTAGAACACAAACAGACTCTAAAGATGTCCTCTTGAAATAATGTTTGAATGCTTTCCACCCTAAGTCCCATTTATACGACACAATCTTTAACTAAACACAACAACATGTATCTTTTGAATGTTAATTAAAATAACAATTATAATTGTCCTCTTAAACAAAACGTACAGCACATTTAAACCTCATGCTTTCAATGCTTCAAAGAATGATTCAAGCGTTGTACGACTTGTTACCCCACAAAATAATTAAGTTCTTCATTAGGAGCGTAAAGCATCTCCAAAAATGCCATCTTAATTTTCAGTTCAATACAATTATGAGAATGTTCTGCAAAGCATTTTCAAGTAGTTAACACTTAATTAAGTTCACAGGTTGAACTTCTCTCAATTCGCCGTTCGTCACACTGTATCAAGAGTGAATTTGTGGCGATAAGAGCCCTTGTAAGTTTTTATTTTTTCAAAAAAAAAGGCCTCTCAATTAACGTCGAAGGGAAACAACTTAATTAGATGAGAAATTAATGAGATTAAACGTACCCGAGAAACCGTGAAAGTGCTTACACGGTTTATTTATTCACTAAGCAAGAAGTGTTGTGCATGTGACGACGGTAATGATGACGACGATGTCGACATAAGGACGATGACGGTTTTCCAATGCATATTGATAAGTTGTGTAGCATGAAAAAAGGACGACAAAAGGATGTGTTAATGAATTTCAATTGGGATTCAAGATCGAGAACGTGTAGTAAAATGATGAATGCAAAATTTCTAATGCTATACATGGAATCAATGAACTTTAATTGATTCTCAACATTTTTCCATGAAGAATTTCAACGAACCATCATCAATGATAATCAAATTCTTCTTTTGCGGATAGTAAATTTAAATTTAGAACTAACAGTCTACTCTCCAATTTATTTAAATCAAAACAAACCACTTGATACGTAATACAGGTGCAAATTCATACCGTTGGGATAAAACACGTCCATTAAAGGACAAATTTATTATAAACCCCACCACCCCAATCTATCACAAACCCTTTTATGGAGACATGTAGACATTCAGTCAATTTATCTTTGCTTATCAGCAGTGAGAGACGGAAACGAGAAGACTATCAAATGGATGAGTGAGAATATTCATGGGCAAACATATCATGGGAAGGCATTATTCACCCTTAATTTATGCATGGGTTCAAGACAAAAAAAAACAATCTTGTTTTCAAACAACCCTAACCCAGTTATGGTGTCTGCTTTTTACTTGGCCATTATTTGGATACTGATTGGATGTTAATTAATCATGGTGTGCCTTGAACTAATTAAGGAAATTGTAGTGATAATTGAGTGTTATAGAATTTTTTTTTGGTTTTTGAGAGAAAATTTGAACATGTTTCAAGAATGATATATTATTTTTATAAACTTTCTGAGTTTGTATGTTTTATTAAAAATATACTTTGTGCAAATGTGTAAATGAACGGTAATACAATAACGGAAGTAATGAACTATCTACAAATTAAATTTGTTAAAAAATGTTCGCTCTCAAACCGTTTTAAAAATTCTGCTCATGGCATGGTTAACAGAACACATCTGAAAAAAGAAATTCAAATAACAATCTAAGTCACGTCATCACCATAAGTTGGAACTTATCAGACTGGGAATTGCCAGTGAGTAATCGATGGCATTCATTATTATATAGTGCCCATATGTAACGTTTTATGCATAGTACCTAGCGAAAAATTGATCTCCTAAGGAGGCGCGCAATAATGAAACACACATCACAAATTTTCTGGCGAAAATTGAAAAAATTCTTTCATCTTGCTTATAATTATTAATATTTTTTGTTTATCTATCGTTATATGTATTAAAATAAGAGTCGATCAATTTGATCAAATATATTATTATTCAAAACATTTTGAATCTGATAATTATTATTTATATAAAATAAAAAAAAAACGGTATAGGATTTTCATACAATATTTTTTTGCCGTTGTATTTTTGCCTCCTGATCACGAATCTGTTATCAGAACTGGGCTATCACAGTACTTTTTTTCCTAACCTCAAAAAACATGTAAAAAAATAGCAAAAAATTACGAAAATACACGAGGAAAAATTCAAAAAAAATCTATACCGTACGATACGGTATAGATTTTTTTTGAATTTCAATTCAAAAAAAATCTATACCGTATCGTACGTATACTCGCTTCAACCAAATATAACAGCAGAATTGTCATTGTTTTTTTCTAACCTCAAAACGGTGGTCAAAAATTGAACTTTTCAAATAATGAGCAAAACTATGCAAAAATCACTATAGAGGTGTTTTTAAGGTCACTGATCACGAATCTGAACTCTGATTCGCAAAATTCAAAATGGCGGATCCAAAATGGTGGAGAAGAATCCAGATGAAATTTGCAAAAAAAGAACAGATTTAAGCCAAACATGATGTAGGGATTTTTAAATTTCTGGTTCCAAATCTGAAGTCAGATTTGCTAAGTACAAAATGGTGGATTCAATATGATTGATAAAAACAAAATGTGGAGGATAAAAATTAAATATAATGTAGGAGGGTTTTTTTTGGTTGCTTCTTCCAAATCTGAAGTAAGATTCACAAAATTCAGATGAACGGTTCTGATAAGTTTTAACTTAGCTGATATCACTTAAAAAATGAGTAGATTAAAGACAGAACTCTTGGTCGTTGTCTAATTCCCTATGGTTCATTTTCCGTAGTAAAAGAGCTATCTCCAATTGGCGATCGCTTTGCCGGAAATTTCTGCCCAATAATTCTATTGAAAAGAAAATAACCACTTATTTTTTCGGCGTCACTCTTCCACCGACACTCACCTGTTGTTCAAAAATGTAATTACCTAAGTATAGCAAACGGCATCTACCACTTCCTTATGTCACTTCAAAGGTAACGTATCGCGTAACGTTTAGTTTGGACTGACTGAGCTTTCATCAAGACAATCGGTCGACGCAAGACGCTATCGTGAACGCACATTCTTCCACAAAAGGTGAATTTGGCGCAAAACTTTACCAATACTACTCGGGCTACAGTCAGGGTTCATGAAATATCCTTGCTGTTTGTGCTTGTGGGATAGTAGACAACGAAAGTACTACAAGATAAAATCATGACCAGCAAGAGAATATGAGCCATTAGTAAAACCAGAAACAATTCACATCCCTCTACAAATAAAACTTAGAACCAATTTACTAAAGCCTTGAATAGGGAAGCTCAATGCTTTGAGTATTTGAACACAAGTTTCCAAGTAACTCAGATGCTTGAATTAAAGAAAGGGTGTTTGATAGCCCACAAATTAGAAAGCTATTCCAAAATGCAATATTCTTTACTACAGTGAATGACCTTGCTGCTTGGCTTAGTATTAAAGAAGTAGCAACCAATTTTCTGGGAAAAAAAAACTAAAAAGAAATCGTTTCGAAAATAGTAAAAAAACAACTTCCAAAACTTAAGCTGTTTAATGAACTTGAAGTTTCATTTTTTAAATTTCCACATTGACAAATTTCCCGATACCTAAAGTGATTATAGTGAGGAACAGGGCGAACGCTTCCAACAAGATATAATATTGACGGGAAACGATTACCAGGGACGATGGGATGCCAACATGCTCGCAGACTATTGCTGATCACTTCAGACGGAAAGGACAAGGACCGTAGAAAACAAAAAAATATGAGGCAGGAAACCTATGAATTGATAATTTATGGAAATAGAACAAGATACAGCCGGAAAAAAGAAGGAGTATTTAAGCATCTTTTAATAAAAAAGAAGGATGGATATTTATTAAACTTAGTGATGAAGTCCTTGAGCCTTGAGACCATTTGAGTCTTGCAGATAAAAATCATATTCAAAAAATTCGTTTCATTGCCGTATAAAAGTGAAATCAAGTGGTTTTAGCCGCCATTTTGAATCGGCCATATTGCAAAAATGATTTTACCAGATAGACTTTAAGCGAAAAGCTCAAAATTAAGGTTTGAGCCCGTGCAGATTCAATAGGGATGAAAACAAATCTGGCCCTGGTCATTTAGGGGCCAAAAATTGGAAATCACGTGATCTTCGCCACCATATTGGATTCGTAATTTCGAATTTTGCAAATTAGACTTCAGACTCGTGATCAGTGACCTCGACCACTTTTTTGAGATTAGAACAAAAATTTGACTTGCTACTTCAATTCTGCTGGTGATTTTGTATGTAGCGTTTGTAACGTGAGTATACATTTGGATATTAAAAAAAAACAATTTGAATTTTTCCTCGTACATTTTCATTATTTTTCACCTGTTTTTGAGGTTAGAAAAAAATTGTGACGTGATAGACAAATTCTGATAACAGATTCCTGATCAGGAGGCAAAAATATTATAGATATCAAATATTGCAAAAACACCATATGCCATTTTTTTGTGTGTAGCTGTGTAATTTTCGAAGTAATAAGCATACGCTCCTTTGAATGTTGTTTCTAGGAGAATAAACAATTTTAGGATGTGCTCGTTTTTTAATTTTGTTCGTTTATTGTTTATCAATCGAACCATTTTGTTCCCAAATAAAAGATTCTGATGAAAATTCAACCCAACTAAAATTCCGTATATGCATTTTCTTTCAGTTCTATGACCTCACCGATATCACTGTTGAAGCTGCCAAAAAGTTCGCTGAACATCTCTCGTCGAGACCAACAATCGAATTGGCTGATATCCGTAAACGAGCCAATTCGATTGCTAACCATGCCCTCCACGAAGATGAGAATCTGCTGGCGTTCGCTATTGCGGCGCCCACCATTCCAATAGCTGTTGTTCAATTTCGTCAAAATGTTAATGTAAGATCATAATATCCTCACTGACCGGACTCACCATGCATGTATGAGCGCCAATTAACATATATTTAATTCCGATCATATCAACAGATCCCAGCCCACGATTCACACAATAAAACCTTTTTGAGTACTTACTGGCGCGAATTGGGGATTGCCTGGAATCATTCGGATGGCACCCAACTATGGGGTGCCCCATTCCGGGATTGTGGACCACTCCAAGGAAGATGGTTATGGCCGTTTAGTGTATCAGTTGTTGACTATGGTTATAAGTAAGTAGTGCTTCCCAAAGGGATCGTCTACCCATGAACATTTTCAATGCGGTGTCAGGAGGAATGGTGTCCTTAACCCAAAAACCGAACCTTTTTCTCCATTCTTGCTCGGTCCCAGTCGAATGTTGTTGTTGATGTTTCATTCATGGGTCGTGTATTGTTGTAAACAGCTCTTGTTCCATTACAGAATTGTTGCATCGTCTTTTATAGCAGCAGATGTTGACCAATGTAATGATGCCTTAGAGGAGATATTCGGAAGGAAGCATAGGTACGTAGTATATTATAGTTGTTTTTCTGAATGAACTTCTCAGCTAAAAGCCTGGGTCGGTCAAGTGTATACAATCAATATGTAAATATATGGAAATGTAGTGATTCGGAAAAAGCCTTCAATATTCAAGTGTTCTGGATTTTCTAGGATGGAAAACATTTTGATGTCCGTTGCTAGGATCGTTGTTTGGAATTCATAGATAATTCAATCTTAGAAATTTAAAATTGCGTAAAATTTGAGTGTGTTCTGTTTGAACACATCTTAAAAATTGATGAGCTTTCTTCGGGATAATAAATACGAAAGTATATCAGATAATTGGGATAGGATAGCCAAGGGTTGAAACGAGCAGCAAAGATGATAGTTAACAAAAACAATCTCTTCAATTCAATTATTCTATTTCTTTACTTTGTTCATTTTCCTGTTGTTTTTAATCCGCCCTGGACCGTGTTTTATTGACTTAAACTAACAAGATTTGTTACCCTTACAATATGTATTATCCTTTTTTGCTTAGAAATATTTTATAAAATACTTAGATTGATAAAATCTCTTTGCACACTAGATTTATTGGTTTTCAGTTCAGTTTTGATTGTTTGCCAAAGTTAGGAGACACTCAGTCTCGAAAACTGTTGAAAATTTAGTTCAGCAATGAGACAACGAACATTAGCTGTCGTACAATCAAATTCCTTCGGCTTTTCGAAGTCTTAGAGGGTTGGTGATTGCTAGCAGGCTAGCTCAATTTAGTGTAAATGAAGTCCTAGTTCTTTCTTTCGCGCCCAGGTTGGCGCCCATTTATTTACTTATATCCAGAAGAAAGGGTGGCTCACAAGAAAACTCTTGAAGTTATGGGGGTAGTCTAGTGTTGAGTCCGAAAAAATGGATGCTTTTTAAATTGATTCACGAAAAAAACGACAAAGGGTATTGACTTGAGAATTTGTATATTTGTTTATTAACGTTTAAAGGAAAAAACATATTTATTGAAGAGAAAAAACAAAATCGCGGCCGCCACAATGAAGTACTCCATCAGCATCAAAAAAAAATTCAATTTCGCCTCGTAAAATAGTGGACAAAATATTGATCTCAAAGAAAATATCCAAATATTTTCTTGTTATTTAAATCATAAACGACGGAACGGGCCTAAATTTGGAGCGATTTTTTTTAGACGATTTGCCACGCACTTGAAATTACGATGGTTGAATTTTGCATGTTTTCTTTTTGAAAAAGGTGCTTTTTAACGAAAAAAAAATCATCTAAATTTAAGCCTGTTCCGTCGTTAAATAGTGAATAAGTATCTGTAAAAAATATGAAGTAAATCGGTCGAGTAGTTATTTTGCAGTTTTAAGACGCGCAACGAATAAGTGCGTTTCGAAAAAAACGCATTTAAAGTTTTTACAGCAGAAATTTTTGTGATTAGTCGAAAAAAATTTAATTTACCATCAATCTGCATATCCTCGATGATAGTAAATGCCTTCGTTATCCGCGAAATCCCGTTCTCCATTTAATTTAGTCTTTTTTGGCAAAACGACCTTCTTTGGAAGCGCCGGTGCATCTTTTCTCCGCGTTGTATAACCTTTCGCGATCATACGCCCATGTGAAATTCCAAACACTTCGGCCAACTTTGACGCCCGTAATATATATAATTTGAACGAGTGATGTAGTATGTATTGTCTAATTTTTTTGTGAAAGTACTTTTCAAATTAAAAAATTCAGAAACGCTATACTGATTAGTAGAGAATCTTTGCTTCTTTCAATTACAAGATTGATCTTTTTTTGGTACAAGAGAACATTTTAAACAAGAGCTGTAATATTTTCTCGCTAAAAATCGAATGTATACTTTGATGTAATTTTTTTTTTGATATATGCGTTCTTTTGAGATCAATTTCGGAAGGATCTTATCGCTGGTTGTCCAGAAAAAACCACTTTTCCCGGGGGAGTCATGACTTCTTGCCGGGAGTGTTGTATTTCAGTATCTTTCGAATGGTTTTCCGCAAAGAATTCGATTTTTGCTGCAACTGTTTTCAATGTAAACAAACAGAAAACGTTACATCCGTTCTTTTGAGATACATTTTGGAAGGATCTCATCGCTAGTTGTCCAGAAAAAATCACTTTTCGCAGGGGGAGTCATGACTTTTTGCCGGAGGTGTTGTATTTCAGTATCTTTCGAATGATTTGCTGCCCCTGGTTTAATTGTAAACAGTTAGAAAACGTTGCTATCGAATTATTTAAAAAAAAATATGGAGAATAAAAAATTTTTAACACTAAACTACCCTCTTAAAGGTTAATTCAAGTACTGTCCATCTATTTCAATGATTATGCTGGATGCGCATAATTTGTTCAGATATTTTTCAAAAGATTCTGACGATATTCATCCACATTTTAAGCCCAAATCTATGTTTGGCTTATTTAGTCTGCTATAAAATTCTATAATTTATTTTTTACTAAAACTAATTCAAGCCTTTGAACGGATAAGGTTCTGTTACTGTTATATAACTTGTTAGCCTATTTAAATTGAACAATGCAATTGATCGAATTTTTAATCAAAGCAAGTAAAACGTTACTACTTCGAATCCTTTAAATCGTACCAGAGATTCATTAATTTCTGTTGGAAATGTTTACTTTTATTGCCGACTGTTTCCAACCGAATGCAAACATAGTTACTATTGTATAAAATACAACCCTTTCTACACTAGCATTTACCAAGTCAAATGATTCCTATCACATTTCGAATCCTTGTAGCTGTGACCGTGAAACAACATTCTGTTTGCTTACCGAATCCGAGGCTACTTCGCCGCGTGGAAGTTACACGTGTATCTGCAGGGAAGCGTACTATGTGCCGAATCAAACGCTTCAAGGATTTCTCGGTGAGAAGGTCGAGAATGCTGACGATAGTGAAAATTTCACGTGTATCCCGTGTCCGGGAGGATGCTCCAACTGTGATCAGAATGGTGAATGTTTGTTCGGTGACGAACAGGACATCTTTTCGATGGAGACACTTTTGCGAGCGTCAATCGGCTCCATTTTGGGAGCATGTATGCTATGTTGTCTCGTCCTGGCCGCAATTGTGTTTCGACAGAGGAAGTGTAAAGTACGTATACTGGCAATTGGTTTGACTCCTTTATCTCTACACCATCCTGAGGAATGTCGTGCTGATTGGTGTGAAAATAAAACGACGGATGAATTGTAAATGTTGACTTCATATTTTTCTGATTTTATCTTGCAGACAATCGCGACTGGAATGTGGACGGTGTTGGAAACTATTTTACTGGGAGTACTATTGCTGTATGCCTCGGTTAGTAGTAATATTTTTTTTAATTAGACATTTCTTCAGAACCAGATACCAATAATCATCTACAAAAGTGTCTGACCTATGATTTTTTTCGCTTCCCTGCTAAATATTCAAAGTTCATTTGTTTGGATACTGTTATTATTTTTGTAAGCCAAGTGATTTCTTTTTTTGGAAAAATGATCTACCTACTTTCCATTCGAGACGACAATTATTAAATTGAGATACTCCTTGAAATACATCAGAGAGCTATACTCATGCCTCATAACACAGACATTTTTCTAGGAATAAATCACAAAGACTCATACTTACAAATAAAATTTACTTGAAATAACTACCCATGTTCCTAAATTGAAAATCAGATCCCATTTAGCAATCATCCAGAAATATCCTTCGACCGTCAACTCATATTCCGCCCCTATTTCATCCATAGACACATTTTCTGGTACCAAACAAGCACTCCGTATGCCAGCCCCAATTACCTTCCTCGTTTGCCTTAAATACCACAATATGACCGCATAAACACCCTTAATCGAAATTAAATTCCTGCTGTTACATACTTTCTTTTCTTCTTAATTTCCTTATTTTTTATATCTTTTAATACATACACGTACGTATATTCAATACAGGTGGCTGTTCATTTCTTCCAAGCGTCGACCATACGTTGCCTGCTGGAGCCATGGTTTCGTGAATTGGGTTTTGTGACGTGTTATGGCGCCATTATTCTTAAACTTTATCGTCATTTGGTTGAATTTCGTACAAGAAAGGCGCATCGATGGGTCCTGCGAGATGTCGATCTACTTAAATATCTGGGAACAATGGTATTTGCCGTAATTTGTTATATGGCCGCGTTTACGGCATCGTCGATGGATCTTATTGAGACATCGTATATGGAGGGTTTGCAAGAAATTAGTACGAATACGTGTCACCCCTTAAAATGGGAGTACGTGACACAAGTTAGTGAAATAATAATTTTATGTTTTGGTCTTAATCTGGCTGTAGCTATTCGTAATGCAAATACACAGTTTAGGGTAAGTATTAATTTATAATGTTGTTTTCAAAAACAACACATTAAATACTCGGTCACATATGAATAAAAAAGGACACTCTACACTTTTCAACATAATCCATTAAATACAATATCCTACTTCATAATACCATGCAACTCTACAATAATGATCAACAACTACTTCTAAAATAGTCTAACAACGTATTAAAAATGTTACCCTTTCAAAAAGTGACTCCTTCATAAATCCACATCAATAAATTCCAAATAGCATCCTCACAATGATACCTAATTAGGGGCCATCCATATATAACGTAACGCAGTTATTAAAGACTTTTAACACCCGCCTTCCCCAGTTAAGACTTAGTAACATTTTCAACCCGGAGGGGAACCTTTATTACGTAACAAATTCATCATTCCCCCCCCCCCCAGAATTATCAATATTTTAATCACAAAATATTAACAATGTAAACCAAAAGCACATTTTTTATTTGCCATTTATTATAAAAAATATTCGACTTGTTTTAACTAATTTTACATTTTGTTACATAACAATTTGCTAGCCCTCCTTCCATCCATGTAACACTTAGTAACATTTTTAAATACTCCCCCTCCCATCGGTGTGTTACGTAATATATGGATGGCCCATTAACTCAATTTGTAAAGTGTTCACCTAAAGATACATTGAAAATAATTGTTGATCGTATATTATCACTCATGAGTTAGCCATTCATCCATTAGAATGTGAAGCAACGGCAATATATGCAGAAAAAATTCGAAACCCCTTAACATAAACACTAATTGGGCCAATCTATCTTTTTATCGATGAAAATCAATTGTAGCGTAGGCTATAAATATTTCGACCATAATGAATAATGGTGTATTGTTTAGCATGTATAGCGTCACGAATAAATCACACCCCCGACTTTTAGGCATTTTATTCAATAAATTATGTACTTAATCCCGATTTTAGGTATTGATAGCAGTTAACTCACTCCTAACGTGGAAATATTGACAAAGGTATTTTTGTATACAAAAATGAGCAATAATTAGAGGTCTAATGAAAAAAAGGATCTAGTTTTTTATTGAAATATAATGTAATAAAATAAATACAGGGTGCGCCATCTTTTGTGTCGGTATGTAAACACTTACTAACTTTGACATTTGTCAAACCGATTGATTCGATGAGACATGTTTTTGAAACGGCAATTCAGTACAATTTGAACCGTGAATCGCTTCACACCGAAACAACGTACCGAAATAGTGACGATGTACATCTCGAATGGTGGACACTGAAACTGATTTTTGGACAAAAAATTCTGATGACCGACGAGGCTAATTTCACACTATCTGGCGCCGTTAATAAGCAGAATTGCCGCATTTGGAGAATCCACACGAAATCCATGAAACGTCATTGCATGCCCAAAAAGTGACTGTTTGGGCCGGCGTTTGCGCCAAAACCATCATTGGGCCCTATTTCTTCAGAGAAAACTAGACAGTTGATGGAAACAAATATCGCACATATGTCTGCCCACCAAAGCGTGAAAAAGGACTTGACTTGGTTACTGCTTTCAACAAGACGGTGCGATGGCGCACCCTGTATTAATTTGTATCATTGATAATTTAGGATTAGGATTCATTATTTCTTGTGTTGCAATCGATTTTCAAACAACATCCAATATACAGTAAAAATAATAAATGTCTTCTTGTAAATTAAAATATATATAAAATACAATAAAAATAATGAATGTCTTCTTGCAAGTAAAAAGTATAAAATCTCACGTGAAAAAATGCGAGGGGCTTGTTGAAATCTTTCCAACCTTTGCAAGAAAATATGAAGGGCTCGATAATTTCCAAAATGATCCCTAACTATATAATAAATGGTCACTTATGGATTATTTTTTTATAAAAGATTCAATTTCGAAAATTCAACCAAAACAAGGAGAAAAATTCAATAATAACTGAACTGAACCCCAAACATACGAACTGTGACCGAGTACAAATTGCCCCTCATTGAATAAATAAATAAATGACGAACCCTTTTTTCTTTTCTAACACTTTTCACAGGAACGACAATTCCTAGTTGCATCATTACTCATAGAATTCTTAGTGTCAACCAATTTTTATATACTCCGGGTGATTTATCTTCCCGAACTGAGTCCTGGTGAAATATTTTTAGCTTTATTTTTACGATCCCAATTGACGAATACAATCACCGTGGGATTAATATTTTTGCCGAAACTGTGGTATCAACATAAACAGGTACGTCAACACAATCACAATTCATGTCAATCTCACAAATGTTGTTAACTATTTTCTGTTGCTACAAACAAACATACGAAATGTTGTTACATCCTGGTTAAATTCTTTATGGATAGTTCTTTTGCGTTGCTTTAGTTGCCTGATTGCTATGATAATATGATAAATCTAATGATTTTCCATTTCTTTTGCTATGAACAGTTTATGTCCTTTGCTGCACTATGGTGTTTTTTTTGCTTCGATCAAGAATTGATGTATTTAATTTCTATGTTTAGTCCTCTGCAGCGGTGGAAGGAAATTTATTTTGATTCATCACCACTAATTAATAGTCCAAAAATTGTTTAAATTATACTAACAATCTCTCACCGCTGTAAGTTACTTTTATCTCAATAACATGGACTTGCTATTTAGTAAACTCAGACGACTATAATTTAATATTTCTTTTATCCATAAAAGCTTGCAAAGTTATGAAACCGCATGACGCTCGCATCGAATATTAAATGAAGAAAATGCATTTTACGTTGACTCCTTGATCCTGTTTTTTTCCGCTCACTAGCTTCTATTTTTATGATTTTTGCATGACTTAATCCAATACACGGTTCATAAGTCTTTTGCTGTTACTTGAACTTTTTTACTTCTGCTTTTAACAGCTTTTCTCGGAAAGTTTTCCACCATTTTCTGTTGTTGATTGACTCGTGGAACTCTTTGAACTGTTGCCTCTGAACCGTTTGAACTTCCACTTTATTGACTTAAAACTTTTCCCTTTACAAGCTCAAGCGTGCGTTTAATCCAGGAAAAATTGCATCCTCATTCTGTTTTGCAGGATTGACTATGACTTCTTACTGGTTTCTGTTGGTTATAACAGAAACTTTAACTCAATTTTGTTGCTATATTTAGCACGTTTAACATTACTTGGAGTATTTTAGGTGATGTTATCCTGGGTCAACTGGATGAAGATATCTTACAATAATATCCATAAAAATTAAATCCTCGTGACGTGAAACGACATCACCAATTTATTCTTTTTTTTTTAAACGATTCCATTCCATTGTCGTTCAACTTTTATAACCTTGAAAATCATACATCAACTCGAATTCCACCTGCTTGAAGTCAACCGAAAATACTCCAAACATTTTTCAGATTTAACACACCATCTGTGAGCACATTAAATATCATCTTATTTATCATTCTCACGATCCCCATTTTTTCCTCAACCATAAACACTTGAAAACTAAACCTTTAAGCGCCTAAAGGACACTCTGTTGAATCCAAAGAGATGTTCCTCTTCTTGTCAATGATGTTGTCAGCATCTATTTTACGATAATGGTTCATGTGAGAGATGAACGCATCTTCTCACTGATTCCATCCAGTCTTGCTTGCAAATTAATTTCCTTATTATTATGTTTTTTTTTTGTTGTCCTCTTTGAAAACTTCAAGCTTCTGTTTCTTCATGGTCGTCTTTTATCCTAAAAATAAACGGGGATGTGTCAACACTGAACCTTAATAAATTCTCCAATGTTTTGAAAATTCACATTCTTTTCGTTGCTGGTTATGGCTTTTGTGAAAGCTTAACAAAGTGGAATTTTCGTGGTTTTAAGTGCTATTGTGGTTTTACTGCAAAGACGGTGCTTATGATTTATTTATTTATTTCATTTTTTAAGGGGAGCGTTTCTGTTTCAAGCGGCTACAAAACAATTAAATCAAGTGAACACTTGTCGCACTTCAAAAATGTTTCGGAATGTTTTGTGAGATGCAAAATTATGCTTAATCAGTTGATGGTTCTTGAAAGCGTGTAGCTTTAAATTGTAAATGTATAGAAGGAGCCATTGAAGCCATTCTTGTGTTACCGGAAAAGAGGACCATATTCTATAATTTCAATGATAAACGAAAAGTATTGAGTGATTGGTTGGTTGGTTGGTTGGTTGTAGTGGCAGCCCCCTTTATCAAAAGGTGGCTAACTTAGGCCACGATAGGCCCATTATAATACCCGAAAAAAGGACGGCACTAGAACCTACGGTATGACGTGAACTATTTAGATTCTCGTATGAAGCTGGATAAGCTGGAGCAGCAAATGTATAAATCAGCCAACTCCGTGAGGCTGTCCAGGAAAGGCGGGCCTAAAGTTTGCATGTGATTCCTGGATAGTGCTGGGCATCTGCACTAGAAATGTTGGATCGTTTCCTCTTCTTCTTCCGATCTGCAGCTTTGGCAGAAATCATTGAAAGGAACACATAATGTTATGCATGTCGCCAATGAGACTACGGCCCGTTAGTACCGATATGATGAAAGTCAATGTTTCACGGCTTGTGTTGAGGAGCTGTTTAATGCGTATTGCCAAGTTTGCCTGGTTGTCCTACAGGTTCCTTCCAGAAGCCAGGCCCTGTTTGCAGCCTCCATGTAATACTGCTTGAAACCTAGCTTAATGGAGGCCACTGGATGGCTGACTTGAGATGTTAGTGTAAAATCCTTGAGCTCAGTGCCAGCTCTCGCTAAGGCATCAGCTTCGCAAGTTCTAGGTATATCACTATGCCCCTAAGTCAAAACCATCATTTGAGCAGTGTATTATGTATAATTTGACACAGTGAAAACATGATACTTTCTTTTAAAACGTCACTTCTTAACGGAATCCGTCTTTAAGATTCCGTCCGGTTTGCACCTTTTCCCAAAAGCTCTTTTGCTGCAGTAGATTGCGCGCTCTTTCTGCTATGTTCGCCTTCCATGTAAATTTAGAGTCCAGAAGTAGACCTAGAGATTTCACCTGATGAGATGAGTTTAGACTTACCCCAGCAAGTTTGGGTGGGACAAATTGTGGAATTTTGTACCTTCTTGTGAAGAGCACAAGTTCCGTTTTTCATTAATTAATCTTTAGACCAAAATCTTTGCTCCATTTGGTGATAACACCAAGTTTAGTCTTTCCGATAACGTATTGATAAATTTTCCTGATATTGCTATTGCAACATCGTTGGCGACGACTTTACACTCCGTCCTTCTATTTTTGACAGCAGCTTGTCCACCACTAGAAGGGGGTGATAGCACACCATCTTGCGGTGTGCCTCTGCACGTCCGCCTTCTTATGACCCTGTTGCCTAGTGTCAAGTTGATGTTTTGAGAAGCCAATTTGATTTCTTACAATCTTGGAAAGTGACTGTTATTGTATTGAGTTGTTGTTTCATTTTATTTTTTATGATTTGGTTTGAAATACGAAGATGAATTAAATATCATTGAGACCGATTTTTTTCATTAGTTCTGGCTTTATTTTACAATGTATATAAAAACATTCTACACAGCTCCATGTCCTAAAAACAGGATGTTTTATTCCCTTGATCACAGGGCGTTTACGTAGGTAGTTACCGAATTTTCGGACTTCCGTAGCTTCTTTGAGAGCCCCAAAAAGAAAAATGCATATGGTTTCAAGTTGAGCGTATGAAGTGAATGTTCCAACGTTTCCCAGCTAATTCGGTTCAATTTTTACCTAGCGGAGCCTGAAATCATCACGAAGCCAAATAGTATTTATCAGAGATTCAATGGGGCAATGTTACGGCATCCAGTAAATCACAATAATGATTACGTGTCCATAAGGAAGAAAATCACACATTGTTTAGATAGCAAAAAAGTGTCGCCTGAATGTTGGCTTCCATAATCCTGATTTTTAGGACGTAATTAAGGATCTGGTTCTCAACTCTATCTCGTCATTCAGAGAACTTCTTGTGCCAGTCAAAGGCACGGGTCCTTAACAACCTGTAGTCTTCAAACTGGACTCAATGAAGTAGAAAACATATTAGGCTTTGCAACATTATGTCTTAGGCTTCACCATACAACCCAATTGGCTTGGCACTCATTATGCCCTCTACATTCGCATGATATTTTAGCTTAAATAATTCCCTGCATATTACACTTTATTTCGGAATGACAATAAGCTTTTCGATTAATTTAAATCAATTTCAACATCTTTTAATCGAAACAGAAGCTACTTTTTAGACAATTTTCAGTATCTTCCTCCACGTCCATCGATATTCTCCCCATTGTCTGATATCCTTGAATCCTCGTCAGATAAATCATATCCGCATTGTCTTCCACTCCATCTATCTTTTATATACTATGTATCTGTTGTGTGTGTCGTCGTTTCTTGCATCATCATAGCTTGCAGGTCCGTTCTCTTGCCCATGATCTATCATTACGTTTACCTGTGGATGCTTTCAAGGGTTCACACGATGCCGGACATCATCTTGGTGGCGGCTATGCTGGCTTGTGTCTAGGCGATCCGGATATTGGTGAATTGACGATATCCGAAATGAGTCCTGAAGATATTCGAGCTGAACTTAAAAGGTACACTTCGTATAAGCTAAGATATGTACTTCCAACAATAATTGCAATCCATCTACTACAGACTGTACACGCAACTGGAAGTTCTTAAAAATAAGACTTTACGACAGGATAATCCTCATATTAGTAAAAGACGTGGCGGAAGGAAAGCAGCCCATCGAAGATTTTCATTGCAGGTAATTTTGTCATTATCAGGCATTTATTCTGTGTATATATAATTGAAAGTGATTTGATTTTTGGAGTGAAAGTGAAAATGGTTCCTAATTTTTCATGGATCGATGGATTTTTACCATGGAAATGGTCATAGTACAGACTACTAGTCTAAATTTACTCCTTAATGTTAAATTTAGTCCGAAATATGAAAATATGGGAACTATTTGATAAAATCAAGGAACTTAACAATCCCTGTAAATTAACAATGCATAACTAACCATAATTGTCTAAACAAAAATATATGCAATTTAAATCGCAAATTACTACCAAAAATATGTAAATAAATTCAAATAAATAAACACACAATTCGTATTGTAAAAAAATTGTCTAAAATCCTGTAATGTTTATTTCCCAAAAATTGTCCATACATATGTGTGTAAATCAACGAAAACATGTTAACCACTCGACAATCTGCATACAACATGAATATCGAACACAAACACTTTCCTGTTCACCACATCGTCGCTTTGTATTCTCATTTTGTAATACGAACACCAAAAAAAAATTTAAAATTATTTTCCGTTGGCCACAACTTGTAGAAGAAAGGAAGCAAAGATAAGGTAAGATGGGTGTTTCCTCAACTATACCTATATAAGATAACAAAAACAAAATATTGTTTTCTTTTCAAATAAATTTTTAATTGAATCTATCGATCATTTGGAATATTCACTTTGTTTTAGTTTCACTGATATTGAAACTCACTTTCTACTAAGATTTTTTTGGTTTTCAAAATAAACCCACGAAATATGCCTGCACCCCTGGAAGATTGTGTGTGTAATTTTCATTTTTGCATTTTGATCTTGCGTCGGTTTTTCCGGAAATTTTACATAATTTTGATTTTCGTGGTTCTAGGGATATGGACATGCAGAATATGTGTGTGTGTGTGTGTGTGTGATTACTGCATCAAAAATGAAACTATGCTGTCTCTTTGTTATGTTTGATCTCAAAATTAAAATATATTGCAAACTATTTTCCTATAACTACATATGTACATATAATCTAAGCATTTACAATATCACTTGATTAAAAAATATCGACAGAATAAAATGATATTGATATATTGATACGCAAGCGGCCTTCAAGTGCCCGAACATATGCGGCTATATAAATATTTGACTATTATACTCTCTAATACAATATATACAAGTTATATTACATAGTCTAAATTAGTGCATATTCGAATTTCACAGCGTAAACATCAAAAATTGTGATTGAAAATGCTTTCAAGTCGAAAAAGACAAGATAACTCTCGGAAACCAATGAAAATTTAAACGCGTTTTTCTCGAAACATACTTTTTGTGTGCGCATCGTGGATTTGTGAAAAAACTACTCATCCGATTTACTTGAAATTTTCCACACATACTTATTAACTATTTAACTACTGCACGGGACTAAGGTTAGAGCCCAAAAAAATTTGGCGACTGTAGAACATTTTTTTCAATCGAAAAAAAAGTCAAAAATCGTTACACGTACATATATTCCAACGTGCACCAAATCGAAAAAACTTACTTGTTGCCCTAAATTTAGGCACGTGCAGTAGTTTATCCCCAAAGCTAATAGATTTTTTTTAGTAAATGGTCACATATGGATATTTTTCGCAGGGTTTTACGAAGCGCTATTCGCTTTTTTTATTTGGCGCTTAGTCGAAACGGCCGCCATTTTTTTTAATTTATAATGTAAATCTGAACTTTTAAACTCAATATATATACACTTCAAATTTCAAGTCGATATCTTTATTAGCCTATTTTTTGTATATGTACATTTAAAAAAAATCCATTTTCGCCGTTTTAACAAAATACTCCCCCTTTAAGGGCGGGGTAAAATTAATTCGTACAAAAAAAGACATGTGTTTGTGAATTTTTTATGACAACACAGTTAAAATCTCTGTATTGAAATAATGGTACATTAAAGTATGACATTCGAAGAATATTGTATAAAATTTTCACGAACAAATATTAAAAAATGCGGCAATGGCAGCAATTATTCGGACGTGTCTCGGAAAAAATTAGAATTGCGGTGCCCCTCATAACTTGATGCTGGATCATTTGAAATCAAAAAATAACAGTTCATTCGTTAGATAATAGTTTTCTCCAGGTAACGCTGGGAGGGTTTTTCGAAATTTCAATTTTTTTACTTTTTTGGAACACTTTGAAGGGGAAAACACGATTTTTTGCGAAAAAAATCGGCTTATTTGTTATTGTAAAATAAAAATTATTAGCAAATTTGAAAAAAAACTGTCCAGCTTTACTTTGTAAATTATGTACAAAGATAATGTTCAAAATTTCAAAAGGATTGGTGGCGTTGTTTGGAAGTTATGAGGGGCCCCGACTTTAAAAACGTGAGTTGCGGGGAAAGCGCTTTAAAGTTTTGAACACTAAAAAATCTGGTATAAAACGTTCATAAGCGAATTTTATCATAGCTCATAACTTCGTCAATTTTGCTCCAATCGACTTGAAATTTTGAAACAACATTCTTGAGATATTATACATTCATTTAAAAAAATGCCTCTCAATACTTAACCCCCCACTTAAATGCGTTTGTCTCGAAACGCGTTTTTTCCGGCTTTTGTGCATTGTATCTCAGCGAATTTTTGACCGATCTACCAACGAGTTTTTGAATCCTTATTTAATTTGTGTATACCTGAATATCCCTAAAATAGGTATAAAAAAGCTCAATTTAAAGTTTTTTTAATGTCAAAAGCACGAAAAAAACTGCAAAAATTTTTGAACTGTATAATTTGATTTCGCCTCTTAATCAGTTAATACTGAATATTTTCAAGAAAATCAAGTGAAATTGAGAATTTTCGAAATAAGTTTAATACCCAATAATGAACACAGAATTCATTTAATTTTGATACATTGATAAACATCAAATTTTAAGGAAATTGTGTATATATCGAATATAATTTAATATCAAAAGAACCAAAATACATAATAACAGCATGGCTTCATAGTCAATACATATGCACTTTATGCACGAAAATATCCTTAATTTAAATAAAAATATCAAAGCTCTCGAATCTCTTGTAACATTCTTCAAACCACTTTTATATATAATTTTTCATATTTTATGTTGGCACAATGCATTGATATAAAAGCAAGTCGAATGTCTTTCAAACATATATAGAATGTCTCTTCCCTGAAAATGCAATGGAAATGTGTAAACTGATTAATGTATGTGTGATTTGCATTAGAAAATCTTATAATTACGCTAAAGTGACTGAACAACAAAGGATGAAATAGTGTTAAAATTAAATTATTGCCGAACTACTTGTTCTTTTTTAAGTTTATTGATTCTGATAAAGTCCTTTGTTGGCACCTATCCAATAGCTGTACTCAAAATAAATAGTCCGACTTTAATAACATGTTTTATTCATGAAGCTCTATTACAATCTCAATTGCAGGCGTTGAGTGCAAAACATCGTAGCCAAAAACATCATGATATCGAAGTGACGGAAGCGGAACCATCTCGAACTCCAGAAGATTCTGTTTGTAGTGCCGAAGGACCAACCGACACCTATGCCGAAGTCTCGGGTATCTCGCATTCAATGATGTCCCATTCAATGATGTCGCATTCAATGATATCACACTCGAAATAGTATTCAATGAAACAAACTCACTTTTAAGACACGACCAGAATGTTGTAGAATTGTTGGCCCAACATATATAGACGAAACACAAAATACGAATGGGATAAAACAGCCAAATGACGCTGCAACCAAACCACATATTTAATACGAAATTAAACTTCCATACTACATATTTAAAAAAAATATATAAATAATATTTGCATCATTTAATATTGTTTTGAACATTTCATCCTTAGATAATACTAAATATTTGATTTTTGTATAAAAAAAACAAATTGGAAATTTAGCTAAAACAACTTACATTTACTAATACTGCTACTATTAAATTTAATGGTGAATGTAATCACTGTATCACTCGTATGTTATCTATGTATGTTTATATTTTTTTTTTCATGTCACTAATATTTACTATTAGCTAATACTACCAATTATATTGTTATATGAAAGGAGAGAGACAGAGAGGTAATCAAAAAATGATACTATACTATTAATCGTATTGAATGAGGGTTGTAATGAACGTTAACGCTATAGATAATATTAAGCTAGCTAATGTTTTGAATACGAATGAAATCCATCCGATTGCTAATTGATGATGAAATGGCTTTGGTCCTGTTTTGCTTATGATACGTTTCTTTAGAAATAGTAGTTTTATTTTTTCACGGATAAAACAGCTAAAGATAGACCAGAACAAAGGGTAATCCTGTCTTCAAAAAAAAGGATTTTTAGTTGTGTTCAGATTTGATTTGATTCTCCTCCAATTGTCAAGTGCGTTCTGGTATCGTTGGTTGGTTGTAGTGGCAGTCCCCTTTATCCAAAGGTGACTCACTTAGGCCACGATAGGACCATTGTGGTACCACAGAAGATAAGGGCGGCACTAGAACCTGCGATAATACGAGAACCATCCAGATTTCCATATGAAGCCGGCTATGCAGCCAATGTCTAAATCAGCTACCCCCGTGAGGTTGTCCAGGAAGGGCGAACCAATTTATAATTAAATTATTGTGTACATTAATGCCTCTGTTTTTTTAATAAAATAAATAATTACCATTCTTGCTTCAGTAATTTAGATCAAACTTTCATAAGTTAAAATGAATTTTAAATGGTATTTAAACGATTTCTCAATTACTCCTTTTTATGGATCTCGCCAAACATACCTTAATTATTCCTGCAAAATTTGGCTGCAGAAAAAATTTGTTTTAGAGCAAGGATATCAATTTCTTCTAATAAATTTGATGCAATGTGTCTTATTTCTTCAAAATTGTGATGGTGGGACGACAGATCCATATTGTATCTATTCGTTCAAACTGAACCAAATACGAATGAAAAAAGGGAAGAAATTACCTAAAGAAGTGGCTGAATCGCTGGCATAGTGATAGTTTTACAGATAGGAAGCAAATTCAAACCCATTTACTGATTTTTCTATAAAAAAAAGCGGAAAATATGTTGTTCGCAGGAAGTTTTGGGTACGGAAATGTCTACTTACAGTTCAGTCTTTTTATGCTTACATTCTATGCAGAATATTTACTCCTTCCTATTTCTTAGTTCCCCTATAAATAATCTAAGTTCTTTCAATTTACATAAGTCATCGATTCGTTCCATATACTCGTGGATCTAGAACTTGGAGTTATGCATTTGTTTATTGTCCCTATCTTTAGTTTAGTAGATTTTGTAATTCATTCTCTTATTTTATCACTTTCCCAGCAGAGAATACTGCAAAATTTACTACATTTGTTGCCGTGTGTTACAATGATATTATTTAAATTATTCAGTCAAAATCACCCTTTACATATTTTGCATTAATTTTTTTCTAACCTCTTTTTAAATATAATCCAACAGATTCTGTTGTTAATCACAAATTTTTATTAACATTTCTTTTGTTAACTATTTTATATTAATGCAATCACTTTAGTCTCTTAATAATTGAATTATTTTTCTCTCAATTTTGTTTTTAAATTCATATTCAAGCCAAACAGGACTATAAGCGTAATAAAACGACCCCACCACCGAATGAAAACCGTTGTTCTTTTGTAAAACCAAAAGAATAAAAATTAAAAAATATACAATTTGCCACTTGTAAATATGCAAAATAAATAGCTAATAAATTAATATAGGTGTTGAATATTTAATGAAAAAAAATTTGGAATATAGTACAGAAGTACGAAACATGAATAATGAATAGGAATGTATAGGAAAAAACATGTACGATTTGAGAAATCAAACATTTGAAATGTAATGGAATGATAAATTAAATTATCACAATTATATATTGTGTTTGTTTGTTTTGTAACGATTGAACAAATTTTATTTGAAAAAAATCGTTTGTTAGCATGAGTTACAAGAAACTTTAATTGTATATTTGGGATATTTTTTTAAGACAATATCACCCTCCTGAATACAAAAACTAGGTAACTTAATTTTCCCGTGTATTTAAAACATGTATACAATCGTTGATAACACTGTCTTACGGTTTAACGATAAAACTAGGTATAAATTGTATACAACATTGTCATCATTCAAATTCTTCGACAGAAGAGTTTTAAGAAAATTAAAAACACTATTTTCGCATATATTTTGAAACTAAGAAAAAAAGTTACTTAGTTCTTGCACTCAGGTGGCGATATATCTCTTTTATAAAAAAACAAAGTTAGGCAAAACCTAAATTCTACGACTCATCGAGCACGAACTTCGAGTTGGATCGAATACAGGCGAAGCCGGGGTTGGCAAATGAAGCGAGTAGGGGCCGGAATCCTCTAGTTATAAACTAGAAAAGTATGATCAAGTTTATAAAGTCTTTTAAATTCTATGTTGAATAAACGCATACTTTTATATGTTAATAAAATGATTTTAATTTTAATACTGTATGATTTCGTGACCTAGCTTTTACTAATAAATTGCTTGAAAGCTAAGACAAATATATATATTAAATGCGCCAGACGTTTAAATGGGCAACTAATTTTTGATCCATCAATAAATTATAATTGGAAACCGAATTTCACCAATGAAAATCTAAAGTGCAAACTTGAATTTATAAACAGCACTTCAGGCTCATATTGAAGCCACACATTTTATAAGTTGAACTTTTAAGTATAAATATCTTAATTTGTGAAATGCTCTAAATATGTTTAAACTGGATGATTTATATCACATTTTTATTGCTTCAAACCATCCATGCAAGCAAAATTTATACACTTGCGTATTTTTTTCTTGAAATAGATAAATGATCTAAACCAACTAAGATTTGAATCTATTCCAAAAAAAAATAGTTTTCATTTTTTTCATCGATAATACTTGTCGATTCAGGCATCCTATTTAAAATAAATAAATTATATTTTCCGAAACAAATCTAACAATTTGGCATTTGGCAACCAAAATGTTTGGTCGAAGTTTTGTGTAATACACGAAAAATATTAAAGACAAAAAAATAACAGTAGAAAAAAGCTCGACTGGGCAAAAGGGAATATGTACTAACTACAATGTAATATGGCATGTGTGATAACCAATTGTAATTAATTAAATTAGAAAATAAATGAATATTACGTTGAAATGTCAGTGACAGTGTAAGAAATAAAAAGTCTGGTACATAAATAAATAAAGTATGAAAATATAAGCCGGGCCTTTTGTTTACCAAAGGATGTTATGTTAAAATTTTGCAACAATGCCTTTTTACGTTGCTTTGAATATTCGACATGTTGCAAGTCACTGGAAAAAGGGGCACCCAGAGGTAACCCAAAGTTTTGAGCCATAAAAATATTCTTAACGTAGGCAAAACATTTTTTTATGTTAAGTGAGTCGTGTACGTTCTTTCAAGAACGAAAAATGTTGATAAAAAACATAACATAAAGATGTGAACGATTCAGGGAACTCACAAATCAGATAGCAAATCTTTCATTTTTGAATCGCAGGCAATCAAGATAGAATGTTGATCTGCCATCACTTCTTTTATTTAAGAACATCTTGAATTTTTTTCATGTTTTGAATAAATTTTTCGTTAGACAGCTTTTAACGTTCATTCACTTATTTTATTTCGATCAATAGTTTTAAAAGGATTCATTTATATGTTACAATATTTCGATAGCTATTTATTCACAACAATCACTTAGAAATTACACACTGCAAACATGAATGCCAACTATACCGGTGCAATAATCTCACTCAGTCACACGCATTACGACTATCTTCAATTTCAACTTCATACAACACAACTTCTTGCTCTTGACTCATCATATAGTCCTGATGTTATTCCAGCAGCTCATCCGGCGGCTCCTCTTTGATTTCGGGTACTGTATGATACGCTGAGATTGCAATTAGTTTTTGTAAGGCATCATAATTCAATGTTGGATCCGAATCCTTCTCCAGACCGTACGAATCCATTTGAAAGCCTTTGAAGTTCGGGCATCGCCTCACGTTTGGATTGCCTTGCAACAATGAAATCACCGTTGAATTGCCAAGCCCGAAAAATAGTTCACCCTGGGCGCCAAGCGGTAGATTCTTAACATCCGATGCCCTCACAATGGTCTCGAGTAGAGCCAGGTGACAAACGTTCGCCGTCTCCCCGAAAAAGACGTGATCGAAATCCGAGTCGGGAATGATTTGAAACTGCGGAACGCCTGAATTGTTGAGAATCTTACACGTAAATGTACATTTCCGTTCCGGCTCCTTCGGATGCGAGTACACGCGTGTCGCCATGTATCCAACCGGATACACCCAATGTTCCGTGTGGAAATTAAGACTATCCGGTACGATTTCGCCGATTGAATGGATCGTTAAGTAGCCCATGCTTATTGGATACACTGGATTTCCTTGACTATCCACGGAAATCGTTTGGAGAATCGGCTTTTTCGGGGCCGGCGTACGCTGTACTCCTGATGACGACGGTTTGGGCGTGGATTTCGATTTTGTACTGTTGTCGGAGTTGGATCGTTTCTTTGGCATTTTCTTGAGCGGCGGAAGCGGCGGCATTTCTGTTGATTCTTCGTTTGTGTTTGTGTTTGTGGCGGGAGATGTTGGCTCATTGTCGTTTTCGTGCTCTAAAAGTTTTCGCATTAAAAAGCGACGCTCCTCTTTCAAAACAGTGATGTTTTCTTGAATTTCAACGATTTGATCGCAAAGTGCTGCATTTTCCTGAAAAAATGAATGAAAGCATTTTTGATTAAGAATACACGGAATAAGATTTATTTGAATATGCGTAAACTCATTTATAAGGGAATATAATACACATGCATCCATCAATCCTATTAGAAATATATAGTCTTGCTAGTTAGTTACTTAGTAAGTGAAGTAGTTTTATTTGTGGAAAGCCGTAGACAAAATCAATGGCGAACTAAATCCGTCGTTGGCACGGGGCGGCAACGTTAAGTGAGGTCTTCGGTTTGATGCATTTGCAATTTATATAAATAGATGTAGTGTTAAAGAAGAAAAACTTCAGATACAATACAGTGTCTGAGTTTGTTGTCTTTGAAAAATTAATGAAGACGACAATATCCAATACAGGCGAAAAAGTGTATGCAATTTTCAGTAGTTGGCGCAGTTAACCGATTTACTCGACAGCAATCACGTTTTTAAGGGAAGATGCGTTCAAACAGTCTGGCAAAACAATAGAGAAATGATATTGAGGTATAATTTTGAACATGGGAAATATTTAAAGATCGGAAAGACGTTAATTAATATTTGAAATTGCAAGAAAGCTCATGTGGAAGAATCAAAGTAAAAATTATTTCTAATGGAACACAAAACGGAGGAAACAAGCTGTTTAACTTATGAGTTCGTGAAAACGTCCGGTCGACAACCAACACTAGCATCTAATATGCTAATAGAATGTTCAATCTCTTCCTGGGATGTTTAAAACAGGGATAACAAGGGATAATTAGTTAAATTTCAAGGGTATCATCGCATATAGAAAGGAAACAAGATATAGAAACATTGTTTTTTTCTTCGTTGGAAGATGAAAATTTTCAAAAAGATACCGATCAGCTCCTGCCTCTCGCCATGCCGGCGTTGCTGGGGAAGAATGTACAATATTGTCGGAACTACGGATTCAGCGCCGGAATTGGAGTATTTTAGGCAATAACCGCAAGACCAACAGAGTTTCGTTGTAATAGAAATTAGGGATTGTCCAATATTTTCAAAAAACTTGCTTTTAACCAGTGACCAAACGGAAAGTACGGTAAACCACTCTATTTTGAGGCATAATATAAATTGGCGCGAAGGATTATGGGTGCCGTTTTTTATTAAGCAGCGATTTTTAATATCCCCCATCCAATTACTTTCACGAAGAAAATACCGGCAACTGCACATGAAGCGCAATTTAAACATCACATATAATAATCACATCAATTGCGATAAATATTTCAATAATTAATGTTGAACATTTTCATGTTACTCGAGCACCATTCATTTAATTCCTGGAACCAACACCAGCACATTAATCTGTTTTCCAGCAAACAATATTACAATCGACCTTTTCGCAAGGTGACTAAAATAGAGGTTATTATTTAATTGTGCTATTATTTGCCGAAAAACTCCATCGATAATTCGCTACAATCAAATACGGTTCCATTCTACTTACAAACACGTACTCCTTGATGGCTTTCTTCAGCCGGCGGTACTTGTTTTTATACTTCATCTGAACCATTTTGTTGTGCTGATCCATTTTAAAATAGCTTGGGCCAGCCATCGTGTCACGATTTTTTCGTATGAAAATTATTGGCCAGATACTCGTCTCGGCAACGCTTATTGTTTACATCAACCAATGACATTTCTTGACGTTCCGCATTCACCAGCGTGCGCTTCGTGGTGTACTAAAATCGTCGTCCGCTCGATTTTGTAGTCCATTGTAGCGCTTCAAAGCGGAATGTCAAAACGTCTGACAGCCATCGCGAGATCAACATTTGACGCGACTGGGGTGTTGAGGAAACTTTTCTGGTTTTCTGTAGTCAATTTATCGAAATAAACGTCCTTCAGTTGCTTCTGAATTGTCACATTTAAAGTCTTCTAGCTAGGCCCAATGCAGTATTGCGAATAAAACCACCGACAGCATGGAAACCGAATTACCGATTACGCCCGCCACCAGCGAGGATAATTTCGAGGACTTCTCTGATGGAAACGGTGATTTTCAAGACATCGAGGAGGAGGAGAACAAGCACAGTATTATACAAGAAATCAGAAAAGAACTGTCGCCAGAAGCCGAATCGTCAAGCAATGGATTCAAGAAATCGGAGTCGCTCGCCAGCGTTCGAAGCAAAGACTTCTGCGAATCGATGGAAGACTTGGACGTTTCGTCCGACGATTATTTCCACGACAAGGAGTGGATTCAAAAGCGAAAACATATCTTCATACTGAGCTCGGCCGGCAAGCCAATATACTCGTTGCACGAGAACGAAGGGAAGCTGGCGACGCTTTGCGGAACGCTGCAAGCGCTGGTCAGTTTTGTTCAGGCCAACAACGACACAATCACCTCGATTGTCGCGGACGGGATCAAGTTTGTTTTTCTGATAAGGAGTTCGTTGATACTGGTGGCTGCGACTCGAGATAATGTCGCTGTACAGCTGCTACAGATGCAATTGAAGTAAGTCGTCCACTAACCCAAACAATAGATGGAATTTAAGTAGGACAACTAAGGCTTATCGTTTCCTTTGTGCATTTCCAGCGACGTTTACAATCAAATACTTTCAACGCTGCCACACATGACGAAGATCTTTGAGAAGCGACAAAACTATGACTTGCGGAAACAATTGGCGGGAACGGAGAGACTCATCGATCATTTACTAGTCAATGATACAAACAATAGGAAAAGTGAGTTGCTCGCTGATTTGCTGCATTTTTCAATTTGCCGAATAATATATTGCTTGAATTATTCTCCCAACCGTTGTATATTCGTGTTCTGTGTGGCTTTGCAATAACCTGAGAAGCGAAGAGTATTTTTCCTGCATGTTAATCTGCAGTTACATAAGCAATGATCATTAAATCACACTTGCCATAACTCCATAACATAATCCTTTATGTTCCAGTCACAAACAACGTGTTCACAACATTAACAAATACGGTGCAAGTGCTACCCTTAAGCACGGCAATGCGAAATAACGTAACGTCAGCCATTCAAAACAATTGCTCCAAAATTCGTGACTTGGTATTCGCAGTCCTTATTGCCAACAACAAGCTGATCGTGTTAGTACGTATGAAAAAATACTCCATTTTTCCAGCCGACCTGAGGTAACACAACAATCCACAATTCTTTGTTGCAGCAATAAGTTCATTCCAACTGTTTCAGATTAATTTTCAACCTGATCGAATGCTCGGAAAGTTTCAAGACAGCCGAAAGTTGGACACCAATTTGTCTTCCAAAATTCGATATGACGGGTTACTTGTATGCGCATGTGTCCTATCTAGCAGACGATTGCCAAGCCTGTCTACTCCTGCTCTCTGTCGATCCGAACGCATTTTTCGCTCTGTCCGATGCCAAAAAGAAAATCACCGAGAAACTGAGACGTTCGCATTGTTTGGAAGCCATCAACGAGGAAATGAACAATCGTGGTGTTAATCTACGTACGATTGGAATTCCCGAAATGCGACATTTTCTCTACAAGTGTAAGATTAGCGCTCAACTGTTATGTGCCGAACTAACGCATCCGTATTCATGTCCGAGCGAATTCGAACGACTTTATTCAATCTATTGTGATATGTATCATAGAATTCATAATAATCTGCGTCCGCTAAAGCTAATCTATCATGTTAGCGAGAAAGAATTGGTCTTAGCTTGGGTCGCGGCCACTTATGAACTCTATGCTGTGTTTGAGCCAACACTCGATAAGAATTTAGTCATAAAGCTTGTGAATAAGTTGGTGCGTTGGGTCGAGAAGGAGCAGGATATTTTGTTTATAAAAAATCATCCAAATTTCTAGTGTATAATTATGTTGTTACTATTAATATTGATAATTTATATCTATATTGCTTGTAGTCGTATGTTTATAGGCATTAAGTTCGAAAAATTATTATGGATACTTGTTAATGTGATGATTTCCGAACTCATCATTGAGTTGAAACTGTTATGAACAATTTATATATGTGACGAGAATATATATATATGTATAGAAAATTTTAATATTTATTTCTTTAATAATATCTTATCGTTATGTGCCTTACTTTTTATGACTGAAGCTCCAACATATAACATTGGCTTCCATTTTATGCAGGCATCACACTCTTCCCGTGAATTCTCGACGAAGTTCTCGGCTAGAATTTTGTCGAGAAAAGAAGGCTGCCCACACCCATTAGTCTCACTTTCGCGTACGGGCTAGTCCAAGACGAGGTTCAACTTCTCGAAAAACCGTCGCTCCGTATTATTTTTCCATAGACGACAATTTTAGGCTAAGCAATTCGTATAAAAGTAAAAGGTTCTAAGGAAAAATTCGCGCCTGTCGGCTCAAGGCATAGCCTAAAGTTTATTTTTAATTCCATTGGTAATTGTTGCCTTGCAAATCTGCGGAGCCTATCGCTGTGAAATTAAAAGAAAATTTGAATCTTCGTAGCCTACCCTATTATCGTACCACGTCAGTCGTTTAGCAATAATTGGTGAGTATCCTTCTCTAATACCTTGTCGTGCCATATATATTGATACAACTGTAAATGCGGTCCTTGCGGATGATAGCTTGCAGGTATCTAATTGCTATGTTGGTAGTTCTGATTGTCGACGGACCGTTACGATGGAGTGGTCTAGCAAAGAGAACCACATCGCTGTGATTGCTTTACACAAATGTGGAATAGAGAAAGCTCGAATTTTCGAAACACTAAAGCCATTAAAAATCACGCGTGTTTTCGCGTATCGAACTATAGCGTTATTCATTGATACTGGAGATGTAATAGGCCGTAAAAGATCCGGCAGACCTCGCTCGGCTCGTAAGCCACAAAAGCTGTAAGGTCCAGAATCGCAAGAAATCCTGTGCGCAATCAGAAAATCATGTCTCGTGTAATGAATATTGCGCCGAGAACCATGAGTCGTATCATCAAAGAAGACTTGGGGATTGCAGCTTTCAGAAGACAAGCAGGACACAGACTCAATGCCGCTTTAAAACGAAATAGAGTGGAAAAGTCAAAACAGCTGTTATCGAGATAAGGTAAAGGGCAGTACAAAAAATACTTTTTACCGACGAGAAAATATTTACCGTGGAAGAATCTTTCAATAAACAAAACGATAGGATATATGCACGATCTTCTAAGGAGACTACAGAAAAGATCCCGATGGTTGAACGAGGACATTATCCAGCATCAGTAATGGTTTGGTCGAGAGTGTCACTTTTATCCATTTCTGTGAAAAGCGCGTCAAAACAGCTGCCAAAAACTATCAGTCTGATATCTTAATGAAGGTAGTGGAGCCCCTAACCCGAATCATGTTTAAAAATTAAGAATGGGTTTTAGAACAAGACTCTGCGTCTGCCCACAAGGCGACAACCACACAAGAGTAGCTGGGGAACCATGTGCCAGAGTTTATCAGCGTTAATTTGTGACCATCAGTCAGTCCAGACCTTAGTCCCCTCGACTACAAATTGTGGCCTAACAGTCTTCGGCGCTGCATTCAAGCAAAAGGCGACCATTTTGAATAATTTCTTTTCTTTTATGTAGTGTGTTAGTTTTCAAATAAATGGTAAGAAATATTAAAATCCAACTAGTAGTTTCATTATAATAGTTAAAACATCTTGTATCAATATTTATGGCACGACTGGGTATAATATATACATACATTTTTAATGCCAATAATTTCCGAAAAAAGCAATGCATTTAATATTCAGATCATTAAAACACTCCATTTTTTATAAAATCCAATTAATTTTATTACCAATATCAATATTGTAAAATATATAAAAAACCTACTATACATTTCATCAGTTATTTGACTTACAAAACGCTTCATTATTTCAGCTATAAATGAAAAATAACAAAGACAATTCCCCCCAACACACGTTTTCCTTCAAAAAACAAAACAACTAAATCTAGTTCACTAATTAATCGAATAGCACAAGGAATACAATTGTATGATATATTGCATTAAGTAGAAGGCATTCAAATCAGTTTAGATTGTATCGTTCCATTGCATGATATAAAACATTTAGAAAAGTTCAACATAGTGTGATTGATGATTCGCCGTTTGTTGTTAATCACAATAAAGTCAACAGTTCTATTTAACATAAATTTTTCATCATTATCTTTTAAAGATAAGACTTTTTCCTAGATTTATTTATAGCAAACTATGTTGTCGTACTGTCACATTGAAAACTATACCCAAACAAATAAATGTCCTTGTAGTAAATCCAATTCAATTGAGCTTCCTATTATTAACCAAACACCATGACCTGAGTTTCTTTTCTAAAATAAAAACATGCTTCTTGCATTGTCGGGCATGTTTCCTGTGTGTTTTGAATTTGTCACCTTTATTGGCTTTTAGTGAATTCCAATTAGGAGTAATTTTGAAACAGATTTTGAACTTTCAACGAAGAAAGTGAACATTTAAAACTTTTACTTGGAAATAATAATAATTGAGACATAAATCGGACGTGATAAAAGACAGAAACATTGTTAGATGATATTAATAACTTACGATACTATTTTTTTAAAAACGGCTATCAAAAATTCAATCAATATGTCGTAAGCACGATTCATTAGTAATGTACGTCTTCAATCCAATTCGTTTCGTATTTAAACTTATTGATCAACGATATTTTATTCTGCATTATTTATTGCATATCTACTTGCGTGGGTGAATCGCTACCGTGCGCTTGCAGTTGGTGTTGGTCGCCTAAGTGGCGATGCCCGTGCTGTCGCTGTAACGTGATGCGATTGCGAAGGAGGCGGCACGCGAACCGAACGATTGAAGAAAACATTTGTCAGTGCTACAACTGGCGAAAATAGTTTCAACGGGTAGTTGCTGCGATCAAACATTACAATTGAAAAGAAGCTTTAAAAAATATATATATGGATAGAATTGTACTCACCACGACCCGACAAACGGATTTGCTTCATTGCCACTCAAAATAAATACGGGAAAAGCGATGGAGAACACACATCCGCTAAAAATGCTCAATAATAAAGTTTCAGTCCGTAAAGTCAATGAAATGACTTACCTGACAATATACGAATTCGGCAGTTGCGTGAGTATCGTCAATGGTATTCCAAATCCTAAAAAGTACGGCCAATTGTTCTCTATAAAACTCAACCGTTTGTGCAGCTCCCAGCCCATATTAAACCATTTGTATTCAAACGAATAAAGCGAATACAACAGACTGATGTGAACAAAAGACAATGTTGCTCCCACATAGCTAATAGGAACTATACTGACTAGCATGCTCTGAGCAAGAAACAAGACTTGAACCAAAACACTAAACAATGTGTCCGCGATCAATTTGCTGAATGCCGGAATCGGTTGCGGTCGTCCTTTACGGAATTTATACGCGGAATCGGCAATGTCTTGGAACCACAAACTGTTCACGATTCGACTCAACAAGAAGAGCGGCATTACCCAAATCATTTGGAAAATGAACGATAGAAACGGTTGCATCCAACTCCACAGGAACGATCCTAAACCGGATCCACGACCGAATATCACTTTCAAGAGGAGCTCCATTGTTGGTAGTAGGCCGTACTCGAAGACGATGATGCTTAGCCAAAATACGCCGCCGTTCAATGCACAACATTGGAATACTCTTTTCATGATGTTGGGTTCCCTAGAAAAGAATTTTCATATATATTTATCGGCAGGGAGTATTGTTTTATTAAAATTGCTTGAACGAGCTGATCGGCTGTATGCATAAAATGTTGTAGAAAATACAAGTCATATATAGGATATAATTAAGCTGGAAGAGTTTCTGAGATAAGGGAACTTTCAATTTATACGAAATCAAACAGGATCAGTAATGGATTGACACAAAACACATCCCTAATCTCTTCTTTTCATTTAAAGACAACCAATAAAGAAGAATTAATCGAAACTATTGATTCTCTACGAAACTATACTGCACCAGGTCCTGATGGTTTCTCCGTTGATGACCTCAAATTAATCGAAGAAAATATTGCAGATAATCTTGTAAAATTAATAAGTAAATGTTTTAAGGAGGGATACCTAAAAATTTCTGTAGTTATACCGATTTTTAAAGGGGGTGATAAAACTGAACCAAACAATTACAGACCAATTTCACCTTTGAATTCCTTAAGTAAAGTCTTCCAAAAAAATTGTAGATTCCCGAATCAAAGAATTCTTATTGCAAAACGAAATCTTGGATAGAAACCAGTACGGATTCCAGGCGGGCAAAGGCAAAACAGATGCCATTCCTGATGTAATTAGATTTGTAAATGAGTACTCGGAAAAAGGCCACTACATTGCAGCAATTTTCGTGGACCTAAAAAAAGCCTTCGACACAGTTACACATGGAACTTTAATCACCAGGCTTGGAGAATATGGAATTGTCGGATAGATCTCAAAATAAACTAATTGGAGATGTCAAAAGCAAAACTGCTAAAATTAGCATAGGTGTGCCGCAGGGTTCGATCCTAGGATCAACGTTATTTCTACTTTATATCAACTCCATAGAAAACTCAGACCTTGTTGCTGTTGGTTATGTACGCAGATGACACTATGCTCCTGTACTCATGCGAAACTAATCTCGAAGTTGAACAAAAAATAAATACTGACCTGGACAAGTATTGGCATTGGCTTCTCCAAGGCAAATTGACAATATACTCGGGAAAGACAAAATATATTATTTTCAAACAAAAGAACAAGACTGACATACAACCACATATAAAAATAAATGACACAACCCTTCAGAGAGAACAAATAAAATATTTAGGACTACCAATAGACGAGAAACTAACATGGACTGCACACATAAATGATCTTAGGAAAAACTGGCTGTCTTCGTTGGTCTTCTACGTCGCTTCTACTTATTTCCAAAGAAAGCCAAATCCAAATTATATATACGCACCTCCTTTCCAAAATTTCCTACGGCATCTTGAGTTGGAGCCAAATTTTTAAAGGTAACTTAATGATCATCTTCAGATTGATAACCAGGGCGATAGCACCCCCCGCAAGGTGGGGTGCTATAGCCCCTTCTTCTTCTAACTTAGTGGTGGACAAACTCCTGTCAAAAATAGAAGCGACTGACTGCAAAGTCGTAACCTATGCCGACGATGTTGCTTAGCAATATCGGCCAAATTCATTATCACCATATTCACTATCTGAAAGAATAAACTTTGCCCTAGGTATTCTTACCAAATGAAGCAAAGAGTGCGGTCTAAAGATTAATGTTTTATGATTTTATTTTCAATAAAAAGCATATCACGCGAAAACCGATTGTTTTCAAAAGAAACGGAAAATTGAAGCTCAGCAATGGCGCACCAATCATGATTGAGCCTGTTACGTTCGCCACGCAACGTGTTCGACCCACAACCCATAAGGGCAAAATAGGAGTTTGTCCTGTTCTTGCAGACCCCAAACCACCGTGCGGGTAAACGCTGTTTTTTTAAAGAATTGATAATGTTACGTTCGCCACTTCACCCAATCAAGCCAATTAATGAATTATATTGTTATTAATAAATTATATTGTAGGGAGTAGAGGTTTGAATTATATAAATGTAGAGGAGATGTAGGTATGAAAGGATATTGGATTAGATAACTAAGTATGTAGTAAGTTTGTTATGGAGAGAGTTCCTGACCGTGCGCGCGAGGCTGCGTAATTGAGGTATCTTCAACAGCTAAATGCACTACCGTCACAGACCGTGCAGATAAGTTGCCAGCAATCACGACAACAAACAACGCTCACCCAATCGCCGCAACAGATCCAAATCCAGGCTTCGCCCAGTCTACGAGGCGCCAATTGAGTCCGCTATGCACCAGTGATACCCACAACCATTGGTACTTGGAATTCACCATGGTTAACGACTGCCACGATTATTTCACCGCGCTCCAATCGCGTCCCACAGGTAGCAGTCACAGCATTTTCCCCGCACCGAGGTACAACGCTCTGGCCAAACCAACGAAGCTTCAATCGCCAGCTGATGTGCGTCGCCAAAACCGGTCCCACAACTAGGAAGCTTTGATGAGGTCAGCAAACTCGTGAATGTTGACCGTCGAGGTAGCAACGGGAATGGGGTTTCGAATAAATAGGATTGCGGGAGTAGCTGAGCGATCTCTTTTGCGGTGCGAAGCTCAAGGGTCGGAGACGAGTGCGTCTTGAGTGTCGACCTTCGCTTGTCGGTGCGGAGTTTGAACGGTGTGCATTTTTCGAGTTGAGATCTTCGAGTAATAATAGCGCGGTGTGTGCTGTCGAGACCGCGCAAATCTTACAGTGAAAACTTTTATACAGTAATTTCCCAGTGTTGGTTATGAACATATATAGAGAAAGTAAAGACGAGTGCTGAAACCGAGGAACCGACTTTTATAAAACCTTTAGACGAAGTGAACTGTTCAAGAATTGATCCTCAGCAATTTGGAAAAATACTAAGTGCCAGAAGAACACTCAGATAGTATCAGTGAAAGGGAGTTTCCTGTAAAATAGTGTGTACGCGTGTCTCCAACAGCCAGACGAGGTTCCCAACGAGCGCTTATAGATCAGGAGTCAGGAAGCAGTCAGCGGAGTAGAATAAGGAAGAATTGTGAGTAAAATTAAGTATGTAGATAGAAGTAGATAGGTAGGTTTAGAAGAGAAAGAATAAAATAGTTAGTGCTCGGATTAGATTGGTGATTTTAAGTGATGTGGCGAAGCAGGAATCGCGTCTCCGGCATTTGGGTCCTTTGTTTCAGATCAGCTTTGTTGGTGGTTTTGGGTCGTCGCGGATCCTATTCCCGTTTCAGGATTCGCGGACAGGGCAGTCCCGGCGCAGAAACGGGTGGGGCCCTTTTATAAAAATATCCCCACACCCCTCTGCGCGGGTGAAGCCGGGTGAGATTGCCCAAACCGTGGCCAGGGTCGGCTGCGGTGTAGTGGTGAGTGTTGCGCGAAATATAGTCGTAACAAGCCTTGGTCTCTTGAGGACATTTGCTTATTCCGAATGATTGGCATCTTTTCCTTGATAAATGGGGAAAGAGGTTTTGTTGAATGCTGGCGTCCACTTGAGGTACTACCTCGCCACTTCTCCGCAGAGCAGCATGATTGCATTGGTTTTTATATGATATTAGCACCTTTTAGTCTCAGCTTGAAACATTTTTTTCACACAGGAGGTGGAATGTACTACAAGTTCTTCGTATAAGTCGTACGTAGACTGAATCACCACTGTTCCTATTATGATGAAACGTCCTGAACGATCGGACAGTTTTTCGCTACTTTTCTTTGACTATTTAGAATGATCGGGGACTTAAAAATTCATTTGGTTATTAACGATAGTTTTGAATTTTATGTTTGGACGGGAATTGATTTTTTATTGGGAGCAGTAGTCGTAGAAAATTGAAAAATGGGAGATATATGAGCCGATTAATTATTATCGGTAGGTGTGGTCACGAGGAAGCTTGGAAGCTGGTTTCGAACTGGACAAAAATTTAAATTAATGTATTGTTTGTTTCTAAAGAAGGGAATCACAGCCAAGATACGTTCGTGTTGACCATTTTTAGTCAATTGGAATGCTTAAACAGGAGAGAATGACATTGAAAAGATAACATGATCGAATAATTGCTCTAATGGAATTTCGGGACAATTTTGGGTGCGTGACGAATTGAAATTCAAATGGCGTCTCATTCAATCCGCACCCAAACGCAAAACCACTTACTCATGTCGCTTCGACGTCTGGCTTGGATTGCTCGTCACCCGTTTGTTTTGACTAAATGTGTCGCTTAGATTATCGTCAGACTTTTTACTCATTTCACGATCCAAATAGAAAACAATCACGACTCCCTTGACGCTGTCGTAGATCCCTTGGAGCATCGCGTACGTGATACCCTAGAAGATGCAAAAAATCAAGTCAATTTACCGAGTTCTCATAAGCATACGCATACCTTGAGCGTGTCCATTGTTGCGACCGGATGCACTAAACTATTTGAAAATGAAAAAAGGATATTCAACTCGGCTACAATGCTGGTCTACGGGATCATAACATTTTTTTTTGATTCAGTTCGGGGTAACAGCTGATACTTGACGTTTGCCCGGGTCCAAGGAAGTGATGACAGTTCACTTTTAGTACATGATTTGAGCTGCTGTAACTAATCTGATTGCATGGAAATGTACTATCATCATCTCTTTTGCTTTATATGACATTCTACACAATGTCATCAAGTTAGATTCTGGAAGCAAACACCTATTTCGTGGTTGTTATTCTCACGACGTAATTTCGTCGAGAGTCATGATTATTTACGGGGTCTACATCATCAGCAAGTCGGGCGGGTTGATTTTCAACCATGATCACAACGTTCCGCGCATCGAGAACGAGAAAACATTTAGCTACCCCATTGACCTGGTCCTCGAGTACGATCCGAAGAAAGTCTTCGTTGTTTTCGGCCAAAAGGATGGGATAAATGGTAGATTTATTGATGTTCTGTTTGGTAGTCATTTTGCTTCACATCTACTTTAAGCAGAATATTGACTGAAGCAACTTCCTATTATGATCCTGATGAAATAAACTCACATAGAACTTCCTTACATATTATTGTATCGCATTTCTACAAAACAATATTCTCTATTTTGCAGTGGGTCACGTGCTGATATCAATCAATGGGATCGTAGCAAACGGCGGCACCCTCGAAGATGGACGCGACGTTAAAACCGTCATAGAAGATCCGAACAGCTTTCCGCTCAACCTGAAATTCGCCCGCCCTAGAATGACAACCAACGAGAAAATATTCCTGGCCAGCATGTTTTACCCGCTATACGCAATTGCCAGCCAATTGAGTCCCGAGCCAAAAAGTTCGGGCATTGAAATCCTCGAAGCCGATACGTTCCAGCTGCATTGTTTTCAAACGTTAACTGGTTTGTTTTGCTGCAAAAAGTCTTTTACGTGCATATTATCCATGTATCCTGTTGCAGGCATTAAGTTTATAGTTATAGCCGAGCCAAATCAAACCGGGCTGGATGTTTTGTTGAAGCGAATCTATGAACTCTACGCTGATTATGTGCTGAAAAATCCGTTTTATTCGTTAGAAATGCCTATAAGGTGCGAATTGTTTGATGTGAAATTGCAAGCTCTGTTGGAACAAGTGGAAAAAGGAACGACAGCATTACTTGAAAAATAAGGATAAGTTGCTATGTGTTATAATTTATTCGTAAACTATATGTTAAAGTAATATATTTCTAAAAGGTGTTTAAGCCTTGTTTTGCGTGAATAACTACAAGTTGAAGTGGTTGAAATTTCAAGCAACTAAAGAAATGTAGCTTCTGGATAGTTTGGAGCAGCTGAAGTGCTGTAGCTTCTGATTGATATAAAGCGGCATAATTTGCAAATCACAAAAAAGAGGGAATGTATCTGTGGACTTAACGTCAAAGTGATTCAAAGACACGGGCCTCTTCGGCCGCGGGTTTGTTTTGAGTGACAACCAAGCACCCTCCCACCACCACTTGGCAGTACCAGTTTGCCTACTTATAGTTAGTGCAGGCTCAGTGATCTTACTGGTAAAAGCGAGGCCTATCTAATCCTCTGCCGACATCTCGGGTTACCTCGTAACTACACGCCAAGCCCCCAGAGATGCTGCAGAAGTTCCCATGGTCGGAAGCATGAAGACTTCAAGGCGCATCTAAGTGGGCTCTACCCGCATATGGGTCTTAACCACAGCCATCACGTTCGTACGCACCCCCACACACACAAAAAAGAAAGGATAATTAGCGAAGAACTGATTTGATATCAATTATTTCCCAATTGTCTTGCCTCTTGGCAATGTTTGACGTTCTTATCTAAAGTAGCGATGCTAGATATTAAAATATATTAAATAAAATACAATCAATATAGTTAAAAATCTCGACGACCCGAAACCACCGAAACAGAAAAGAAAATGAAACGATCCGCGACGACCGTTTCGCCACTTCACACAAAAAATGCACTTGCTTTATCCTTAAGGCACTATTTTAATCTTTAACCCAGCTAACTAACCCTATCTATACTTAACTCTACTCATAATTTTACTCCGTCTCATTAAATCTATTTCCGCCGCTGCCTCCTGAATTACACTGCTCGTACGCCGCTTGCTGTCCGTCGTCCTCATTATTTTCCACCACCACAGACAAGAAGAGATCCAAAGAATCTAAAGTTCCGCACCGAACCGTCCGGCAATTCCACTCGTGTCGAGCTGAAATCAAATTTTTCGAGAGACCAGCACAGACCCGCCCCGTTAGCTGCTTTCCTCGCAATATATAAGGGATTCCCCTGGTTCCATTCGTTCCTTCGGCGATCAACGGCCAGTGGAGTTTGCTGAACACATTCCAGCTTTCATTCCTGCGACTAGTTTTGTGTCGTTTTCCAATGCACGTCTGCTGGCGATTCAATCTCCGTGCTCAGTCTTCACAATTGGCCACAGCGTTGCACCTCAGTGGATACTGTACTGCTGTGTGTGTGGGGGGGGGGGAGGGCGGCCTTTGGGCAGACACATTGCGAGACTGGCAATTGAGGACCACTGTGCAGAGGAACCATCGAAGCCATGGGGTCGGCTGAAGAACGCATTGACGGCGACCCAAGTGGTTCCATTGGTGGGATAGCGATGCATTACAATTGTTGTTGCTATCTTATCCAATATGTATCTATATAATTCAACATCCTTAACCTAAATAAATCTACTCTATATTTATATAATTCAATTCTTACAATACGCCTTGTGTGAAGTGGCGGCCTGCGTATACCATTTCTATCGAATCGTTCGCCCGTCCGATGGTTTGGGGTCTTCAAGGGCAAGACAGTCCCTTATTTTGGTTCGTAGATCGACCACGCTGAGTGGAAAACGTAACATCCTTCCTTAGGGTGCTCCTTCCTTTGCCGATCGTTGGAAGTTCGTTGTGATAATTATTTCAATGAACGGTTTACGAACTCACGACTCACAAATGTAAACTCATCCTTAGATTCTACCGAATGTAAAGCACCTGAAGATGAGCCAAGGAAAATTTGGTTGTGACGATATATCCTTCTCCCTGAAAAATATTGGGAAAGTAAGCACAAAAGAAGCCGAAACGGCTGAACACGTATTATGCAAATGTCCAGCGATCACAAACAAGCGGCTCAAGTTCAGCTTCTCGAGGTTCATAGAACATGGGAAGCTATAAAGGGTAGCCCCAAGCCGAACAGATAAGTTTCTAGATGACGTGCTGCCTGACTGACGCACAATAGATCTATAAGGTCAAAGTGATTCCGAAGCTCACCGTAGGTTTATCATCCTTAATGTATAATCTAATTAGATTCTACCTGCTATTAACGACTTTTCTTCATTCGAAAACTCTGTCTTTGGAGCCTAATATTTAATATTGATAGATCTTCAGGCATGATGCATTCCTCACGCCAAAAAGTATCTATGGACTTTGAGTCAGTAATCAGGAAAGCTGGTCCCGCAATAAGTTTAAGCAAACTTTTAATAGCATGGAATATGGAAAGAAATGCAAAGCTTTTTGTCGCTTTGAAGTGGGAATCTTCAAAACATATCGATTTGCTTCTGCTTTTTGGCATGTCGGACTCCTATCGACTAAAACCTCCCCCGCCTACACCAAACCGATCACTCATTGCTTGCATTGCTCGTGTGCAATGCTTGTTTATTTACTTAGTAATTCCCGGACGATGTACATACATCGGCATAAGGGATAGCACCAGTATTCAATGAATTCCGCAAAATGTAAATTTTTTTGCTTGATTTTATGTACTCTTTGACTAAATCAAACTATTCGGAAGGAGAAACAATAAAAATCATTTATTTCTCTGACTCAAATTTCTGTTCGAATTGCATGACTTGTCATCACATCTCCCTAGAGTCCTTTTAACCAAGGATATAACTTCTAGTACAAACTTGTCATGGAAGATTTCTAACATCTGTCATTCGTGCAAATTTGTATAAGAAAGGACATAAACAAGTCGAATCTTCTTATAAGTGTACTTTCTAGTTGATGTCCACTTATCCTACTTGGTAGGAACAACGTATTGAAACGATAAAAATTGTTATCATATATAAATGCAAACATTTACGTGAAATAGCGGCCGAGGAGAAGCAGAACCTACGTCAGTTTGTTTCAGTTCAAGGATGCAAAATGATAAGTGACTACAGCAATCCATACTTTTACCAAACGCCATCCAGCATAAAAGCACATAGTCCGTTTGTGGGCTACCCATACCCAGTGGATGGTTACAACTTCAAACACAATCAACACTCATATCCAGGACAAGTGTTTGACTATCCACTGTCCTCATATTACTCCATTTCTTCGACATGCTTGCCGAATCCACCGAACAGTGCAGATCAATATAGAGGCGAATTCGTTGATCAGCCTCTAGTCAAATATGAATACCAGGAACCCGAAGAGAATTTCATCTCAATCGATGAACTGCAATATAAACCCGATTTGTTGAAGATGATCCTACCTCATGATGCAGAGCCAGACGCATTGAAACAACGTGTGACACCCGATGGCTTGAAAAAAGCAAAGTTTGAGAATAGTTGCGATCCTGAAATTCCAAATAAAGAAGAACCGGAAAATGTAAGTTCTCCAGAAGGAAGTGATATTGAAAAGAAGAAGCTGAAATCGAAAGCAATTACACCACCAACTTCACTGCCGGTTTCTTCAACAATTTCGATTAAAGTTGAGGATGATGATTCGAATGATAACGACACCGTGGTGGTGATCCCCAGTCCAGTTGCTGTGAAGAGCGAGTTTTGTGATGGTATCACGATTATCAGTGATAGCGACGAGGAAATCGACGAAAATGAGGTGGGTGTGGAGTTTAATTGGATAGATTTGGAGGAGAAAGAGAAACAGGAGTATGAATGTCGTTTTTGTGGGAAAAATGTATCGTCTAGCTACAATTTGCGCAGGCATATGATGATTCACACGGGTAAGTCCAAAAACTATTATAATATTGTTCATATAAAAATGATGCAAGCATATTTTAGGTAGTGAAGACTTTTAATTCTTTGATTATATTACGAGGGTTATTCAATAAGTAACGAGACAAATTGTTGTAGTTAAAACACGTTTATTCAATCGGTACAAAATTTTGGCTATTTTTCAACATAATCCCCGCCAACACTTATACACTTGTCCCATCGGTTCTCTAACTTTCATAACTGGCATAAATTCTTTCGGTATCTGTTGGAGCCAAGTTTGCACGTGAATCTTGACTTCTTCGTTAGACCCAATTTTTTTGCCACGTAGCGCCTCCTTAAGAGCATCAAACATATGGAAATCTGATGGAGCAAGATCTGGGCTATAAGGAGGGTGTGGAAGAATCTCCTTGTCCAGTTTGCAGTGAATGCATTCTTGAGTTATCTGTGCCGTATGCGGCCGTGCATTGGCGTTAAGCACAATCACGCCTTTTGTCAAAAGTCCACGACGTTTAGTGCGAATGGCAGGCTTTACTTTGTTCTCCAGCATGTTACAGTAATATTGGCTGTTGATTGTTTGTTGGTCTTCAAGAAAATCGCAGAAAATAGAGCCTTGTTAGTTCCAAAAAAGGGTAATCATCACTTTACCTGCTGATGGCTGTGTCTTGAATTTTTTCCGCGGCCACTTTTAAACTGTTCCATCCACTTGTAAATGTTTAAACGGTTTAGACAATTGTTCCCATACACTTTTAACATCCTTGCGTGGATCTCACTACCTTTAACAACTTCTGCTACTAAAAATTTAATCACAGCACGTTGCTCTTCCGCGGTGCAATTCTCAATCGGATTTGACATCTTGAACTAAATGAATTATACGTCATGTTCACAAAATCTTGCCAAACAGCTGATCAGAAGTTATAACAAGGATGCCAACTTGAAATTCTTGAAGTTTCGTATTGAATTATAAAACAATTTTTGACCTACATCAATTTGTCTCGTTACTTATTGAATTACCCTCGTATTATTTATTTCCAAAGTGAATGACAGTATCTTCATATTTATTTAAGACTAACTTGCTCCACGATGTTCTTTCCAGACAATCGTCCATTCGGATGTGATATATGCCTGAAATGCTTTCGAGAGTTCAGCGATTTGAAGAAGCATCGTCGTTGTCATCGTGGCGATCACAGATACAAGTGTATGATTTGTCGTGAAAATCCACTAGGCGACAAGGACGGTATAAAGTGTTTTTCATGCAGCCAAAAGAAAATATCTCCATACGGAAATGTCTATCTGGAAGAGTTGCCTGTACTGGAGGCAATGGGCGATAAGAAATCGTTTCTCTGTCCCGATTGTGGTCGAGTCTTTGGAAGTCGTCACAATTTAAGGCGCCACTATATGATTCATACAGGCGCGAAACCATATCCTTGTGATGTTTGCGACAAGACGTTCCGTGAAGTGAGCACTTTGAAGAAGCACATGCTCACGCATTCACGTATGAAACTGTTTAAATGTAGCATATGTAATCGGGAGTATAACGACTATCAAGCATTTGTTCGACATAAAAATTTACATGGAGACGATTGGAAAAATACCAAAAGGAATTCTGTTTTGGAAAATGGAAAAGATGGAAACGATCACGAGAATGAGGAGGAGTATTTATTTGAATGTAATGATTGTCGAAAGCGTTTTACGGATGTTACGCTGTATAAAAAGCATTTGCGATTGCATTCCCACTATTTTACATTCCAGTGTTATATATGCAAAATGACATTTAAAAAATGTGAGAAATTAAATAGTCACATGGTAACGCACAGTCATGAGTTAAGCGATTCAGATTGAGCTCACAGCCGAGGGACGTTGGTGTAAATAATTTTCAGCTTTAAATTACTATGGAAAACACATTTTTTTAAATTAAATTCGAATTTTCTTATGTAAAGGCCGATTCATTTATTTATGTAAAACATCTCCATGTATTTGAGGGTTAGCAGTGTTAATATTTGATATTATTTCTCATTTGATTGCAAAGATTTTTAAAATCTTATACTATTTTTTGGACATGATTGCTTATACGAATGATCAAATTGTACTTTCCTTTGTTGAAATTTAACAAACGATGGATTCATCTGAATCTATTAAAATTTAGTTGTTGCATGACATAATAAATTAATTAAAAGTGATGTGGATAACAAGAAGTAGTAATTTTGTTTGGAATCGGTCAATTTCATCGCTAAGAAATTAATTTATGAAACACGATACTTAAATTATTTAAAAAAAATTTGATTTGATTTATAGTAACATTTTCTAGGAGTGTAGAATTCATACAATGGAGTAGTTAATTAGTATTATTTATTCCGAATTGTAGTACAACCATTGCATATATATTGTCGCTAGTAGTAAGGTTAAAATAAAACGTGTGAAATGATATTTGTGTATTATTTGAACGCATGCCACGAATATGAAACTATGCCTTCTGCGTTTCGCAACAATGTTTTTTTCTCGCACATGCTGAGAACGAAAAATACCAACTTCTACTTGATTCGTGGGCAAACCTTATCTGCAACGTTTTGTTACATATATTACGAATGGAACGTCTCCTACTGCAAAAAACTGGCAAATCTAAGTAAGGGCAAAAAGAAACGACAAAAATTATTAAGCAAGAAAACAGGGCAGAGCTCCGATCAAAGCGTTCATGATTTTTCGAAAGTAGACTATACGAAATTTAAAGGCGGTTCTGCAAAACAGAAAAACGAAAATGTTCAGTCGAAATTTGCTGGGAAGAAGGTAAAGTCTGTTTCATTTTTTGAAAGATTGATTTATTTGAACGTTATTTTCTTAGGGTCGCAAAAATGTCAACAACAAACAATTCAACAAGCTATTCACATTTAGTGCTAATAGTGGAAACATAAAGAAGTAGTCGTTTAGAAAGTAACATTTACTGTATAATTTCATTTTAATTTTAATTAAAAGCGAAAAACCACATATCAAAGTTTTTCTTTTGTATCCATTGAAGTGTAGAGCGTGTGTATTTTTCTGCTTAGCTCCATCCCAATACGTCGATCAGTGGTCAAGGGACCACCAGCTCTTCGTACTCGTAGGTCAGATAATAGTTCCTTTCCATCGTTTCTAGTCTCATATTCCTGTGAATTGAAAAAAAACCTAACAAACAACGACTCGGATAGGCCTTGGTTTCATATTTTATAATATATACTTTAGTTTTAACTACTTTGCGGCAAACATATAATTAGAAGAGTTTTCACGTTACCTCAAATAAATGTCTGGGAGTAGGATATTTGGCTATAATAGATTCGGCTGTTTCTAACGTTACTAGGGGTAGACGTGTGAGGTGTTGTTGCCATAACCGAGAAAACCCCGCCGACCCTTCCACTCGGACGCAGTCCTTATTGTCATTTAAAAGATATAAGTTAGCATCAGCGTATTTTTCAGCTTGTTGCTTCCTAAAATGAATAGCATATCAGATCATTATATAATTACTTTTAAATGTTTTACTTGAATGGAATTTCCGCAATCGCTTTACTGAATTGTGCAATAGCTGCGGCAAGCTCTACTGTTGTTTCCACCAATCGGTGGCTACAATTGTAAAGTATTTGCATCTCTGTTAAACACTTTTCAATTTCATAGCGCCTTAGCTTGATCAGACCCTCGCGACAGTATTTCTTTAGACCAAATATTAGTAAAGTTATATTTGAATCAGGATATGCTGCTTTTAATGCGAGTAGTTTATCGTTTATCGATTTATTTTTTATATCTTCTGCAACTTCTTCGGATAACATTATAGTTACAATTTGTGCTTCTAGCGTCCATTTCGCCGAAAGTGCTAGCTGTAAAGTGCATATACAGTAGTGGTAAAAATGTTCTCTAAATTCATAAAAATACTGAGTAAAATGCAGATTTGAAGCTTGTATAAAAAGATGCCACAAAAAAATCTAAAAATTGCCTGCGTAGGATTATTTTAAGAAAAATTAAGTAAAGAGTTCGGTAGATTCAACTCCGTCGCTTTAGCGTAGAATGTTTTTTTATGCTGTTGCATTCTTCAAGGCTTGAGCCTTTCTAACTTTGCAGCCACTCACGGGTAACTCGAATGAACAAAAGTTTATTGATGCCACATGGATAATATAACTTATGAAACTCAAATTTAATTGAAGCAGTGAAATGCATATCATAGAACGGAGTTAACGTATTTTGCGGATAAGCTGTAAACATTTTGAAAGGCAAATTATGATATATTTTATGGAAATTTCTTAGATTTTCATTTTAATCGTGACTTCTATCCTGCCTACGGGTTGGGCAATCCCACCCGGCTTAAACCCGCGAAGAGGGGTGTAGGAATATTTAACTAAAAAGATGCCACCTGTTTCTGCGCCAGAACTGCCCTGCCCACGAATCAGGAAACGGGAATAGGATTCGCGACGACCCAAAACCACCGACCGAATAGGGAATTTAAAAAAATCGAAACAAAGGAGCAACTTCACACAATTAACTACAATTTTATGCAAAATGGCTATTTCATCTCCTAATCTTACCTAACTCACCCTGTCTATGCTTAACTCTACTTAAAAAATTTCTTCTTCTTATGCTAACGCTACACCGGTTGCTGCTCGCCGTTCTCATCTTGCTGCTCACGCGTAAGACCGTTTCCCGCATTATTTTTATCCAAGCACCAGATTTCGCCAACTCACGACTTTCTTGGCTAAACCCCATACACCAATGTCTGACCTTCCTTGGTTCCCAACCGCACCGAACAGCCCATCCAGCTGTTCGCTCGGCAATATTTATTGGATTCTCCGATCCCTTTCGCTGTATCAGCGGTCAACGGCCAGCCGAGTTCGCTCAACCCTTTCATTCGCCTCAACTCGTTTTATGCCAATTGCTCGGTTTCCCCGATTGGCCACAGCGTGACACCTCGACGAATACTGTTGCTGCTGTGTGTGTGTATGTGTGTGTGGGCGGCCTTTGGGCAGACACATTGCGAGGCTGACAATTGAGGACCGCTGTGCAGATGAATCATCGCAGCCATGGGTCGGGTGAAGTTCGCATTGACGGCGACCTGAGTGGTTCTATTGGTGGGACGACGGATAGCGATGAATTACAATTGTTGTTGCTATCTTATCCAATATTTATCTATATAATTCAATATCCTTGACCTAAATAAATCTCATATATATTTATATAATTCAATATCGTTAACCTAAATGAATCTACTCTATATTTATATTATTCAATACTCATAGACTCAATTTATCTACCTCCTAATTATATTATTCAATTTTTACAATACTCCTTGTGTGAAGCGGAAGCCCACGTATACCATTTTTATCGATTCCTTTGCCCGCCCGGTGCTTTGGGTTCGTCAGGGGCAAGACAGTCCCTTATTTTGCCTTTATTGGTTCGTGAATCGACCACGCTGCGTGGCGAACGTAACAGTTTTACCACCTTCTTAGGAGGAACTTCTCATTATCCCTTCTCATGTTCCCGTCTTCTTGCAAATTTGTCACAGCAGGTTCCGCTTTACCGTTCTCTACTATTTATCTGCAGGATATATAGAAGGTGGTTGAGAGTGTTCAAGGGAGGACCGCCCGAAGTATAGTCTTGTGTGGTGGCCTGAACAATCTTCGCCTTAATACGTGTATATCTCCAGAAAACATGTTCTCTTGTGGAAAGATAAAATAAATGATGTGAATATTCACCATGGAATTCACCAATCATTTTATCTAACGTACAATTCAATTATCCTTGTCTCGCAAATAAAACAAATCTGAAGTCTATATATACGGTTTTTTTATTATCATCTTTCATAACTCAAACTTTACAAACTCCATGAACGTCGTTATCCTTTTATTTTGAGTCTTAATAAATCTTTTATTTTCAACAGCGCCTCAACATGGTTCCACGCACAGATTTCCTACATCTCACACTTTCCTTTAACTAACAAATCTAGGCAAACTATTGATTATGTATGTGGTTTACAATTTACACTGCAAAAAGTGCACCCGACAACTATAGTTCTTAAACAAATTCCAGTTTAATTATTTATGTGCAAAGAAGAAACAAAATAAACTCAATGTTAAAGAACATAACACATTCAGTTTATAATTGAAAATAGTTCCCAACAAAGTAATGTTTGTTTGTCGTATGGGAATATTCAAAGGAAAATTCAATTAACTATAAAAAGCATTGCAATCGTTGATAACACAAACATTAGTCTTTAATTACGTGCAAACATATATACATATATTGTTGTTTAACAATGACAATTAATATTATTAATGCTTGCGTTTAAGTTATGATTGCAATATAAAGCTGTTTAGAAACTACATAATAAGTCTAGAGTAAAATACGGCTAAATGGGTTTTGTTTAATTTTTGTGTGGATTTATGATGAATAATTCGAATTAAATAATTAATTTGAAGATCGACTATACATTATATTATTTTATATTTGAATGTACGTTCGCTAGCCATTGTATGTTTCAAAATTTTAATTATCTATGTTCGGGTGTGTTTGTATTTTCTATAGCCTCATCTATTCTCGTTTTATGTATTTCCAAACTTTCAAGCTGTTGTTTTTTATGGAGAATGTTATATTGTTGTATTGGGGGGGAAATTCTTGAGCAGAGCTACGATGTTTGAATGGTTAGCTTTGAAAGTGTGATATACTTTCTTCGCGTAGTGATCACACTATCGAATAAAAACGTTGGAAGCATTTTAAATTCATAGCTCTGCTTTTCAACTACTGGCTCGCCGTACTTTCGACTACAACTCCCTATAGGATAATATTACTTTATATAAATTAAATTTAAATAGTGATGAAGGTTACTTTTAGTTCTTATTCATTCAATATGGGTCTGGTGTACAGACATATCTTTTTACTTCATACGCTATTATCAATGGTGTCTACTATCTCACTTTCATAGTTGCTGTTGCTTTCAACGCTGTCCGTATTATTGCTTATGCTATTATCACCCGAATCAGTATTACATGATATCCTAAAGCTACTACCACTAAAACTAGAGAGCGAATCAGTCGAACTAGACGATGTTGGCATTTTGTTCGTTACCATCTTTTCACCAGCAACAATTGTCGATAGCAGCGAACGATTCGAATCGAGGTGTTGATCAATCTGTCCGCTCTCCTCATTTTTAATAGTTTCCTCAAACACATTCATATTATGTGTCGCTGACTTCTTTTCCCGCAACGAGTCAGTTGTTGTTTCGCTGTCGCTGTCCATGCCCATTTTTGGACGCGATTCCGATTCGGTGTCGGTCATTTCACTTTCCGTTTCGTTGTCGCAGCAGGACGTTATACTCATGGGTTCGTTGCCTCCTGACGACGATAGTGTCGTGGCTGGGCTGCTGTTGTTGTTTGAAGTAAGATCTATTGCTGAGTCGACACCAGGCGATGGTATCATCGGTGACGAGCACATCGATGATGTGGAGTTGGTTCCGTTCGAATACAGTCGAGCCACAAACAATTTAGGTGTAAGGCGTCCTTCGTATGTTCCCGAATCAGGACTTGGACAAACAGATGATGGAGATTGGCATATTGGTGATGGTCCACGACTGTAAATATAGGAAGTTTGGATTGAATTTTACCATCGATTTTAATGGCATTTGAAAAAAAATTCTGTAAGAGTTCGATTTGAACAAGACTCAGCTTTGATTTTCTGTCCATTTTTTTTATTTCTGTATGCAAAATAGTCGTCCGTGAGCGAATAATGACCACAATTGAATTCACTAAATCCAAATCGCTCGGAGAGATTTTAAGCGAGGAGAAAGGGTCGTGAATGTGGCAACGAGCTATTTATCTGGATCGAAATCCCAAAATATCACACAATATCATTATACAATAACAAATGTCCTCAGTACAAACAAACGATACCGCAAACGACTTGTAATAAAATGTTCTTGAATTAACCTCTGAATATACAGGGATGCCGAGGTAAATCCGGAATATGTTTATAGATTGCCCTCCAACGTGTGTCACGCGTAATCTGGCATATGCCCTTTCCCTAGTGTAGTGCATACCGTTACGAGTCACTGAAATACAAACACGTTGCCACCTGCGCAAACATGAGCCAGGAGCAGGACAGAAGAGCTGCAATACTCGAGTCACTTCGCGCCGAAAAATCGCCCAAGGAAATAATCGAGTGGTTCGAATACAAGTAAACGCAAGTTTATGAAATTGCAAAAACATTTCGAAAAGCCGACGACTCGGATGAGGTGTCCTCTGACCGTACAAGCCATAGCAAACGGTCGGACCAAAAAAGAACAACAGACTTTCTTGGCACATTGAAAGCGAAGATCGAAGAGGACCTTGGACGCAGAATGGCAAAGTTAGCGAAGGATATGAGCGTTGCGCGGTGAACAATCGGTTTGGCAGTGCACAAGGACCTTGGCTACAAATCCTTTGTGTTGAGGCAACGCTAATTGCTGACAGGAAAAAACAAGTCTGATCGAAAAATGAAATCTAAAGCATTGTTGAATGACTTGAAATACGACAGTGCTGATCCTCTGAGAATTTTTTTTATGCTGGACAGAAAAGTGAATCGTCCAAATAACAGATGGCTTTGCCAAGTCATGGTTCTGGGAGTCATAAGCAGCGAAGGGGATGTTATGCCACCGCATTTCTTCGAAGAAGGCCTCAAAATCAATACCGACGTTTACATTCACGTTCTGGAGACTGTTGTGAAGCCTTGGATGGACAAAGTGGCTGCTGGAAGAGATTACTTGTTCCAGCAGGACTCAGCGCCCGCTCACAAAGCAAGGAAAACTCAAGCGTGGCTCCACAGCAATGTTCCCTACCACTGGTCATTCGTCTAGCCCAGATTGTAACCCCAATGATTATTACTTTTGGGGCGCAGTCGAAGAAAAGGTCAACTCAAAACGCCACAACACCAAAGACGCACTACGAGACTGTATTACGGACGTAATGACCAACATGGACAAGGAGGAGGTAAAACGTGCGTAGAGCCGGTTCCGAGACAGACTTGAACGAGTTGTAGAAGCTGATGGCGGTTACATCGAATAATTTTGTTTCTGAACATGTCTCTTACAATTGTGCCGAGTTGTATACAAAATAAATCATTATTTTCTGAGCTATAAGGGTTTTCGTATTTGCATTCCATTTTCCGGATTTAACTCGGCAACCCTGTATATTGGCGTAAAACTGAAAATAAAAAAGTTGGGACCCCGTTTCTTTTTCGCATAGTTTTTATAAAGTAAATTACAAATTAAATTGCCTACGAATTTGCCATGAATAACTTTTTTTTAGACCCGGCTAACGAGACAATTGCGCATCCAATTATTATTACGTGCACTCATGGGTTATCTTAGAGGAATCAGAAAACCACCCGAAGAATAGCCCTTCAATATACTCCCACACAATCATTAACATCTTACCATTTACTCAAATGCATTTAGTTTTTGGTCTATTGCTAGTTGTTAGCTACTCAACATGTACATATTTATGGCTAGTCACGATGCGTAATCCCTTTTGTTTATTACGCTCTACCCATGTCGACACCGAGGCAAGCAGAAGAAGATCTAGGCTCGTTTCTAAGAACAAGGGATAATCCGACCATCAAGCAAGGATTACAATACAGTTTTAATATTCTTTTCAAGGTGGCATCAAACTGCCTGGTTCATCAGAAACATAATATTAAACTCGTCGCAAGGCTCTGAAAAAATGAAAAAAATCTACCTACCTAAAATGTAGGATTGAAGTACCATTTGGCTTGAAAAACTGATAATTATCGGTGGTAGCTAGATCTAGCTGTGGCAGCCCAGGTCGGCATTGATTTAACTCGAGCCTCTCGAAACCACGACGCGCACGATTTAACCCCACCATAGCAATATTGTAAAACGATTGATTCAAGCAAGAAGATGAACCTCACGACATAAGATTAATGAAAATTTTCATAAAAAATCGGCAATCCAAAGTGTAAAATAATTGAGAAATATTGAAGAGCACCATTTTAATTTTGACCCCAAAAGTGACTCCGCTTTTTCAACTTATAGACCAAGAGATCGTGAATAGTTTGCCATAAGAGTGAGCTAATGATTACTGTCTTTGGTACAACCTCTTGCAAAAATATGAATGTCGTTGAAATCTTGGAAACAATTAGTGTTAAGGATGTGATTTACATATCTGTGGCTTGGCCGGAGTCCACGCTACGTCTCTCATGACGAAAAAAATCGTTTAACGCCCGATTAAACAGAATGCTAAAAAAAGTTGAAGAATTAAATTAAGACTTATTAGATGTCGAATAAAACATAAGGCGATTAGAAGAAATATATCGAAGCGAGATACGAAATTGGCACATTTTTGATGAAAAAGATGTACCAGTGATGAATACTAACAAAAATTCTGATGCGGCTATAAACGCTGCTGATATATGGATTGTTGTTGTCCTTACGCTTTTGTCGAAATCCCACAACACAGCTGTACGAGGGGTGACACAAAAGTAACGGGAATAGGAAGGTGAGGGGACGACAGAATAGGGGATTGGGTTGTACAGTGGGGTGACTAAAAGTCAGTGTGCAAAGTCTGGTCGCTGTAAGTGCATCCGTTCGTCCGTGTGAATTTTTTCCGTGAATCAACTTTTTCTGTTTCGGCGAAAACGTGAAATGACTGACTGCCGGGAGCAACGCACGGCTGTGAAATTATGTTTTTCTGTTGGGGAAAACGCCTGCGGAAACTCTTGTAATGGTTAAAACAGCTTATAAAAGTGATGCCCTAAGTAAAACACGTGTTTACGACTGGTTTTCGCGTTTCAAGAATGAAGAGATGGCGATTGAAGACCAACCTCGTTCTGGGCGCCCCTCAACTCCAAGAAATGACGACAACGTTGACAAAATCAATGCTATTGTTCGTGACGACCGTCGCCGAACCATTCATAAATTTTGTGAGATATCTGGATTGTCATGGAGTTCGATTCAGCGAATTTTATCTGAAGATTTGCAGTAAAATTTGTCCCTCGCCTTCTCACCGACGACCAGAGAGAGCGTCGACTTCAGGTCTCTTTTGAACTACGAAATCAGTTAAATAAGAACCCAGATTTTTTTCTAAAGTCATAACTGGTGACGAATCATTCGCTACACTCAAAAGGGACATGAAAGGAAAACTTTTTGGGACTGTAGAAGAGGTCAAACAAAAATCGCTGGAAGGACTGAAGAAGATAACAGAAAGTGAATTTAAAAAACTGTTTTGAACAATGGAAGAAACGATTCAACAAGTGTATTAAAGTCGATGGGAATTATTTTGAAGGCTATTGAAATTTTGTGGAAAAATGTTGAATAAAAAAATTATAACGAAATTCCCAATACTTTTGGATCCCCCTCGTGTGTACATTTCGAAAAGTAAATGTTATCATAGTAAAAATTTACATGCTTATTGTTTTGCACTTCTTTCTATTTAAAAAAAATATGTTTTCTCAACGGGCAAATCCTTGGCTCGACACCGCGGATTGAAGAAGAGTCGACTGTAATACATTTTTGACTTGCTATCTCAGAAAAATCAAATCAATTTATTCCATGCATAAAAATATGAGTCAAGCAGCTGAATATTCCGAGTAATACTCTAGTTTTCGTGATACCAGCAGCTCAGTTATCTATTTGAGTGCCAATTAAGCAGGAAGAGCACTTGTGTACATATCGTTGTTCTGGTCTACAGCTTCAGGCGAAGCTGAATCAATATTGTGCGTTAAGAGAAAAACATGTTTTGGAACGGGCATACTTCTATGCACAGAATATCAAGGTAACTATTACTAAATTTGGTTTTTAAAGGTAAATCGCTTTGACTGCTGTAACTACGATTGAAGTTTATGATTTTCTGTTTGCTATATTTCAGCTGAGGTTATCCTTTTTTAGTTTATCTGAACTTGCTCATAATGTTCAACGCATTGGGTAAACTGAACAATATCATTACCTCTCTGTGAAGATCTTTTTGAGTGGTGGCGGTGAACACGTGTTTGTCCAGTTGCTGTCGTCCAATTCAAACTTCCTCTTAACAGGTCCCAATTGACTAGGTCTCATGGCGATGGGCGACATCGAGCGCCGCGTGAAGATCTTCCTGGTGGGTGAGGGCGACAGTCCATACGGCAAACGCATGCCCGCGCGGCTGCTGAAATGAGGAACATGTCGACAATATATGTTAGAACACATCAGAATGGTTGGTCGGGAATTGTGGTTCTACCTTGTAGGACTGGGACTCGAGCAGCTGGGCGGTCCGCTCGGCAAGGTCACTTGCAGCGGGTTGGTCAAGTCGTCCGACTTGCAGGACCAGTTCTCAGCCACGAGCGTGAGGTCCTCCCAGCTATGCGATATTTGCATGGCGCTGTGCACCTCGCGCTCATGGTTCACCTCCCGGGCGTTTGCGTCCACGCACTCCTCCTGGCGCAGCTGCGACACGCGTGGGGTCAAACGAGGGCCATTGCCCGCGCCCAAGGAGGCGAAGCTCGCGGAATAGCGTCGAGCGCGGGGAGCGAATATGTTCAGGGTGGGCGCTGGCGATGCTTCCCTGCAACAACACAAAGCGCACGTCGTGCATGATCAGTATCGATGCGGACGGCTCATTCGAAATGCATGCACTACTTACCGCGAGGACGATGCACTCGGGGTCGGGGGGGCAGTCGTCGAGGTCATCTCGTCGACGCTTCGGGTTTGTTTGGACGTGGGCAAGTTCGAATTCGACGGCAAATCGTTAATGATCGGCGCACTCAAGCATCTCTTCAATATATTCGGCACATCAACATCCATATTACATCCACTCTGTAGTCTTTGTGAAGCGAACCACACTAAATCGATAACTCGCGCGGCCAGCGAAACACACGCGATTCCCAAAAATAAACGTTAAGTCTTCAAATCACACAAATCGCGAGCCTTATTCCGTGTTCGGTCGTTGCTATCTCAGCTGTCATCGCTTGAAGAATGACACTTCGAACGCGGGCACAACGCCCGTGAAAATTCGCTTTTCAGCCGTCAATTGGCACAGAACTCATGCAAAGCTATTTTTGAACGAAGCAGCAAAGTTCAATCTTTGTTGTCTTACCAAATTCTTAGCGATCAGCGACCCAAAGAGGTATGGAAAAGAGGTAGAAAACTCCCTTTTTCAGAATCCTCGTGCCAAGATTTTATAAGATGGCAAGAGCTTCGCGCTCGATCGGGCGTGTTCGGCATCGAATTCGGCTCAAACGGATAGCGAGGAGAATGGGTTGTGGTGATGGATATAGTGGTTTGGAGTAATGCTAAGAGATTTACACAATCGCGTCGGGCATTGAAAAATATTTGTTGAAGAATTTGAAATTGGGAAATTACAAATCGTTTTCCGAAAAAATCAATTCATTTACGAAATGCTTTATCATTGCCCTATTGCCTAAAGTTTGAAATTCAAACTTGAACTGGCAATGAAACGGTTTTCACGTAGAATAATTTGCAGGAAATGGCTGGCGAAGGCGGCAACAAATTCAACGTTGAAAATTTAAAATGCACGAATTTTTTTTCAACGTTGGAAGGTGGAAATTTTCAAAAGATACACGCCGGATTTCTACCGACTAAAACCACTTCCGTCTCCTTCAAATCACTCCCTCTATAAATTTTCAGTATTTGTACGTATTTAGATTTCAGTACATGGTACTTCTCAGACGACAGGAATCGGTATTAGGGATAGCTCCAAATTTGAGTGGCTTAGTGTCCTTTTATTTCGATTAATAGTTCATAATATATGTTTATAATTTTATTTCATATTGATTTCATGTTTGGCTTTGATTTTAGTGAAGCTGATTGTTTGCAACTTACTTCGAATGTTGGTCCTGCAGGAGGAATTTTTTAGCATTGTTTTAAAGGAACTTGGGCTCGTTGTGTTTTTTTTTATTTTGTCCGGTAGTATATTGAAAAAGTTATTATTCCATGTTTCTCATGATATATGTGTTTTTTCCGCAATTCTATCTAATTGCACAGTGCAGTCAGGGCCGTCTTAAACTATGCTGGGGATCTTGGGCACACAAGAATTTGGGGCCCTTTTGGAAGGTAGAGAAAGCGAATTATACTAACATTTTTCTACTATGATCATTTATTATGTGTAATCAAATATATAATATAATATGTCATTAATGCTATCAGTATGCTGCTGGTTTTTTGGTAACGATGTAATCGTTAATAATGGTTTCTTTCGGGATTTCGGTTCAGCCAAATCTTCTATTATATCCTCAAAGTCAATTTTTTGAAGGATATCACTTTATATGCACATAATTGACAAATTACTCAGTCGTTCTTGAAACATTGTTGTTCACAAGTCATTTTTTATTCTCTTAAGCTGCGAAAATGACCACTCTCCACTTAAATTGGTTACCATTAGACAAAGGAATATTTTTGTAGCAACTTCAACGTTTGGAAAAGTTTCTTCTAATTTATCCGACTTTATTAGGCTATGTAAGGTTGAAATATTCACATCCTCTCATTGCTTTGCTACGTTTTTTTAAATATTAGTTTAAACATTCTGTTTTGAGCTCATATGCATTAATGTCTTCATGATAAAATTCTGCAAATTCTTTGCATTTTTTTGATCAACTCGCCAGATTCGATTAATGTTAACTGACAACGAAAACTAAATCGATTATCAATTTCTTGGTATGCTGCCGCACGTTGTTTTAAATGTGTATTTATTCTGTCAATTGTGGGAATGAAAATATAAGTATCTGCACTTTTCCTTATGCCTCACCTGTGCAGTTTCTGATGATCCTTCAGAAAAGTGATGCGCGTGCTGCGATTTCATTTTCTCTAAAATTTATCTTTGTAGTCAGCATCTAGATTTTTTTCTGTAGCAGCCGTTTCTTACTGATCGAAGTTATTGCGTGCGTTATTGACATAACTGATCAGAGATTCCTAAAGTTTTGTTACAACGTTCATGCTGACAGTGCTGTTCTGTAAACTTAGACTTGTTTTATTAATAATTGCCAAAAGGCCATTCCATATTTTCGTTAGAAGAGCAGTCTAAAAAATTTCCAGGGTTTTTGCCAGGCTTGGGATTTATTTGTAGTGTCTCCTGGTTGATTGATGCCACATGCTATTGAGGACAATGCTTCAGAAATATTTAAATAAGCATTTTGCAAAGCATTAATAGCATTGCCAGGTGCAAACCATCTAGCTTCCGAAAGAGACTTCAGGACTCTAATTGCACCTAAATGCTCTGTCAAAACTTTCCATCGTTTGGTCGAAGGTGGGAAAAAATTGAATAATTTTTGTACAAATTTAAAGAATTTTACTGCTGAACTAAATTTAGCGAATTTGCCACACATGCAACATAAATTGCAAATTTACAAACTTCTTTAATTCTTGACTAAAGACCAGAGTAATTTCCAGACTTATTCAATGCATTGTCATAGTTTTTTTTCAACGTTGGGAGGTGGAAATCTTCAAAAGATACCGATCAGCTCTTGCCACTTGGCATGCCGGAATTTGCAATTTCAAATCAATGAAAAATAATGGTTTGGAATTTCCTGAAACCTATAACCCTGTTCCTTTTATTTTATCCCTAACTGCCGAGGAAAAATCCCTTGATTTTGATTTTCAGATATTGAAAGCAAATAAGATGCAGTAGTATTGTGGACCGTACGAACCACAATACTTCAATTGGGACTATGTATTTCTAGAATATATATTCCTAGCCAAATTAGTCCTTGAGGTTAGTTACATTTGAAACTAACATGTACACCACATATAAATGATTTAAGGAAAAACCTGGCTGTCTTCGTTGGTCTTCTATGTCGCTTCTACTTCTTTCCAACGAAATAAAACCATCCCGAAGTGGATACAACTGCTGATACCTACGGAAAAATACACGACTATGATTTATTATTCAGCTCACGACTAAAAGAATAGTAAATTGAAGCACATAACTATTAACGTTTGTAGTATATTATTCCCGCTTCCATTTATTTCTACATTGCCGTTGTGAAAATTTAACAAATTAGACCACAAGTGACGTAATCGGCGTTCTATGGTATCCTTTGCCATCTTTTATGCAAAATGACGCTTCAGGAATGCTTTAATATAATATAACTACTGGATTCCATCAAATATGCATATCTTTTTTAAAAGTAGGTTAGAGAAACAATTAACTGGATAATGGCCTTGTAAATACATTCGCCTAAATAGTGCTGTTGTCCAGAAAAGATTCTATTTAAAAATTCTGCTGAGTCATCCAGCGTGTATTCTTCGTTAGCAACAGGATAATTCACGAAGTGCTATTAACAAGAAGGTGATCTGAAGTATCTTTTGATGAGTCATCCTAAAGGATTTAACATGACATCATTCTGGGCAATTTGTTTGTATCTTTGATTCGTTGACAATGTTTATCGTATAGTGTGAGGAGAAGAGGCTTTGCTAGTTTTGAGTAAGCTTTGTGATGGAATCCCTGCAGGATTCCTTTTTTTCAGGCTTTCCTGCTTATATAAGCGTACCTGTATGGAAACAAACTTAATTTAAACGTGTGTATGATCATTTTAATAAATATAAAGTATTTTCTTTTCTGATTCCATTTTGAAATGCTCTGAAACGCACTACCTTTATGGCTTTATGGCCTCGTTGAGTTAGATATGTATCTTAAATTGGAAATTTATATTATATTTTATAGAACAAATAAAATGGGAATTGTACTTAACCTGTTTCTATTCGAATTGCTCCCAATAATCTTTAGAGACGGTAAAACGTAGTTAGTACAAATAAAATTGTTCACAAAAAAATAAAGAAAAATATGCTAAAATAAGTTTCGCTTGAAATGGTTCCTAGTTCAAATATTCTTGTCTGATATTCTACTTTTTTGTTTGATTTTTCAACAATGACACAACCGTATTCAGTTTCATATGACTTGTTACTGATGTGAATTATTTATTTGCAACTCTGAAAAATTGTCGAAAATTCAATTTTCGCAAAGGAGTTTCAATATCCCACATTTTAAAACATTGCGAAAGCAAAAACAAATTGAGGAATTTTATATCTTTCTAGATTGGTAGTTTGTGTCTGGCCTGTGGATCAATTTCTATATATTGTTTGATTGGATTTTTGAAATTTCTTACCAAATATTGTGAATTTCGTGTTTATCGAGATTTTTCATGTTAGGTTTTTTTGATATTCGCTTATTTTGACGATTTATACTACTTACCTTAAAAATTCCAAATGGTTTGGTTTATTTTCCTAGCAATGAGAGTTACAGAGCCTTAAAACTATAAATCAAAAATTTCTGATTTGTAGCTATTGAAATTTGAAGTATCCTTGCGCATGTTACACTATGAGCCTATGAAATTTTACAATAAGTATTTTGTCTTGACGGGGACAATAATTTCAGGCATTCTTGCAAACCGTGTTCAACTCCTTCCGGATGTTATGATCAACACAAGTAGAGCTAACTAATTATCAATATTCCAATCGAAACATCATTAGAAAGTTCACATCAAAATCGTGATCAGAATCCGTAATAAGTCAATTTTGAATTCATCAAACAGCAAAAATCAATCATTGAATATTCTCATATTTACGCGCACAATCTTAAATACTAATCACTTACCGAGAAAAGCTTGATTTGTTTCAAATAGAAAATAACAACACAATCTGGGTAGCAAACAAATGTTTATATATTCAATGTCTTCATCAAATTTCACATACAATTTTTTTTTCATGTCTTGTCTTCGGTTTGGACTTGTTTCCAATTAATTTGTCTTCATAAAATTCACATATTTTCTGACTGTTTAACTTTGAGTACGTTTCTTCGCCTTCTTCTTCTTCTTCTTCTTCTGGTTTATGCAGCTATCCTAAACTTATTTTAATTCAAATATATATATTTATATGTATAATAAATCTTATAAATATTTTGGCATTTAGCATTCTTGGATGCAACATTAACTTTGTGTGTTTGTGTGGAGATAGATGACTTGTTTGTTTGTTTGTTTTTGTTTGATTTAGTTCTATTAATTTGTTTTCAATATTCTTCCTCTGCCAACAACGTATAACAAAATTTCTCGATAAAGTAAACTCTTCTAATGATTAGAACAAGTGTATTGTATACAATATATAATATATATAGTTCATGTTTTCTGTTGTCCTGTTGATTTATTGATAAAACAAATCAGATATCTTATAATTTGTGTAAATCAAATCTGGCATAGAACCTTGAGAATGGTGACGTTCTTACTTCCAATAGTAGTACCTTAATTTTACATATATGTATGTGTTAAGATTGCAGTACTCGTACAGTTAACGGGGGATTCACATGAAAATAGTTTAAAGTTACAAAGTTACATGTTACATGTTTCACCGTCTAAGAGATAGGAGTAAGATTCATATTTTGAATGTAGTATAGAACTATTAGAAGATGTTTCTTAACTTGATTACACTTATATATCTATCGAGGTTTTGACAATAATTGAGATGAAGCTGCTGTTTGTTTATTGTTAGAAGAACGGGGACGCTTATGTTGTGTTACATCCTCAGCATTTTCTATGTTTTTGATTTATAGCATTTTGTGTTTACAACACAATTGAATTGTAATAACACAAACCATTTTGATTCATTCACACATTGAAAACAATGCGACATTCATAACGAGATCAGTTTCAATTTACCTGAAATAGAAAGAGGAATCTTTAGTACTTTCTTTTAATTTTGAGACTTGTTTTAAGTGTTGAAATGTTGATGTAGCATTTTGTTTTGATAGTTTTTTTGTGCCATCGTATCGCCTTCTGGGTTCATGCAAAGCAAATTTTTAGCTAACTTTTGATAACTTCGAATATTTTCAAAAACAGCGTTAGCATTGCATTTGGTCATTTACTATCGTTATTTATTCCGTATGCAGTAAATTCAGTAAGCTTTAATATGAATACACGAGGGTGATCCGACAAGTACTTATCCTACATAAGAAAAACGGAAATTTTGGAAAAGTGGCGATTTATTTTTCAATATAGTCTCCTTTTAGTTCGATTTGACCCAACGATGCTCCAACTTCGTTAACCCGTCTGAAAAATACATTTTCTCGAGGCCTGCAAAGTAGGCCTCCGTGGCGGCGATGGCCTTCTCATTCGCCTCAAATTTCTGCCCGGCGAGTGACTTTTTCAAGTTTGGAAACAAAAAGAAGTCACACGGGGCCAAATCTGGAGAATACGGTGAATGGGGCAGCAGTTCGTAGCACAATTTGGTCATGGCGAGGGCGAAGGTGTGAAACGGTGCGTTGTCATGGTGAAAGAGCACTTTCTTCGCCAAATGGGGCCGTTTTTCTGCAGTTCGGCGTCGAATCGGCCCAATAATTCGGCATAGCACAGCCCTATGACCGTTTTGCCCTTCTCCAGGTAGTCGATGTAAATCACACCTTGTGAATCCCAGAAAACGGTGGCCATCACCTTTCCGACCGATAGGACAGTCCTCGCCTTCTTCGGAGCACGTTCGCCGGGAGAAGTCCACTGTTTCGACTGTTCCTTGGTCTCTGGTGTGTACCAGTGGATCCATGGTTCGTCGACGGTCACGAAACGACGCAGAATCTCCTTCGGATTGCGCTTAAACAGCGTCAAACACTGCTCTGAAATAGTCTCACGTTTGCGCTTGTTGTCCGAAATAAGTAGCCGTTTTCGGGGCACCTGGGCGTGGCTCATCAAAAACCGAAATGCCACCACGTTGAAACTCATTAAACCAATTTTTGACGGTCACCATCGAAGAAGAAGAGTAACAGTATACAGCATCTAAGCGCTCTTTGATTTCGCTGCTCGAATTCCCTTTCAAAAACATGAATCGAATTTCCGCGGACACGGCCGCTTCCACACATGGTCAAAACAAAACTACGTGCCCGATTCAGCTGAAATTTCGACAGTAGCCATCTACGAGAAATCACTACACGATAGTAAAATTCTCTTGCGATAGTGGCGCCATCGGGCGGTGAGGCTAAGTACTTATCGGACCGCCCTCGTACATTGACCCAAGTGTCGAAATAATTCAACACATTTTACATTCAGAAATATTTGTGATTTGAAAAGTTTCTTTAATAATTGTTTAAGTGATGTTTTATCGACGCTTTCAAGGAAATAATCGCATGATTCACTAAAATTTTCACACTTCATTATCCATTACGAGTTTAAGTTCATAAATATTGTGTATATTGCAATTTTTGCTCGCAATATAAGACTGAAGTTCATTTGAACGAAATAAAAAAAACTAGCTGGGCACATCCAAATTATTAACAAACCACGCAAATTTTTTCTCTACAAGAAAATCTACTCCTTGAATTAAAAAAATGCTGACAAAGTTCAAGACACCTCAAAGCAAATATACATATATGCACGCGACCTCCTATGTTATTGCCAAATTAAACACATTCGATGCATTGCAAATTCCATTTATGATAACGATACAGTATCACGTGATATTTATATTGGGTTCAAGCGACTGCTGCTCAAATACAAATGTTTTCATTTGGGCGAATTGTAAAAAAAATTGCGTAGTAAATAATGATTCAAATTACCAACAATATACATATGCATATACACAAAAATTGTGTAGGCTGTGGTAATTCATACAAAATTTAAATATCTTGCACATGAAGTACAACATTTGTTCGCTTTAATAACTAAGAAACAATCTCTGTTTTGCTTTAATAGAAGATTCGGAAAAGTATAAATGTCTTGCTGAATGGAAAAGTAAAAATATATATGTCTTTCTGAATGGAAAAGTCGATTCAAAAATATTTTCAGAAACACAGACTAGTCTATTCTTGGACAAAATGTAGACAAGGTAAACAAATAATGTTACTAATACAATATTCTACTTACGTAAAATTAATCGATGAATACTGGGTATTATTGTTGAGCCTGTTCCACCTCCCTAAACACTTTTAGCCATCTGAAAGTGCTGGTGTTACCCATCCGTATTTATCATGCGTTTTCACTAATGATCGAAATGCTTCTTCAGCAGATCGCCTGCAAAATGCACAAAAGACAACAACATATTAATTAATTATTTCACGATTCCAGGACGACGCTTGTTTTGAAAATAACTGACCTACTAAATTCTTTTGTACTTTTCGCTTTCCTCGCTATCCGACCTTGGCCTTTAACTAAACTAGCTGCAAATTGCATAAGTACTGCTTCGACCGTATATGCACTAGCCCATCCGCGAGGTGTTAACAGTTCCATACAAATCGCACCACCTTCCATCACAAATCCTTTTTCTATTCGGGGCTCGACCACTCGCATGAATGGCGGTGCAAATGGGAAATTATCCGGGAATATTAGATGCAATAATATATGAGAAATATTCATTTCGGCCATGTCTTCGGCAAGTGGTGAGTCGGGATCAACAACACATAATCGTGCATGCCATTCATAGAGATTATCATTGATCAGCTCAACCTGTGAGTGAGATAATGGTAAATGGAAATGGTAAATGGTAAAAATTAGGACGAATATCATATCCGTGTTATGGTCGGCAACGATTCAAGGCCTCCAAGTCCTTGTAAAATATCAAAATTCAAAATCATGTATCGAAAACATGAATCAAAAAAAGTTTGCTTAAAGGATTTCAAATAAAAGCGATGAAACTTTATACTGATACAAAATAAATAATACAAAATTTAGTGTTAGTAAATTTAACGGCATTTTATATGGGAAATTCTATGCATAATCCATAGCTTAAAGCTTTAGCCACTAGCTTAAAAATGCTGTTACTATTTTTAAAAAAAATCAGATTGGCAGTGTATTGAATGAAACGTTTTATTAACTGAAAAGGATGCTTTATAAGGCTGACCGAAAAGTGATTAAAATATCTGAAACCATCCAAAAATGTGAAGAAAGTAAATTTGATCACGAACACAACGATCAGCTTTAGAAGATCAATAAGCGAATGAAGGGCTAAATATTTTAACATCTTTACTTTAAGTGTTTTTTAAAGTTAGTTTTCACATGGTTTCGTCGCTTTTCAAAATAAGTTCAAAATAAATTACTACAAAAAAATTACCGTAAAAATAGGATTCGAATTTGTATGTTGCATCTTTTGTATTTCTCTATATTCTTTCATTAAACGTCTTGCTCTTATTGTTTTTTCAATTGGTTTCGATGCTGTCGCGCTTGAAGTACTACTTGTTGCCGGTGAAACTCCTCTGTAAACAATAAACAAGACTTCATCAAGAACAAAACCTCAAAGTAGATATTACATTGAATTACCTCCTTAAACGTCGTCCAGGAGAACCAGATGATCCGCTAGCACCATTGGCTGCACCCTCACCGCCAGTCTCATTTTTATCGGTATTTTTGAATAGTTTCCGAATGACTGCAGTCACTTTTTCTCTCGATCGTGAAGACATTTTTTTTCGTTTTTATTTTATTTTACGAAAAACAAATCAGCTTGAAGTTCAATGAGCAAGTGAATCGTTGTTCAGTTGAATTTTTTGAGCATTTTCGTTGGTCGTCCAATGGTTGAAAAGGAAGGAGATTTTCAATTCAGTTAACTTATTTCTGAAAATAAAAATTTATTGAAACGTTAAATAGAATTGCTTTTAGGCAGGGAAAAATTGAAATATTTATGCTTTTGCATTCAAAATTTTCAGAAATATTTCTCAGAAGATTTACCAGAAATCTATGATAAATTAAATTTTATTCCTTTCCTTAGATCAAAATTTTCTTGCTATGCCGTTTCTAAATGAAATCTCAACAATTTTTTCGTAGCTATTTCACGCCAAATAATCTATGAAAGAGATAATAATCAGCGATAAAAGGAAATATATTTTTGGAAGTTTAGCTTCCTTTACGGAGGTTCTAACAAAAAGTGAGCGAGAGGAGTGAGCCCAGAAAAAGCGTACCGAACGAATAAGTGAACGGAAGTAATACGAACGCTGTGTGCTATAGAAACGTTTAAATGAGCGAGAGGAGTGAACCCAGAAAAAACATACCGAACGAAAAAGCGAACGCAAAGAAGAAAGGAGAAGAACGTATGGGTCACCATGCGGCGCGTTATATATATACGTTTGCACGTAAATAGTGCACTACATATACGTATTGTGTTTATACGTGCACGCTTCTCCTTTTTCCTCTTGTTTATAAACTCCTCGTGTATCATGTAGACGCATTTTATTACTTGTATGATATAAAATAGCAGTGAACACGTGCGCGTCTAAAAATTCATTTCATTTTTTTCTTATATCTCTCTGTGAAAAAATTAACAATAGTGTCAATAATTGGTTAATAATTAATGAAGCAATCAGTGTTGTGCAAAGTTCAAATGAAATAAACAGTGATGTGTGGAAAATCAACATTATGGCCGGCAGAAGTCAAGATGCAAAATTGATGAAAACTATTGAAGCGGTAAACGATTCAAAAATGATTGAAAATACTGCAATTCTAAATTTTAATGACTACTATTTATGAGTAAATTTGCACAACTTTTTTAAAAAGTGTTTGAATCATTGTATGGAAAATATTTCCTATCAAAAAGTTTGTCTTAAAATTCAAAGTGAGCGCAATACATAGCAATCACGTGCAAATATTAAAGTAGAGCAGCTGGATGAGTGGGCAGAGCGCCCAACTCTTACTCTCGAAGTAGAGGGTTCAAATCTCTGCTCCCTCTATTCTTCCATGTGACAAAACAAATAAATATAACAAATAAAATCCGGCAGCTTCGCCCATTTTAACCAAATTAATTACAACGTTTTCTTTTCCAGGCAAAATGATGAAGCCAAAATATTGAGAGAGAAAAGGTACATCGGATCAATTTAAAATACAAGCGAATATCTCGAAAATTGGCTTATTTCAGAAAGTTACAGAAAATTAAAGTAAATTCAAAATATGAAAGGCTCATTATGAAAACGATCTCATTCAAAGGAAATTTTCCTACAAATTTATAAATTATTTAGCATCACTCGACTTACCGTCCTTACTCTTAGTAGACAGTGAAGTGAAGGTCTTTGTGAAGTTGTCGCTAATTATAAAAATCATGTATCGCATTACACAGAATTGCAAATAATATAAAGCCTCCTATGAAAACGTATCAAGGGATCAGCTTGAATAGCACTTCAGCTGGATCAACACCTTCTACATTCAGTGAATGCAAAAAATCTGTTCAATTATCACCATTTTTTCTATCTTTGTGATATTTCCTGTCTGCATGCGTGCATATTACACTAGATAATGATAAAAGATAAACACTGCATAAAGAAAGTAAGTATTCTGAGGTATTCTCTTGTCGCACATTTCACACATGTGCCGAACAGTTCATGCCAGTACAAAGTTCACTTTATGGAGCTTTGTAATACGAATTTACTACAACATGTATTCTCTTTTTCCCTATTTTCTGATTGCATCTTTTGTAAGCGGTACAAATATGCGTGCATTTCGATGAGAATTTATTTTATTACGACCATGTGCCGATTCGGTTATCTTGAAAATGTTTTGCAGACTTCTTGCATATCTACAATTCGGACATTGACACTGTTTTTTGCCGACGAGTATTATTTTCACTTGCTGAATATTAAGTAGGTAACGATTGTTTCATGGAAATAAGCTGATAAGCAGTTCGGCGTGTTCAAGAATAAAATATGGAAAACGGCACGACTATGTGAAGTATTATTTTTACTCTACACTAAATTTTTTGGTAAAGATCATTATATTTCTATCTATTATTCTATTATTAATTTATTCAACTAAAATAAAATATATACTTAAGAAGATTTAGAATAATTGAACCATAATTTTTAAAGCTTTCAGGATGAATTAAGTTATGAAAGACCGTTTTGTCCTCAGGACATTCATTATTTCAATGATTGTAGAATTTGGAGAACGAAATAGGATCATAGCTTGAAGTAAATCGTTATAAAATTACTATTCAAGATGGTTTCGCCAAAAAAAAATCATAAAAATTAAACTACAAGGCACGCTTAAAAATTACGAAAATTATCATAATGATATTTCGATGTTTAAAGAAACACAACGTTAAACATATTCTCAATAAACAAATAGCTATTGTTTTATAATAAGAGAAAATATCTCTAAGTAACGGTTTGAGTACTATGTTGGAGACACAGAAAGATTTCAGTTAAGTAGTAACGATCATGCTTTCCCATCTTTTTGTTCAGGTCTGCGTGAAGACAAGCAATACGGAAGTATGGTCAATTTTCAGACACGCCTCCTATTTAAACGGTATATGAAGTGTGGTCGACGCGGACAAAGTTTTTTGTTCTTTTTATGCCGCCAATGGGTGTGAATGGGTTAGATCTTGCATGCGAATTTCAGACGTACGACACAAAAGACATTCCAATATATTCAATTGCTGCACTCAGTTCACAAATGATTTTTGGCAGGAAAATCGATTGAAATGCAAATAGGAAAAAGAAATCACGACACAAATGTTTAAAATTTCTTATAAATTAATTAATAATAATTAAATGAGACGGTGTATACAGATGGTTTGCACAGACATTCTGCTGAGATGGTTTGCACAGACGGTCTGCACAGACGGTCTACACAGACGTTCTGTAGAGATGGTTTGTGTAGATGGCCTGCGAGAACAAGAGTACAGATGGTTTGAACAGATGTTAGCACAGCCACAGAAGTTTTGCCACTATTTCTGAAATAATGGATCAGTTTATACAAAATGATTTAAAGTTTGGTAGAATTTCAAGCTTTCAATGATGCAATGTCCTGATATCAACAACTGGTTCCTAAACGAAACAGGAAAAGGCAGACAGCGTTAGATTACTTTTTCACAAGAAAGAAAAAAAGACGTCAAGCCTTCTTTATCATAAACATGACTTCTTTATTTGATGTATTTTTTTGGATTCTCATGAATTTATTATGAACACTTATTGATATTAGCAATAAATAAGGTTTTAATTAATGTAATAAAAAAATATTTTTTTAAAATATAAACGTGCAAAAAAATAAAACAATCCTAGCAAGTTTTCTTATTTTCTGTTCTGTTTCACTTATACTCATGATTAACATGTGGTGATCTCGTTAAATGCTGTTCTGTTGAGTGCAGGAACTGATTGGAACGTTTTTCTACTTCTTTTTTTCAACGGCTAGGACATATGATCGACATTCTTAGTCAGCCATATATGGCGACTCTACTATTGTCTCTCCTTCCAGGAAATGGCCTCTGCGGTGCTAGTGGATGGAGCAGGCAGAGTTTACTTTGGACTAATATGAAACACTTCCTAATCGGAATGTCTCAAGATGCAAGCAAATGTTCCGCCAAAGGAGATCCTAAACTTCCTCCTTATCGTTGAATCTGATTCCGCTGACTCATATAGGTATGATATGCATTGCTTTCTGAATCTAGCTCTATATACTATACAGTGCAGTCAATTGCTGCACTCATTTCAATACTTTTTCGTGGCATTACAGTCCACCTTGAACTTTGCCTTCTCAAATTAAACTCCAGTCTTGTTAAGCTATTGAAAGTCTTCTCCATTCCAAATGCCATTTTATCGCTTTCTCGGTTTCTCTTTCAACTCTTAAGAACTTTAAGACAAAACATTAGAGTCGCTGAAAAAAAATCGAACATTTAAATAAATAACGCTCCAATTTAATTGGCGTTTCTAAAAATAAATCAATTTGCCTAGTAAAAGAATTTCATAGCCCGAATTTCACATTGAAACACATGCAGCAGAGTTTATTTTTAACAAAATTATAGTCCTCAAATGAAAAATTGTTTTCAATAAGGACTCCTGCTGCTTGTGAATTGGAAGTAAATAAATGTCATCCTGCACGTGTTTCAATCGTGTGTCCCAGTTAGCTCGTCGTTTCTTTGCATAGGAATCTACCTACAACTGAAAGCAACAAAAGGATTTATTTTGAAAACGAATATTATAGACCTTAATCTTTACTTGAGATGATTGAAAATAGCCCCACAAATCTTCTTCTTTTAATTTTAGAAGAAAATCCTCACAATGCTCTTTGCTTATGGTATTATTGGTATTATCCTTTTCAATGACGATATAGTCACTATTGTTTACAAACAATATTTGATAGTCTTTCCTCGCGAATCTCCTTACAAATAATCCTTGCCGAATGGCACGCAATCGTTTTGTCATGTTTCTTCCGCAATCATTTTCATACACAGACCAACAATTTTTATGGAATAATCCGCAAAAGGCAGAGATTGGCACGTCTTGTGTTTGTGCACATGTTGGGCGGCATCACACGATAACCAGGCAAGGCAAGGCTAGGCAAAGTGCTTCGATTTAATATTAAAACAATATAAATTGCAAATTACAAACAGCATACACGGAACGTATGTTTGTTTGTCTGTTTAGTTTGTCGGGAGTCTGGGGCGTATGGCAACAAACTGATTTGATTGGAGCAGTTAATATGTGGTTAAACAACAACAACGCGACAGGAAAGATTGTACATAGATTGGTGGATTTCCATTGAGAAACGAAGTGGAAACGTGACTACTTTCATGGTTGGAAATCATGACTTTGTTATGTGAGCAATAATTGCTGAAAACTTGTAGTGTTTGATTGATCAAAGACGGCAATTAAGCAGATTGAAAATTTAATTGTTGTGATTAGGTTAAGATTTGGTTCATAGTGAAGGTGGAAAGGTGGAATATTGAGTAGAAACATTGAGTAATATATCTTTAAAATTATATGTGTATACACATCAGACTGATATTTAACAATTTTATATAGACCAGTTTTAAAATAAGGCCAATAGTTATAAATATCTACGAGCTTATTTTTATGAGCCTGTTTGAAAATGGTTTTGGCAGAATGAAAAAAAACACCAACAAAACAAATGTTTTTATGAGCTAACTACCAAAATGGGGTCGTCTGATTGGCAGACATGAAAGATTGAGTGTTCCTTTCAATGATTTTTGCCGAAGATGCAGATCGGAAGAAGAGGAGGAAACGATCCAACATTTTTTGTCCAGATTCGCAGCACTATCGAGAAAGCGGATGCAAACTCTAGGCTCGCCCTTCCTGGATAGCCTCACGGAAGTAGCTAATTAAAACATTACCTGCATACCCAGCTTCATACGAGGATCTAAATGGTTCTCGTCATCCTGTAGATAGGTTCTAGTGCCGTCCAAATTTTTTGTGATATCACAATGGGCCTATCGTGGCCTAAGTGATTCATCTTTTGATAAAGAAGGCTGCCACTACAACCAACCAACCAACCAACCATATAAACAAATGAATAGTTCATCAAAAACTTTGTAATATGGTTAAAAGTTTCTAATATTCTTGTCCTTGTTCGATTAAGATTAATTTAAATGTTACTTCCCTTGCAACCAAACAATTCATTGATGAAAAAATCTCTCTAAAATCAATACTTCCATGTTGTAAGGATTCATCAGTAAATTTTTAAGCAGCACAGATTATGGGCATTATCAAGAGCCTTTTGCATAATGTGTTCAAATTTATAAAGTTTACGTTTTTATTTATGTAATGCAATATTAAGGGCAGTCTGGGTTTATTGTATGAATTAAATTTCTTTTTCCAAGCATTGCGACAAAATGGCGTTCATAATGGAGTCCTATTAAAAACTGGTTAACATGATATCTCGAGTCAGGCAAGTCTGAAACGAAAAATTACAACAACATTTTGAAATAAAAGTGAGTGGCCATGTCCATGGTCGGAACTAGAACTAAACATTTTGGCTGAAAAAAAAACGACGGACTTTTATATTTTTTGAAACTTTTTTTGCAAATAAAATTGTTTAAAAACCGGGTTGAAACTTTTAAAAAACAAGCCGCGAGGTGCGACCTTTGAGGTCCACACGGTCAACTTCCCAGTAATATCTACATGAATCTTAAAAATATTGAACACAAAAAAATATTTAAGAAACTAATACTACCTTAAAAAATAATAATGAGAGGTGCTCATCACAGTAATTTAAAGGAGTTAATATCAACCATATCATCTTCTGGAACGTCCACTGATTACGTAAGGCTTTTGATGGTTGGGGGTGGATTGGTTTGATTGAATATTCACGCGAATCAATCGGAGGGGGAAGGCTACAAAGCCTTTTTCACGTTATTTGTTATTTTTATATCGATGCTTGAAGGACAAAAGAGGGCTAGCAAAAATGAATGCGCTTTTTGTTATTGAATGATTTTTTTCAATTTGTTTTTTTTTATTCTCGCAAAAAAAATTTTTGCTGGTTTCTCTTCAAAAACTGATAGCAATGTATAAATTTTGTGAACATTTATTATTGAGCTTTGTAAATCAGGCTAAAAATTTATATTTTATGAAAGAAATCCTAATTTTTCGCATTTTCTTTTATTAAATTAAAAAAACGGCTGAAACGATTTTTTTATAAAGTTAAAAACAACACAAAAATGTAAGTACACGTCGATTGACACCTTAATGATGCAAATATCATATTTGGTTCGTGAGATATATTGAATGATAAAAATGACCTTGAAAATCATGATGACTTTTAATGATTTTTTTTAATTTAATTTTTTACGTATTTATGAGAAAAAGTTTCGCTGGTTTTCTTACAAAAACTATTTGGAATATATAAATTTTATATACATTAGTTACTGTGTTTTGAAAATCAGGTTAAAAACTTATTGTTTATGGAAAAAAACCTAATTTTTAGCACTTTTTTTCAATAAATTAAAAAAACGGTTTCAACGATTTTTTTCCAAAATTCGATAGAATCACAAAAATAATAATACGCGTCTAATGACACCTTAATTATGCAAATCGCATGTTTGGTTCGCGAGATATAACGCATGACAGAAATGACCTTCAAAGGGGCAAAACAACAAACCCTCCCGACCGAAGTATCCCAAAAACTAATCAGCTCTTAAAATTGCAAAGACGCTTCGATTGACATCTCAACGAAGTCGATACGACTTTGTTTACGTGAGTTATACTCGTAGAAAAAACTGTCCACGAACGCACGTACGTACGTACGTACACACACACACATACATCTCCCTCTCTAAAAACACTTTTTATATACTCTATAGACCTTAAAACGTAAAGAAATGTTGAAAATTTCAATTTCGATTTTCGAGGCGATTACAAGAACTTCCCATATACTGGGAAGTTAAAAATTGGATCCTAGTTTGAACTGAAACTGTATATGTTTTAAATAATTCCTCAAAACTTCAGTTGAATCGGTCAAATATATTTTTTTGCAAAATCGTGTCAACCAGGTCAACCATTCATAGGAAAAATACGTTAAATTTAACAAAAAGAACCTTAAACATTAAGAAACTTTCAATGTACAAACGCTTTTATGACTTTATCTACCTCAAATATGCTTGTTGATGTTTACTCCACAAATATGATAATTCAATAATCCTTACATCTTCAATCTATCGTTAAATCGAGAACAATAACAAATTAATATTCCATTGGAATTGTGATATGCAATTTGAGTGTATGTAAACAATATGTAAATGAATTTAAACAAAAAAAGAAACGTATTAATTTACTTTACTCAAATATATTGCAGCATTTTCAGTAAATATTTCATATTTATTTAGTAAATATTTCATATGTACTACAATTTCAATAGATTAAGTAGATGTTGAATGAAATATATATGATATTTTGCTGAAGCTACTGTCGAATAGCCATCAGGGTTATTCCAGGATCTTGTTCTGCAATTTCTACGATTTTTTTGGAAACTTTTCTGTTAATACTTTGCGACGACAGTCATTTTGTTGCTAACTCCGAATCAGGCTTCACTCTTGCTCCGGAAGAGCTTCTTTGAATGTCCTTTCGTCTTCATAGAATGAGATCAGTCACTGTTTTTTCGGTGCTGATCTTCTAGCATCTTTTTTGTTTGCATTGAATCAGATACATTTTAAAAAAATAAACTCGCAAAGTTCGTCATAATGTGGGACGATTGGAATGTTTGAATGATAAAATTAAGATATTGTTCTAAAATATAGGCTTAAGAGCATAGTCTGGACATAGGACAATTTTATTCTCTTGTACAAATACAAAATGACAGTCGTTTGATTTTTGCGAGAACTAATTTATTACTTTTTAATTACAAAAAATGTCAAATAATAATTTTTTTTTAGATTAAGAAAATAGTCCTACGCCACACTTTCAAAAAATGATTTTTTAATATTAAAGGCAAATACTGGAAGTTTGTTAAGTATGGCTTTGACGATTGTGAGTCGCAAAATCAATTTCTTTCTATTCTTTTTGGCATATTTTTGGAGTGATTCTGGTATGAATAATTTTTATTATATTTATAAATCACATATTCGTTTGCTTATCAAATCTAGAGGACATATTCACGCTACTTTCGTCTTCGATTTATTAAACAAGCTTCTGAATGTTCATGCATGTTTTCCTTTCAGTTGTGTTACACAATCATGTTTTCCATCGTATACAATTTCACAAGAGACACATTCATACATAATTCTTTGGGTATGCCTTAAATCCTTGTAGCACGACCTTCCTCTGATGTTTACGATAATTTTGTGCTAAACTAAGCAGATTCTCTTATTTTTGAAGGCTTTATAGTAAGTCCTTTTCATAATAAACATTCTTTTGTTCGCCTATTGATACCCAACTCAACGAAAGAAAGATAAAAAGTGTTGAACATTTGTACACACATAAATACTACAACGAAAGAAAGTCATTTAGGCAAGCTTTCCTACAATATGTATATATTTATGTGTAAACTTTCTGCATAAAATACACTTATTTCGTCCTAAATCGTTAGGATTTACACATATCACCCCTTTTTTCCATTTCAAGCTCACATATTATATTCATTTGAAGTGTGAAAATTACAACTAAGCATTTTATCTATTCCGTTTGTCGGAGAAAATCCAATTTCGACTTGTAGGCCTTTCTAAAAATATCTTCCCTTTTTAGCATTCATGCGAGCGAGAATAGACAACTTGAAGGGTGCCCCTCTGACTATCTATACCAACTCACTTAGGGGGCAAGTGTATCTTGTATTGTTATCTAAAAGGATTTATCTCTTCAGTGTATAGTTTGTATGGATGGTACCTACGTCATCTTTGAATGATGTTGAATTTCAATGAAAATGATATGCTCGCTGCATGGCGTATTGTTAAATGGTGTGTGGTAAGGTACAGATTTTTCTGTAGATTTCTTTACAAATCAAAGCTGATGGAATAACCAATTGGTTGGATGCGTGGGCGATGGAAGATACAATTTTCGTAGTAGACAGGACAGACAGGCTATGAATTCATTCATAAAGCGGTGAGGGTAAAGATTAATTGTTGCTACAATCGACGATGATAAATCATGGGAGTGATGTTGGACGTATGAACCTCAGAGAGTTACGAATGAGGAAATGTAGATAATTGATAGTACATACTTGTATATGAATTTTATTTCGATTTTACTATTTGTGCCCAGGTGAGTTATTAGCGCTAAAAATACAGGTTATATGTTTTACGTACATGAATTGAATATTTCTTATTAAAAAAAATACTGTTTATATTCACTGCTTGCTTACTTTACTATTATTATAACCAATTATATTTATGCAATTTTATTGCAATTTTGTGTTAATCTGTTTTCAACCATCAAAGTCGAATCATTAAATTGAATTAAAATTTCTGAGATGCAAATAATAACAAAAAAACATGACTACGAACGTACGTACACAAAGATGCATCCTTTTTCCAAAAATACTTTAGAAATACTCTAGAGATCTTGAGACGTGAAGTTATGTTGAAAATTTCTATTTCGGTTTTCGGACCAATTACAATAACTTCCCATTAAGGGGGGAGTCTTGATTTTTTTTTTAAATCGAAATTCTAATAACATGATTTTTAGGTACTACATACATATATGCAGAATTAGTGGAAAAACTTTTATTTTGGTCGGAAATCTCGAAATAACGTTTTTTGACCTGATTGACAAGATTTCGAAAAATCTATGCTACCGATTAGGCTGAAATTTTTACTGAGTACTCAGCACATGTGTAGTTTTTTATAAATTTTAACGATTTTATTAAACAATTTAATTGCAAAAAAGTTGTCAAAACATTGAAAAATCTGCCATTTTGTTTTTTTTCGTCCAAAATGTTTAATTCGACTAAGGGCTATAGCGAATCAAATATATTGGAATATGTTATTCGGATTTTTTTTTGTTTCAGATGCTCCGGTCAGAAGATATCATGTCAATCTGAGTTTTGGGTGCCTCCGTGATAGCCACCATTTTGTAAATAAAAGTGAAATAAAAATCTTAAAGTTCAATAGTTGCTTGTTGATGTACAAAAGTGTTATACCATTTAAACAAATATTTATATTAAAAACAAAATATTTGAAATCTGGCCCAAAAGACCCACAATGGCCCCTTAAGCTGAGATGTTAATAATCGTACGATTTCAATTGAATTTTATTAATTTCAGGTTATAGTTAAAGCCATCTATATTTCAAGTTCGCATGTATAATTACAATAAAACATTAATTGAACTATCAAAAATCATTGCTGACATTTTGCAGAGAATTAACGTGAATTTCCATTCCACATTTATTGATTCATACCTATTTATCAACTTGCATCTAAAATAAAATCCAATTTGCATAATCAATAAATTGCATACGAGTTTTTTTTATATTACGTCCATTTCAATCGCGACTAACGTCATTCATCATTCAATTTTTGCAAAGACATTGCAACTTATGTTTGCTTGGGTATTGGTTTCCATAATATTATACTTTAACACATTTGAAGGTCACGAAATACATGTATGTTATGCAGATATCTAGTTGTGGAAATTGACCGTTCTTTAATATGAATATACCATTTGCATTTTCAATGTGAATCAATAAATGGGCGTAAAATTACCTATTTCTTCCTTGGCTATATTTTCCGCTTAGTATTTTACTTATATGTAGAGGATACCTTGAAAAGAGCCATTTTCTAGAGTACATAGAATATTTAAAAACAACAAATTAAGAACGTAAGTAGCTATGACAAAACCAACTATGCATTCAATGATTTTCGATTAGTGTTAGAACATTTTCTTAGCTCTTTCGGAGTTTTTTTTTAATTTACCTTTGATGTGCTGTACAATAATATAGTTATGTATCGAAGCAACCTGACATTTATTATTTTATAAAGCAAAAATTAGTATTTATAGCCAAGCCCGAAATTTCTTTAATAACTCTGAAGCGGCAGGATTGGAAATCTGCTCATCAAAGCTACTACGAATTTAACCATCCTTTGCTTGAAATGTAAAAAAAGCTACTACGATTATAATTATCCTTAGCTTGAAATATATAAAATGCAAAAAAGATATAATTTACACACTCAAGTGCCTGACCCGCAGAAATGATGGCACAGAGAGAGTTATGTAGATCAGCAGCTCTACTCAACACTTTTGCCTATATTAAGCTACACCGAAACAAAGTATAAATTGATTTGTTTGTTCCGGACACCAGAATACCTAATTTTTTATTTCAGTTTATTTTTTATATGATCAATGTAATAAAACACTTATTTTTATCAATTTTTTGGAGCCATTCCAGTCACAATAGTAAGTGCAATAAACTTTTATATACTTTAATTATCAAATTTCACACACACTAAAGCCCACGACTGTTGAGCCCATAAATTAATTATTGGAACAAGTATCCAAAACAACATTATTCTTATGCAACATATTGCGATATACAAGGTTCTCGCAGCAAAACTACTGGCGCTTTTATGTCTCTTTGTTTGGATTAACATATGATACCGCATGACACTTGAAATGCAAGGTATATAGACGACCGAAGGTGTGATGACGTGATGTGTTCGAAGACTGATGACATATTGCCCAGTAGGAATTTCAGCAACACTTTGCGGCAATTAAAATGTGATTTTCCTGCTGGGTGGAGTGACAAGTATTCGAAGGAAAAGATAGATGATGTGCATATGTAGCGCGAGAGTAGGTAAAAATTGATAAGTAAATTATAATGATGGTGGAATGTTTAGAACGAATCTGCATGGAAATATCTGGCGACGTGAAAACAGTCGAATGAACAAAAGTAGCGAAGTTTAAAATTGAATAATTCGAATTGCCGCCAGTTCTACAAATATTTGTTCGTTTAGGAAGAGAAAAACCTGAATAGTTAAATAAAGCCTGTCTTGCGAAAGAACCAACTACAAAACGAGAATCGTCAATCGTCGATTTTCTCATGTCTCCGATTTGTTGCTTTGGCAGCCCTATTTTCATTGAATCCATGACGTAGAGTGCGCAAAATGTGCGGGCGAAATATGACGACGATTTTCTAATTTACCTCCTCTGTTTATATACCTTGCTTGAAATGCAGCCTTAAAATGGTCATGATGGCGTTGAACTTTATGGTGCTTGTTTTTATAGTTCTTGTTGTAATAATTTACAGTTTCTACATTTGTATTCCATTCTAATTTCAAGCAAATCGGAAGATATTAATTATATCATCAACGATATCTATTCAGATATTTTATGATATTCGATTTTTCTGCATGTTGACTTTCAGTTACATGGTCAAGGACGACATCAATCTGAAATTAGTCGGCCTAATTCTCAGATAAATTTGTGAAATTCTTTTATTTCTTTTTCCCTATTTCTGCTATTCAGAAGGGGGTGGGAGTAGAGGTGATCGAATAAAAAGTTCGCGGCGGTCACGGTCCCATGGTCCCCTCACCCTCCCTCGCGAGTGGGTGAGAGGACTGGGGGTCGGGGAGAATGATGCAAAACGTGTGTCCAAAGTGTGACCCTTTTTATATTACATTTATGGTAAAAATGATATTCATCATTTTTCTTTAAAAAAATTATTTTTTTCTCTATATTTCTAATACCCCCTCCCCCCCACATAGTTCTCATGGGGCCGGGACTGCCGCGAACTTTTTATGCCACAGTAGTAGGGGAACCCTCTCTTTCGATCCCCCCCCTCCGAGGAGGGTGTTAACCTTTACGAAATTTATTTCTCCTCTAAAATAAAAATGTCCAGAGAAAAAAATCAAACTATTCATTTGACCTACACCCATTCGACGCTATTTCTATTTTTGGCTAGCTTCTAATTTGAAAATTGAGTTCATTCTACCATTCATTTGGCCTAAATCAAAGAACACTCTAATATGTATGTAATTGGTCTTTGCTTTTAGGCGCGTGCCATATTACATCCAATTGATGATCATTTGAAGACATTTCAATGGTTCATCCAATAATATTTAACACTACATGCACTACAAAAATGTCTATCTATTTTAAGACAATAAGTCTATTCTTTTATTGAAATGTCGTCGAAACAATTAAGTGTACTCACAATTGTGGCCAATAATCGAAGTTCGGTTTTCTTTTTGAAAAAACCAAAGCCATTAAATCTAAAAATATTACGTTTCACAGTTGAACTTCTTCGTGAGTATTTCTTGCTGGTAAACAATCTAAAGTTAGACCATCCAAATAAAGCACTTTCCCAATATAAATATGCATGGTCGTAAAGAAAGTCGATACTTCCATTAATAAGTAACATGTTTTGTGACCGCATCAAACTATCCATAAATAATTTGTCACATAGTCGATTCAGTATATAATGTATTTCGATTGTTTTGGATTCTAATGGTTGTGACGGGATAGAATTTCCTAACTGTGTCTAGAATGTATTTTATTGGTTTTACGGGCAGGGAATGGCAGGAGGAATGAGTTGTGAAAGTTAAGAATATCACAATGTATACCTTCAATTTTTAAAATAAAACCTAAAAAAATGCGTACTAAAAAATCCCTTATTCCTTTAAAAAACGCCATGCAATTAATGCACTTTTGTTCATATACCAAAGTGCAATGTTTCTGATACCATTATCGATGGATCATTGACATTGAGGTCACTAAACTGGTGGCTATTTTATACATATTTAAAAAATGCCACGCATAAATTAACACTATCAAAAGTAAATGCAAATGAAGCGGAATTCGAGTAGAGTTTAACGTATTATAATTTGCTAAATAAAATGGCGTTTTAATAAATTTTACAATGGACTGGTTTATTTTTTTAAGGAGACAAGCCCGATTAAATTTTATGGATGAAATCAAGTTTCAAAATCAATGCATTTTGATGCACGAACAATAAATGAGGAAATATAAAACCACTGGAAGTTAGCTTTACGGTTATTTTGTGATAAAGTTACAATTTAGCAATTGATAACGTATTTTTAATAATTTTCAAAAAGTTATATGCTTTGGCTGAACATTTAACAATTAAAATAAGACAAGAATTTCATTCGTCACTCAACATATGAAAAATTTAGAGAAACTATCCAAAAATAAATTAGATATTATCAAACATTTATGAATTTTCGAATGAAGTTTTTAAGTCTATGCACAAATGAACATAAATTTTCAAATAAATTTATTTAAAAACGATCAAATTTAATTGAATAAGTTGAGCTATTTTTAAATGGCGAATCGATCAAGTTGTTAGGCAAAACTGATAACGTCACACAATGTGTAACATGTTCCGCAAACATAAATTTTTGATCAAGATTTGTTCAGGTATTCATTTTCATCTTTTTTTGCTTTAATATACAATGCATTTTTTATCAGTTTAAAAGTTCAATCTGAAATATTTATTTAGTTATATTTTAAAATAGAATTATACTTAACTTTATGCAAAAAAATTCAGCAGAAAAGTAAATTTAAAACTTTTCTTCCACAAGTGATTAATTTTAAAATAATTTCTTGAAAACTTGTCGCGAATGAATATTAGAATGAACCTCATATATACGTTCGGCGCATCAAAACTAGGCACAAGTAAGGAGTTTATTTTAAAAATATGTCAAAAAGTATCCTATCCGTCTTATTAATTGGTTCTTGATACACTGAAAATTTTATTTTAATTATTCTTTGAAGGTTTTTAAATTTGCAGTTGTTTGCAATTTTAAAACGGTTTGTAGTTTTTAATTCTAAAGGAATCATTGATATGATATATTTTCATTTATTGTTGAAAAATTCAGTTGAAATGCTACAATTTTTATTTAAAACAAAAATTGGTTCGAGGATTCTAAAGTCTTATTTCATCATTTAAGGATCGAAACGCGTCGTATTAATAAAAATTTGTGAGCCAAAAAATCGAGTGTTTAGTTTTATAAAGCTTTTTTTCCATTATGGCTCATCAAGAGTACAGACAACTTTCTATAACCGAATCTTTTGGTTGTTTTAAAAATCATTTTTAAATGAGATTTTGGTACAAAACAGGATGAGAAATTTTTATTCGTAAGTTGCAAACAACTGCAAAGTTAAAAACTTTTAAAGAAATTAAACGATAGAAATACAGTAGAATCTCGAAAAAGTTAACCCAAATGTTCCAAGGGTAATTACCTTTTTCGAACTATTAACTTTTCTAAGTGGTTTTCAAAATTGAAAAAAATACAATAATAAGTATAGATTTTTCGTAAATAACACGCTAAATTTATTTCAATGACTTAGTTTTCATCATTACAAAAAAAAATTTTACCGGCTGGTTTATGGTTCTCAGTCACTCTTGATCATTTTCGTGCCATATATTAATTAATTTTTGTGGAGTCGTTTGAAGAAGCAGTCGAGACTTGTTTGTTTCTTTTCTTTTGTGTAATAGCTCTTGATCATTTTCGTACGCATATGGACAAGGTCTGCCACCTGATTTGCATCGTTATTGTTTTCAAACAATTTTATCAAGATATTGATGCTTTCAACTGCTTTCGAGAAGATCACTTTTGTTTGTTGAATATCTTCCTCGATAATTGACCCGTCGTTATCATTATCGGAAACTTCGGAATCATCGTCATCTTCCGCAATTTGATCCTTGTTCCAATTTTCAATGACATCAATGCTGATGTCAACATTATCACCCAGCTTCGACATCAACAATTGAACTTCTCGAAGTGTATCGTCGTAAGCACTATTTGATTTAATCAATTTTGACAACGGAATGTCGTCTTCAATATCGTATTGATAGGAGCCAAATTGCCCCTTTAGTGATCGAAAAAAGCGGTTGGTTTGAAAAATTCATACGCTCAGAAAAGTTAACTGAAAAGTTAACTGAAAAGTTAACTTTTCAGAGCGGCACGTGGAAGCTGAAATTCGGTTAACTTAACCGAGCGATTAACTTTTACGCGAGTTACCTTTTTCGAGATTCTAATGTATTTGCTTTTATAAAATTTTCGCTTAGATTTTCGTTAGCAATTTTATCGTCTAAACATTAAAATAGACAGCTGAATCAATTCAAAAAAAAAATTATGCTAAAAATGAATCATGACGAGACGTATTGTAGTCGTGCACTGTTTCCTGCTGAAATGTTATACGTCCAAAAGGACGGAATACAATATTTACCACAGAAATACGCAGACTTTGTTAAACTTTACAATTAATCTTTTGAAATTTATGCTAATTGCTTTCGTAAAATGCCCAAATATTCAGCAAAGTCTAAATTTGTCCTTAATCAACTGAAGAAAAGTGGATGGATTGCTGGAAGAGACCCTGAAAGGGTTGGATTTCATGACGATAAAAAAATATTTATATTGTATTAAATATTTCTTGGATAAAATCTTTTATACACACGACAACTTTAATTAGATTCAATTTAGTTTTTTAGATGGATGAAAAAAGAATATTTTTAATTTATAATATTTATTGAGGATTAGAATGTTCGAAAATTAGCATGATTTGTAAAAGATCTATTATACTATTGTGTGATTGAAAGCGAAATAAATGAACTGAGTCATAATACATTATGGTAAAGATAAGATTCCATATGATACTGATATCTAATTGCCAATAGCGTGCATAATAGATATCGATAGTAGAATGTTTTATACGCTTACTCTCGATTTAATTTAAGGACATCGACAGCAATATTTGCTAAGCAATCTGGGTCTTTCATAGACATACAACATATTCAATATATGATATCAGACAAAGTATATAGACTAATATATGTACCTTGGTATGAGCTACCTCAACAACTTGAAGCGCCAATGTTTCCGACTTTTTGTTGAGAAATAATCAATATCTAAAAAAAACATAAAGTTTTGAAATAATTAACCTACTTGCACATAAAATAACCTCACCATAATTCAATTAAAATTAAGTCTTGTTTAAAACTACCCACACAAATCATTATTTAAGGATTTTCCGAAGTCAAACCCAGAGAATCATTTCAATTATAATCTACTTATGTTGGGTTGCCAATTACAGAACAGAACACGACTCTTGGTAAATGTAAATCTGCATTAGGAATGCCTTGGTAACAATTTCCAGGAATTTCGATAATCCGTTTTATGTGAAAATGTTCAAAGCGAAAATGTCCATATAAGACATGCATTCGTAGGATATTCATATGGGGAAATATTTAACTCCGAGTTAAGTTACAATTGGACTCAATGTTATACTTGCCGTGGTCCGTGTGTGATTCGTTTGCGATGTATGTTACTATGCTTTCAGTTGAATCAGATTTGAACAAGAAATATGAAATGTTGCAATCGAATTGAGATTTTATGAGGAGATGTGATCATGTCCTCCACTTTTGAATTTATTTTTGTAAATTCAGGTAGAGTAAATTAATAAAATGTGTTATTAATTTGCACATATATTTAATTTTTCAATCTGCCAGGTTTCAGCCTAAAAATTGATCAGATAAATCTAATTCTATATTTTTAGGCTCACCTTTCCTAGACAGCCTCACGGAAGCAGCTAATTAAAACATAAGCTGCATAGTCAGCTTCATACGAGAATCTAAATGGTTCTCGTCATCCCGTAGGTTCTAGATCCGTAACAATCTTCTGTGGTATCACAATGGGCCTATTGTGGCCTAAGTGGGCCATCTTTGGATAAAGGACGCTGCCACTACAACCAACCAACCAGTCAATCCTGTCTTTGATTAAAAAGAACATGACGTCATGTTTTCAAAAAAAAATAATCATCATATCAGCTTTAGAGTTGCATGTCCTTAATTTGATTTTTCAATATCTTCAATGGAATTGACCCATATAAACCCATGAGAATCTTACTGCGTTTTTCTTATTTAATTTAATTTTATGAGTCATCACTACTCTATAAATTATAATTGAACATTTGCCAATAGACTCGAATCTTGATTATCATATCTCATTGCATTAACTAAACTTCCCAATTATAGTCTTAATTACTTGAACGCTTCATATCTTTGTTAAATAAACATTTAGTCTTATCTACTATCATAATCTAAGCTTCACATTAATTTAATTGCTCATTTTCATCGTCTCATAAATAAATATGGTATTCATACTCGTTCTCTTTGCCCCTGTTTCCCTTACGAGCAGTTTTGCAAAACGTATTTACGATAAAGTTTTGGAAGGAAAAGTTTCAAGTTCCTTCGTAAATACGGGGTAAATATGAATGAAAGCAGGTACTTATTCATTGTATCATGTTTCGGCCTGTTGGGTAGGATTTTCTTTTTAATTTCTTAATTTCATCCGGGCTATGCTGGATTGTGGAACTTTCTAAAGAAACTGAAATATAATTTTGGATTTAGTGACTCAATTGAAAAGGAGCATTTAAAGTTTTGGAAAAGTTTTTTCCAATTATTTTCGCTGTTTAATGCAGACAATACAAAACAGTTTTTAGGAATGCTGCAAAAAAATCATTTGAGCAAAACTCGAATAAAAATGTTCTGGAAATTATGTCTTCGGATTTTTTGTAAAGATTCAATGAAAAGGCTCGATTAAATACATCTTAAGAAACTTTTTATAGAAAGCAGTTTTAGAATACAATTTATAACTAGAAAAATATATAAAAAAAATACTAAGTCGTTTTTGATTAAAAATAGGAAATTTTATTACTTGAAAATTACACTAAAAAATGCAAATAATTTTCGTAATACTCAAAGAGGAAGGGGGGGGGGGTGTATTTGAAAATGTTACTAAGTGTTACATGGAGGAAGGGGGAAACGTAGCAAATTGTAACGTAACAAAATTTAAAATTAGTTAAAATAATTTTTTTATAACACTAAATCATAAAGTAAAATTTTAAATTTATTTGCCGCGCCACGAGGTAGCAGACACTAGGCGCAATAAACATGTTTGTCCTCAAAATATTTAAAAGTCTAAGAGGGTAAGATGAATTTGTTACGTAATAAGAGGGGGGGGGAGTCTTCGAAAATGTCAAATGATCCAAATACTCTAAAAGTTACGTTACGTAATATATGGATGGCCTCTGACCGATTTGAACAAAATTCAGAAAACTTTCTTCAAAAATAAGAAAATAGTTTTCAAACCATTAGGAAAATTATTCATCAAATATCTGACAAACAAATTTGGTAAAAACAATTCTCCAAAAAGACTGTTTCTGATCAGAAAAAAACTTCGTAAAAAGGATATTTATTCGACTGCATGTTTCAGAAAACAAAAAAAAATCCATTGCTCGTTGGATTTAAGATCCTAGCTTGATACTATCGTCTCAACAAGAAATACATTGATACTTGAACATCAGGACAATAAAGTTAAGCTATGAGCACAATTTAATTTTTTTTGAATATTTTTAAAGAGCACGCGTTGAGTTGCACGAAATGATACAATTTTTGTAGATGATTTGGAAAAATATCTAAAAAAATTGAAATTTAAATTTGTTCTGTAGGCTTTGGGATTAAAATAAGATGGATTAATTTTCCGTTTGTTATTTTTCAAAAAAAAAATTCTTCCAATCTCTTAATCGTTGTGATGCACAAAAAAAATTGCGAATGCTGAATTGAATCACAGTGACAGCTTCGATTTATTAACCATAAATAATAATACGTGACGCACTGATCCATTAAAGTTACCACTTTATTGTTATCGCGATTGAAGAGCCTTGAAGCCTTATAACCTAAATACACAACTGTTTGGTCTGTTCTTTATTAGGAAAGTGAACTATGACATTTTTCACAAGACCCATTTTGACTTGTAGTTTAGGTTACTTTAGTGAATGCAAGTAGAAGCAACAGTTTTAGTATGCGCTTTTATCGTTGTTGTTGTTGTCTTATTATTCGGAATTTGTATGGTGACTGAAACTCAAGTAATGATTCAACAAAGACTAAGAAGTCACCATCTTTCCAGTCTTCGAGAAATCGAACGACAGTGCCGATATGAAACTTAAGGGAGGAATATAGTATTTTTTTATTATTTTATTCGATAGTAGAACTCTTCAAGAGTATTCAGTTAAATTTTTTAGGTCGATTGGAGCAAAACTGACGAAGCTACAGGATTTTAAAACTCTGCTCTTCGACGCGCTATAAACTGTAATTCGGCTGTTTCTCTTTTTTTTAACGTGTTTTTCCAACACTTAGCCTTTTCAAAGTCGGTGAACACTCTAACTCAAAATCTATTTATCCGATCCTTGTCAAATTTTCGACACTTATTCTGTACATAAATCACGAGGTAACCACATCACAATATTTCATTTTTATAAATTATAATTTGTTTTATAATAACAAATTTATCGAATTTTTAATAAAAAAAATTAAAAAATTCATTTTTTACTTAGAATTGATACTAAAAACTGAAAAATTATTTTGAAAAATATATCTCGACGTGATTACCTCGGGCAACTCATAAGCTAACGAAATCTTTTTGGTTTTTTGTCATCAGATGATCGACGGATGAGTTATGCTGTGCATTGCAAAACAACTTTTTTTTTGAGGTGTCTCCGAAAATTTGCTGTCCGTGGCTCAATAATCAATATTTTTGGACCAAAATTTTAGGGAATACTACTGAATAATTATATTATTATGTGTTATGTTCAGAAATAAGTTTATATTTACAGTATTCTCAAAAAAATCTTAAAAATGTAATATATGTACATATATGTAAGTATACTCCCCCCTTAACGAAACCTCGTTCCTGAATTGATCGTCCAAAAGTTTTTGAAATTTGTTAGTTTTTCGTGCAACTGTATTCATTACACTAGTTTAAATTAATTTTATCAACGAGCAACTGGAAAACATAAGGAAGCAGAAAGGTTCTGTGCGTTCATCACGGTGACTTGCTGATCATTTTTCTGATTTTATTTGTGACCGACTTATGAAAGAAAGCCTCGAGTTCTTAATATTCTAGGTGAGAAGTCAATGCCAAAAAATATTTTGGTTCAATTGAGACAAACAAGAATATCATCTTGTTTGATCGGCATAACTCTTTCAAAGAATTCACTTTCAATGATAGTCTCCATTATCTTTAGTTGCATCTTGTATGAATTTCGCCAAGTATCCAAGCCAATTTCATTATGTTTATTTTCTACAAGATCCCTCACATTATTTTCCTCGACTCTTCCCATTTCTGTCTGCGCTGATGACGACCATGGACAAATTTATGAGGGGTTTCTTGAGATCAAGACCACTTTGCCAGCTTGTTTTTGTTTACCAACACAAAGCGGATTATCTCCGCGTTAAATTCCATAAATTATTTGGCGGGATTAAAAATGTCTCGTGTTCAACGAAACTGACCATGGTCAAGCTGCCAGGCAGTGACCCACCAGTCCAACCCACACCTCAACAGCACCACCAACGATTCAGCCAGTTGAAGAAAAAAAAATGCTTCTTGCAAGTAACAATGCATGAACGGTTTATGAGGACGACGGGATATGATGAGTGTCATTACAATTAAAATTTTACAATAAACTCTCAGTCCTTTTCGTGTATAATTGGACATAGGAAATGGCAGAGGTGGAGGTGCACAACGATAAAAATGACAACAGCGTGATTATTCTTTTATGTGCATATGTACATATGTATATTGTACAATGAACATTTTTGCATGGTCGACAGGCAAACAATGTAGTCGTGGTTGAAATTGTTCGGTCTGTCGAGCAATTTCCATTATTTCAGAGTTTTATTGTAAACGGCTTATCGTCCGACATTTTATAGGATCCTTGAATGTAGAATGGAACGAGGAATACATTTAATTATGCAGAGCTCTGACACTAAATGAGTTTCTTTAAAAGTTCAACTTATTTGATTAATTGCACATGAGTCTTATAAGAGAAACGCTGAATGAAAAATTATTTGCTTTTTGACTTTTTATAGTAGGATTCGCAAGGTAAAATAATCTCATAACCTCCATCTTAAGTTTTATTCATATTTTATTTATTCGCTAACATCGCTCTAACATGAAAAAGAAAACAATGGCTTCCTCTGCAAATTAATGACCATGAAAAGAGCACGTAATAATTACTCTAAATAATCAGATAACGATCATATAATTCATGATAGTGTTTAATCTATTTGCAAGTGAAAAATGTCAACTATGCTTGTTACTATCGTGGCCGAAGCCTTTCTATAATCATACAGTTTGTATGCGAGAAAAATATACGGAACCTATTAACCATTACAATTGTTTGCATGCAAAAGACGACTTCAAGGCACAAGGTATGGTAGCAATACCACAAAGTAGTAAACCTGACAATAAAACGAACATACATAAGTACTGCCCAGAGGATAGGTGAGATTTGCGGTCTAAGTGCTATAAATATTTCAGCAAGTGTGAATGAACAACAGGGCAACACAAATAGAATATAACACACTTTAATTGCAATATTATTCACAATGAAAAATGATCTAGTGAATATTTTCATTTCATACATGGACACAGTAGGTGTTTTAATAAGTTTCAATATTTTCAAATAGGACTGACAACGATGGTTTAATTCTACATCTACGTGACGATGAATTTTCGGCCGGAAACTATAAAAACGTAAGAAAAAACATCTTGCGATTTGTTCGAAACTCGACATGTGTACAACAAGATTAGCCTTTACATATTCGGTACGTTTGAAAGTCGTTGATAAAAAACTGTTTATTTATTATTGCGCCTTTTTTTAGCATAGATTGTACTTAAGGGGCTATCCATGTATTATGTAACGCAATTTTTAGGAGTATTTGAACTTCCCCCTCCCCCATGTAATAGCTAGTAACATTTTGAAAGAACCCCCTCCCTCTTATTATGTAATAAATATTTTAAATATTTTAATCCCAAATTATTAACATCTAAATTCTGTTTATTGCGCCTGCTGACACCTCGTGGCGCGGCAAATGAATTTAAAATTTAGCATTATAGTTTGGGGTAATCAAATAACATTTAGTGACATTTTCAAATAAAGAACACCGCCCCCCCCCCTCCCCGCTTCTCCCTCTTGAAGTAGTGATATGCAATCAAATTTTGAATAAATAAAGTTGGAAAATGAAGTTCAGCATGTTCCCAATCAATTTAGGTGTTTTGTTAGATCAAATTCATGCTTTTCGAATAAAATTACTGCTCCTTCCGATCAAGTTGATTCTCATTCGAACAAAATTGATACACTTATGGACCAAATGAACATGTTAATATGAAATATATACTCTTCGAATTCAAGCTATTGAACTTAGTATTTAACTGGAAAATATTTCCTGTTCAATTCATAAACCTCTTCACTCACCGCTTTTAAGCTTATTTTTCTTTTCAGAAATATTAAGCATTAACAAACCCCTGAAAAGATACGAAACATTGCTTAACTTTTTAAAAAAAACTTTAAATAATACCATAACGGTAAAAAGTAGTTTTCGCCTATGGTAGGTAGTTTTTCAATAGATATACAAACCGAAAACGAAATAATTTTTTTTTTTGGAAGTTTAGCTTCCACATACGTACGTAATTAATGAACGCACCTTTAATAGAGGCTACGGAAACCGCTGAACCTTTTTAGAACGACGAAATCGACGAGCAGGTGAGTGATATCTTACGAAGTTGATCGTGACAACCAGAAAACTGATTCGGGGCTTGGGTTTTCTTCTTCTTTTTAGTGCAGATGTAATCCTCAAAATTGGAATCACGACGGTTTGTTGGAAGTTTAGGTTTCTTTACGGGGTTATAACGAAAAGTGAGCGAGAGTGAGCCCAGAAAAAGCGTACCGAACGGAAAAGCGAACACAAAGAAGAAAGGAGAAGAACGTATCGGTCACCATGCGGCGCGTTATATATACGTTTACACGTATATAGTGCACTATTTATACGTATTGTGTTTATGCGTGCACGCTTCTTCTTTCCCCTCTTGTTTACAAACTACGCGCGTGTGCTTGCTTGTGTTCCCTTCTCGTGTACCGTGGTAGACGCATCTTATTTCTTGTATAATATAAAATAGCAGTGAACACGTGCGCGTCTAAAATTCATTTCATTTTCTTCTTCTCTTTTATCTCTCTGTGAAAAAATTAACAATCGCGTCAATAATTGGTTCATAATTAATAAATGAATCAGTGTTGTGCATAGTTGGAATGAAATTAACAGTGATGTGTGAAAAAATTAACATTATGGCCGGCAGTAGTCAAGATGAAAATTTGATGAAAACTATTGAAACGGTAAACGACTCAATAGTTATTGAAACTACTGCAATTGTTCATGAAACAAAATCCAGGTAAATTTTAATGACTACTATTTATGAGTAAATTTGAGCAACTTTTTGAAAAAATGTTTAAATCATTGTAAGGAAAATATTTTCTATCAGAAAGTTTGTTTTAAAATTCAAAGTGAGTACAATTCATAGCAATGATGTGCAAATATAAGAGTAGAGCGGCTGGTTCAGTGAGCAGGGCGCCCGACTCTTGCTCTCGAAATAGCGGGTTCAAATCTCCGCTCCCTCTGTTTTTTTGACTTTAAGTTACTTTGTGTGAATGAAAGCAATAAAAAAAATCATATTTTGTCATATTATATGCATCCTAGATTTTTGAATTGGTCACATTAATTCCTGAATTTTTCCTGCATTTATCTATATACAACTTTTTAACCTTTACATACTCATTTGCAAAACGAAGCTAAACTTCTCACCGGACACTTCCAGAGTGCCTTACTGCTGTTCTTTTGTACCCAGTCAATATTTTCCAAGACCAGGGAATTATTTCTGAGCTTGATCGATTTTTTTAGGCTCAATGGGTTTTTCTTTTGAACATATTAGTTTTTTTCTAGACTAGGTCAATTTTTTACGTGGTTAAGAAAAACTTCATAAGCCTAGAAAAGCGGTTGTGTAGTCAAGATAAAAATTATTTTCTTCAAAGGCAATGACTGTCCCAAGATTTTATTAGTGTAAAATTCGTTTTTAGGGTTTCGTAACGTAGAGACTGAAAGACTGCGAAAAACAGAGACTGTATTTCAAAGCTAATTATAAAAGTTAAGTCTCTCGAAAGTATGGTAGAAGCATATATAACTTAATAGTGTTCTAACTGGTTGGTTGATGTGGCAGCCTTCTTTATCAATGGATGACTCACTTAGGTCACAATGTCCTAACTACCAATAAAACTATTTTTGACATAAAAAACATACTTAGGTCGCAAATTCTACTTTCAAATGGGTTTCTTGCTAAATAAAGCAACACTGTCCGTCGCTATAATGGTCTGTTCGTCTTACAAACAACTTGCACTCCATTAAACTATGTGTGGCCTCCACAATTTTGCATTAAACAGTTCCATAGTCGGTTCACTGGAGAAATTAGCCAACCTCAAAGACTTAATGCCAGCGAAACCGCCATCAGCAACCACCATTACCACCCAGCGAACAGTTAAATAGCATTGTGTGCAGTGCACGGTGCAGATTCTTCGATGTTGGCCAAAAGCGTGTTGTAATGCCCAGACTGTATAAGAGCCGTGCAATATCAATTGAACAGCATTCCGCCAAGTGTAATACACAAAATGCTTACATAGCACATTATATACATACCAGTTGATTGATCACAATGAGTTCACAACAATAATAAAATTGCCTATATGGTCTGCGGTATGTAGACGTTGCCTAGCCCAAGACATTTTCGTGTGGAAATCTCCAATTAAAGCGTATGTAATCCTTTGATTGTGCATACTACATACTCGTTAGGCTACTCGTCCGTGTGTGCACTTCAGTGTGAATCCAATTTAATGCATTTAATCTAGGAATTAGTGCTGCTCTATTTACTGTATTTATCCGTGATGAATGTTATGTGCAGACAAGAAAACGTAACCGGCCTCCATTAATATATTGGGTTGAAATATTTCCATGAATTTTATAATTCCGTGAAACAAAAAATCTTGGTATGTAATAATAATAAAATCTTTTAACTTGGTGATGTAATTTAAATTCGGTTTTCACCAATTCTTTATGTATTCTTTGATCTAAAATAACATCTTAAATATTAAAAGCTAGAACGAATCGTAAATATTAATTTGATATATTTTATATTTTCAGGCATTTGATTGACACTTCCGTTGCGACATGAATTTTGGATGATTTTTTTTACTTTTTACATCTTAAAAATGTTCAAAGATGTTTTCTAACAAATACGAATAATTTTAGTGGAATCCCAACAGCGTTTTTCTGAAATTGCAAATTGCAAATTTCATTTCAGCTGTAGTATTGTATTTTAGTTGTCTGCTTCAAAGAATATATAAAGTTATTGAAATAAAAATTGCAGAATTTATACAGATTCTTCAATAAAAATCATTCAGTTCGATTTTTCAAATTAATCTCCCCGGACAATCGAAAATAAGTGTAATTTTGTAAATTTGTGAAAACAATTGAGCTTCAGAAATTGTACAATCTTATTGCCAACATACTTTTCTACTGAAACAGTTTGTGAAAAAAAAACAATCATCATCGATTTGACCATGGTTTACTTGCGGCTTGATGGTCATGTTGTATAAGATGTTACAGAGATGAATTTATGTCTTGAAACTATCTTTTGCTGGCTTCTGAATATTGCATGGCATGTTGGAACATTTAGAAATAGTTTGCAATTGGCGGAGTCGACTAATTCACACGTCTATGATTATTGGAGAATTTGAATATTCACAGCAATGATATAATAGTTGAAGATTGAAAAATGAAAACTTGATTTTTGAAAATTATAATCGGTACTATCCCCTTAAAACTAACCCTATTGTCTTTAGTTATGCCTTGAAATATGCTTCTGTAAATAAGAAAAGATTATATCTTTGATAGCAAACACAAATTTGACCAACACTATATCAAAATTACTATAGAACTATCTATACTTCATGACCCCTCATATATATATATATATATATATATATATATATATTGTATGTATATATCGGGGCCGCATCTGATAAACGTCAACGCCTACGTAAGCTCTAACCAAACGTTCCAAACTTTGACGGAACGTATGTCAAATTTAGTATAGCTGTCAGTGATAGGGCCGGTATCATTCCACACCGACTTGCGGTTTCGTAAGTCAATTGTAGTCAGACCTTATAGGTCGAAAAGTTGATTGTCGGGCATTTGTAGAAACATAGCTTGATAATAGCCCTATCGTTAAAGATTTTTCGGGAACTGCGCGACCTTTGTCTTAGATCGACTTCACTCACACACTCAAGGGGACAGTCTGGATTTTTTGGACTAAATATCAATATTTTTTTTATGTAAATATTTATTTTAACCCCTTATACCTCAACTGCATATATTTTAACAAATAGTTTATTTTGTGGTAGGTTTTAATAAATAAAAATACACGTATTTTTTAGTTTTGAATTTTTTTTACTAAGAAATGAGAAAAATGCACAAAAAGCGTGTGTGACAGATGTGTCGCACTGCCTTAAACTGTTCCTCTAAGATGTAGGGAATGCTTTAAAACAATTGTTAAAATTATTTTAGTATAATGCAACGCCACACTTTTCACAAATTTTGTGTCGTTTTTGTATTTTTTTCGTATTTTATCAAGCAGCTAAAAAACTGGTTGATATGATATCTTCTCACTGGAGCATCTGAAACAAAAAATCCAAATGGCATCTTCAAATATAATTGATTAAATATAGCTCGTATAACATTTTGGATGAAAAAATGGCGGATTTTTCAATTTTTTGACCCCTGTTTTTCCAATTGAATTGTTTAATAAAATCGTTAAAAATTTATAAAAACTTCTGAATCTGGTAGGGGCAGAAACTACACATGTGCTGAATACTCAGTAAAAATTTCAGCCTAATCGGTAACACAGATTTCCGAAATCGTGTCAACCTGGTCGAAAAACGTTGTTTCGCGGAAAACGCGTTTAAAGTTTAAGCAATGCTGAAAGCGCTCAGACACGCTCTATTGTATCGCTGTATATATAATACTCGGCTTTATCGACCAAAGTGAAAGTTTTTACACTAATTCTGTGTATATTTAGTACCTAAAAATTCAGTTATTAGAATTTCGTTTTTTTGTGAAAAAATAGACCCAGACTGCCTCCTTAATAAATCCTAAAATAATTCTCTACTTTATTTCAATTCATAAACCATTATTGAGATTTTCCGTTCAGTTAACTAACAGTTTCATATTTTAGGCGCCTTCTCCTTAACAACCAAACAAATTGTCTTTCTTATACAACGAAGATATTCCCACGGCTAATTTCAAGTATGTATATTGACTCAATAATTTTGTTTCTTCCTTTTCTACATGCTATTTGAAAAACACAATCTTCCTGAATCTTCAAATTTCGGCATGACAAAACTCTTGTACAAATACCAGCCTGTGGAACACGTTAGGAATGTATAAAACAAGCCTTTTCTATTCGATAAACGATAGAAAAACCTTCAATTTAATTTTGTAAATTCTATCCAAAAAAAGGATATGGCAGACGAAGCATGTATTCTGTAATATATTAGTCATATAAGGGTTCTCTCTTGCGACCCGAATTCTTGGAAAAGTTTTCACACCTTTTCAACAGAAACTTGAACATATTGTTCACATACGAATATGGAAAATATTTTCAGCGAAAAAACATCATCTCAAAGGGATCGAAAAGCTACGAAACACCTAGAAAGGCATTAGGGTGAAAGTTTTTCAACACATTGTTTAGAGAAATAAAAATAAAAGTCTTACAGCTCGTTAGTTCTAGCAGTATTTCGCGACCTTCTTCATGGGGCGTTTATATTTCTGACTTTGTGCTCAGATTGAAAAAAGTAACATTAACCGAGATCCACAGACTGCCAAAAAAAATCATTCAATATTTTCGCAATAGGCAAACAATTTGATGCTCGAATGTAGGACACAGCAGCACAGTGTTTGGCGAACTTGAGCTCGTGCCGCGCTGGGTCAGGTCGAACGTAGCGTCGTGGGTAGTATCTTGTATCTTTCATCTGAACAAATTTTCAATTTTCCTTGAATTTACAGATGTTGAATTGCATTCGAAAGATCCCCTGCTGTGAAGCGAGCCTGTGTGGAAAGGGATTTATCATTTGTTAGAGCCACCATTCCGCCGACACTGCTATCGTCGACGCCTGCCTCAAATATCACACTTTGGACAGATATTGCCCATCATTTTATCTGCGATGGCATTTGGTATGTTCGCAACAACAACAAAAAAGATAGATAGAGCGAAATGATGAAGTTTTCGTGTGTAGATTTTTCTTTTGCTGAACTGCTGTTATTTGCGGAATGTGTACAAGACGAAGGCCCACACCCGAGCTCTTTCACTTTCAACTCAAACATTTGCAAAAGATTTGTTTGCAATTTCGTTGTTGTTGTCTTCTCTTTGTCTGTGGTGAAGGAATGAGTCGCGAATATCAGATTGATGAAGAGTACGAGGAATGGCAATAGTCCCATCATTGATGATGACCTTGCCGACGGAAAATTGGTTGAGATATATAACATCGAACATCGATCAATGCGAAATTCAGATTAAATTCGATGAAGCTGTGTAGTGAAAAATAGCTGAAGTGTGTAACAGAACACACCTAGGGTCATTTTTTAACTTTTCGTAATCAAAATACAAGCAATATTTTGCAGACAGCTCCCACACCTGACTTAAGACCGCTTCACAAGAACTGCACTGCCAGTCGCACTCACATGATTATCGGTCGATTGGTGGCGCAACGGTGCCAGCGGGGAATGCAGCCCAATGTCTGTTGACATCCCCATATTTATTTCTTTATAATGTAGATGTTATATTCAATCACATAATTCTTGTTAACTTCCTAGTTCCCAGTGGGAAGTTATTGTAATGGGGTCGACTTTGCGAATCTCAAATTTTGACATACATATCTCCACGTTTTAAGGTCTCTAGAATCCAAATACATCGTTTTTAGAGAGGCGTCTGTGCGTGTGTATGTACGTATGTATGTGCGTTCGAAATTATTTTTCGTCTCGATTATCTCAAGAACCAAAGATCATATTGACGCGGTTTCATTCGACGCGTAATCCCGTGACGTAAAACTGAATGAGTTTTCAGCAAAATCGGTTTAGCCGATTTTTATTGAGGATGAAAAAACTAAAACAAATAAAAAAAATTGCTTAATTTTGAAACTGTTGAAATGCACTACTAATTCGTGCAGATCTTAAATACATTCATAGTAATATTTTTATCATTGTATGGTTTAGCAAAATTTTGATCAATGTTGTAAAAAATGTTTTAGTGTATAAGTTTAATTATAAACAAAAACACGAATAATTTATAGAATTCCAAACTTATATTATCAGGTTTTAGGAGAATGGGAGTAGTGAGTTAATAATTGGATATTATTATAAATAATTTAATATTGTTAATAACAATCAGACATTAGTCAAAAGGACATTCAACCACTACAAATTAATTCGGCTCAGTAAAAAAAAGCAGCTGGAATCAACTTAAGAACATCTTTGAATCAACCAAAAACAAGATAAAACCACATGAAAATCGGGTATTCATCGAATCAAGTGCCCCACGTGAGGTGCACATCGGTCAAACGAGAAGATTGGTAAACCCGAGGATGAAGTGACATCTACGCGAAGCAACAGCGGCTAAAAAGAAAGTCAGGACTGAAGGTTTCAAGTCGGCGGTAGCAGAACACATCGTCAGCAGAGGGCACGAGACTACGATGAACGATGTGTCCCTAATAAGGGAAGCGAGAGATTCCCGGGAATTGGATGCACTAGAAAGTTTGCCAATCTACAAGGAAAAGAACAAATTAATGAACCATGATGAAGGAAATGTAAAATCACCGCTTTTAAAGTTAGTTGTGTAAGATAAATCATAATGTACCTTAATCACATCCGCTGATTTATATCCTCTGAGTTAAATTCCCTGTAGTATATAAGCAGAATACCTGAATATTGTAATTCCGTCGCTGATGAAGACCGAATGATTACGGTCGAAAATCGATTTCGTCAAATAAACCAATTTTACACAAAACTAATAGGAAGGAAATTATTTTGAAATCATGATACAACACTGGCCAATTGTATGTGGCACATCAAATCGATACTTTTAATCCGATTCTTATTTGTTTGCGTTCCAAATATAAATACATTTCAAATGCCAATTGCTAATTCGTTTGTCGCATAAATATTCAAATTAACTATTTAGAATTTATATATTCAGTTCCCTTTTAAGTAGAAAATAACATAGGCTGTATGTTTATATTCATCTTATTTTAGAATTAGAATTGAAAGACTTAAATGGTCTTTGAATTCACTGTATTTCTGTAATGTCGACGCCTTTTTAGATTATTGCTCAGATAATTCCCATTATCCGAATTAGCGAGTAAAAGGTTATCACGTGAAACGCTATTTCATTGAAGAAAGTAGCACATTTCAATTCATTCAATAAACGCGCCATGACTCAATTTAAAAGACAACAATGTTGAAAATGTCGGTGGAACCAAATAATGTCAAAGCTTATTAGGTCACGTAGAAATTGATTGCGAACGGACGAAGACAGTTTTGCAACAAGATAAGATAGCTGTAGAATTCAATCAATGGTATAATTCAGGACCTATTTGAATAGCAAGGAATAGAAAAAATGTTTCACTTGAGAAAAAAAAATATACCATTCGAAGAAGGACTCAATGAGCAATATATATATGAAATTGGACGATAGAATGGCATTTCAAGTGGCGTAATATCCTTTTGTTCCTTTTTTTTATCGAGAATCAATCGAAAATCTGATGTAATTTCAGTCCCAATTTAAATTAATGGGCTGCAACTTATTGGTTTTTATTTCCATATTTAGATCATTTTCTAACACAATAAATATTCTCGCAAGAATACCAAGCCCTCGACAACCTCTGAACCATTCTTGAGAAGCTTTCTTCTTTTCAAATTTGAAATAAAAAATCAATTTCACCCTCACTGCCCGGTAACCTCGGGGCAACCTTGACGAACAATATCCTAGAACAGCAGAACAGGCTCTTGAAGTTTCTTTAATTTTCCACTGAAGAACATTTTATTTTTTCTCCAATGGACCGCAGAACAGTAATGGAAATTAATGTTTGTTTGCTTGTTTGTTTGGCTTGAATCCACTAAGTATGTAAGAGAATTGCGGACAATCGCCCGAATACCAGCTGATCAAAGGTTAGTGTGCATAAGTATATACATAAGTGTACTGTGTATAAGAATTTTGTTCGGAAACAAATACATAGATACTCATAACGAGATGCGAAAATTGTTGTTTGTAGACAATGCTTGTTATCTTGAAGTTTGTTTCACGGCAGTTGTTTGTGATGATTACTCCAGAGAAATGGACATTTAAGGAGAGTTCAAGTCGTGCTACTTTCTTTTAATATATGGACCAAAGTGAAAATTTCCTACTGTATTTCGTTTGATTTATCTTGGCTGTTTTCTATGGCAAAATAAGTTATTTAGCCTTAATTTCGCAGGAAGATAATGGGAATTAATGAATATTCAACATTGGTTACTTGGTGGATTCATTTTAATCAGAGCACAGATGGTCATCGCAGCATATATAAATATTTGAATATTTTTTTTCAAGCAAACTCTAAACAGAAGTCTATAGCAATTCGAGTTGTTCGGCATTGAAACAGCATTCTAGCGAATCAGTTTTCTTTTGCATTAGTCTGCATTGTTAGACTTTAAAATTATCTACTATCAAAAAATTAACACTTTACCGATCGCTACGAATTCACACTTTTGCTTTTCTACAGCAAATATCGCCCCGAAACATTTATTCACTATAAAATTATCGTCACTAAACCTTTTATCAACTGAAATACTCAATCAATGATTATTTGCTTAAGTGCTCAATATGGCGTAATATCATCCGAACAGCTTATTGAAAATAACGACAAAAAACGCTAGGAGATAATGATAAGGTCGAGCGTGTAAACCGCCCACAATGTCGCTAATAAAAGAGAAAATTGCACTAAGTGTGAAAGTTAAATAGTGTGGACAGCATCATCACCTTGAAAGTAATATGTTAACCATCATTGCTAGTTCAGTGTTCAATTCGCGGTTCAATATCATTTGTACTTGTAGATTTTGAAAATTTTTAATTTGAAATTGTAGGGTAGAGTAGTTTGGTCTGTTTTTTTAAGAAGCCTCAATAGACCAAGGCGGATCTGTTTTCAATTGGCTGTTGAGAGGGGCACACTGATTTTTGTAGTAAATGTTGTGGAATAAAAAGTCAAAAAAGTCGGGGACATTAATTAAAAAATTCGAAATATTTAAAAATTATAAAAAACCCGATTTTTTCCTAATTTTCTCACTTCTGACTTTAAATAAGATCCATAAGATATGATTGCTTCAAAATTTTTAAAAAAATTACCTTCGCCGCAAGATAGCAACTTATATAATTAATTTAAATTTTTTAATGCACTTAGGACTTTCATAAATCGCCTAAAAAATCTTTATAATATTGGGTGTGTAAATATGACTCCACCCTTCCCCAACAGATGTCGTTTTTACTATCGCTTGCGTGTAATAATAAATGGCAGCACTTGTGCTCGATAGGGCTTTATGTCAGCTGTCAAACGCACTGCGTGATATTTCGTTGAAATGTAAGCGACAAGTGTTTTTATCTTCTTGAAAATGTCGGTTTTCTTTCCGAATGAACATCATTTTGCAGGCAGTTTTATTACACTATTTTATTTCAAAGAAAAGTGCAGCGGAAACTCATCATTTGCTTGTGAAGATTTACGGTGAGCATGCTCCTTCTAATACAACGTGTAAGGAATGGTTTTGACGATTTTAAAATAATGACTTTGACACTGAGGACAAAAAAACATGGAAAACCACCCCAAAAAATTGAAGATACCAAATTGGAAGCAGTATTGGCAGAGAAATCTTGCCAAACGCTATTCGAATTGGCTGCATCATTAAATACTGAACGATCAACTGTTGCAAAGCGTTTAAAAGCAATGGGAATGGTTCAAAAAGTTAGTAACTGGGTTCAATCTGAATTGAAAGAAAGAGACGGCGAACGTCGAAAAACAATTTGTGAAATGCTACTGCAAAGAAAGGGATTTTTGCACCGGATAGTCACAGGAGATGGAAAATGGATATTTTATGAGAATTCGAAACGTCAAAAGGGAAGGGTGATGCCAGGCGAACCCGGTCCATCACAGCCAAAGAGAAATATCCACTGTGCTAAGGTTGGATCAGAGAGGTGTTGTACATTATGAGTTGCTTGAATCCACTCAAACGTTTAATGGAGACGTTCACCGACGACAAATAATGCGGTTAAAGTAATGCACAGTAAATTAATTCTTCAACATGATAATGCCAAACTTCATCCGGCACAAGTCGTGAAAACATATTTAGATTAGGACAGGACTGGAAAGTGCTATTCCACCCGCCATATTCGTCAGATATAGCTCCTTCGGATTATCACTTATTCCAAACAATGCATTCAGATCTCACGGGAGAACGGTTCACCTCATACGAAAGTATCAAAATTTGGATTGATAATTGGATCAGTTTAAAAGACCAGGATTTCTTCAGGCAAGGAATACGTAAATTACCTGAAAGATAGGCGTAGGTTATAGCTGCCGATGGAGCATACTTTTAAAAAACTTCTCTTCAATTTTCTAAGGAAGCAAATTTGTTTTATTTCAACAAAAAAGGGCACACCTAATATAATAAAACAGCACACAAGCACAGGTTTAACTATGGTTGCATCGAAAATGAAAACATAATATATAATTTACACAACGTTGAAAACATGAATTCCCTAAACTAACATAAATTAAAATACCAAAAAAAAGTCAAAGTGCACCCGTGAAAACAGATAACAACCTCGCCCATAAAACTCATCTGCAGCATCAGTTCCTGTCTTGTTTACATATCCAAAGCAATTCAAGTTAATCGGAAATTTCTGTTCGAAATAAACAAGCATCATACCGTTCTCAATTGAAAATATTGATTTAATAGAATATTAGCAATCCAAACATCTAATTTTTACCACATAACGTTCATGCTCCGGATATCTACAAAAAAAAATTACATGGTGAAGCCAACATTTCGATATCTTCTATAAACACTACTAAATAATTTATTGGGAAAAAAATGCTAAAAAAAAAATATGTTAAGATTTTTATTACTTGTTCTCTTACGATGTTCTAGATACATACTTGAATTTGAAGTAAGTTAAAAAATTCATTGATATTATATATGAAATTAGGATGAATTTATATTCAGGATCTAAATAGAAATAAATTGATGGAAAAATGTATGTCCATACAATATTTAGTCCGTTAAAAGTATGCAAAACAAAACAATTACTCTAGATAATTTTTTTCATCGAAAAATCTCTATTTGATTTGAGTGCACATTAAGCAGGTCAAGATATTTAACTTTAATTGAATCCAGTTATTGCTTGGATTCGATCATTTTTCCAACCAGAATTTCAATTATCAAATCTGGTGAATTTTCATGTCGTCGAATTCTATCGCAGTTTGGTCAAACAAACACTCAAACAAGCATTTCGTTCAGCCTTTCGACAAACAACAATGACCATGAAATGCTTTTAAAACCCCACACCGTCATCACTACCACCCATTGGAATGTAACAAAGACACGAGGAGGAAATCTTACAAGCTTTCATTTTCGTATTGTCACAAATGTGGACGGAAAGCAAATACACTTTCGAGATCATTTTCAACTGCGATTAATTATTGATAGTTCATATTAAGTTTATAATTCAGTCAACAGCTCAATAGCAATTAGATACTTTTTGTTTATATATTGTAGCTTGGATTGACTCCAATCGCACATTGGGGTGAGTAGTGCGGCCAAGGCATGCATGCGCACTTGTGAAAAGTGAATGTTTATGAGTTTTGTTGTAAATGCACAAAGAAAAGTGCTTTTCCAAGTAGACATTCAGAGATACTTAAGTGAGAACGTGGGACAAAGTATTTTCCTTAACGCATGTTTCATTGCTTTGTCACTTATGCATGTGACAAGTCGCGAATGCACTTCTTTGTGCTGCAATCGTTCGTCAAGGTTAACTAGCAATGAGTGTTGTTTGACCGATCCTGATAACTGAATGGGGCTCAAGCTGCCAGCCTGAGTTCCCGGTGTAAATATGTGGGCTTGATAAATTAACAGAAAGGACAAAAATTCTATCGATTTGATGTCACTTGCGTAAATGAACAGAAGTAGAAATACGTCAATGGGCGAAGTTAAACTCCTGCCATTTAAAGTTTGTTTCAAATATTTACACACATATTTACTAGCCATTTCAAGCTGTTCATAGGCATTGAAAATTTGGCTAACCATATTTCTGGTATGGACTGACAGAACTTCAAATATTCATATAAGATTTTAGGTCTGACTACAATTGACACGGTTCTACGGGACAAAATCATATGTTTTCCTTCATTTATCATATGTTTATTTTCATTTATGACAAAATGGCAGCTAGTTACTGCTTGGGGCACTGCCAGACCTCGTATATGCACTTTTCATGCAACGCGTGAAATAAATCCTTAGAAACGTCGGTTCATTGAATTACAATGGTGAAACGTCTTCGCTGCCACAAATTTCATTTGCTTTTGACAAATTGATTTAGAGAAAAAGCCAAAACTACTGAAAAAATGTCTCCTGTGTTGAAGTGAAAGATGATGTTCATGAAAGTACTTTATTCTCTGAAAATCTGGCAGTGCTTGGCATTCGTCAATTTTTGCAAGCACATGGCGCCATTTCTTCGAAGGAAATTTCGTGTTTGAAGGTTTCGATTGCATACTGGGTCTTATCTATACTGTGGTTACGACATACGTTCCATTAAAATGTGGAACGTTTCGTTAGAGCTTACGTCGAAGTTCACATCTTCGATAAGGAGGCAGTCTATTTTTTTTATATCTAAATTCTAATAACATGATTTTTAGGTACTACATATGTATATGCAGAACTAATGTAAAAACTTTTATTTTGGTCGGCAAAGCTAAGAAATATATATATACAGCGATACAAAACAGCGCACTCAGCAGATGCTTGAACTTTAAACGTGTTTTCCTCGAAACAACGTTTTTTGATCTGGTTGACACGATTCTGAAAAATGTTTTTGACCTATTGAGCTGAGTATTCAGCACATGTGCAGTTTCAGCCCCTACCAGATTCAGTATTTTTTATAATTTTTTAACGATTTTATTAAACAATTTAATTGCACAAAGGGGTCAAAAATTGAAAAATGCGCCATTTTTTTTATTCCAAAATTCTGCTACACCAGATTATTGTAGCGGATCTACAGATATATACACAATCAATCAGCATTTTACTATAAACTAAACCCACAAATCAATAGTTAACGAGCAGTCGTAGACTATACAAATGGATAATGTACGATCATTTTTGTAATGCTCACTTTGCCTACTCGTTTTGCATTACACATAATCTACTCATACGAAAGTCCAATTCATGTTGTCACTAAAAATAGACACATGAATGAATGTTTATAATAGCCCATCGCAATCGTGTCAGACTAAGCGGCGCTTAGCGTTGGCAGGTGCAATGTACGACATACTTACACACAAAGTGCATGTATCCTTTGTAAAGAAATTTGAGTAGTCATTACTCATGGACTTTATGAGTGTTGCATTTTAAATTGGGTCATATGGAAAAATGCTGATCGATATTTTGATTGGTAGAATGAATTTACTATATTCAATTCTTCCAGTTTTAGAGTAAGGATTATGTATTAAGTAGATTAAAAATATTAGAGTAGAGATTATATATTAAGATGTAAAAATTGTATAAAAGGAATTTGTAGAATAAAGAAAAGATGGTCATAGTCTTACTTTTGACTCGTTTTAATTATCTACTATTGCCGTAGTTTGGCAAAACGCCATGAGCCGTAACTTGGCTTTAGAAGCACTACAATTATAGCGTAACCAGTCGCTAAAGAAAAGTAGTAAAAATATAGGCTAGCTTGGATCATGAATCCTGCGCCAGACATGTGGCAATTCACTTGCCGGTAGGTACCCTAGTACAACCCTGTTTCCTCGCTAATAGTGCGATTTACCTATACAGCGCTAAATCACGGATCTCCCTCGAGGAGTATAAGATCCGGCGTTCGGCGTCCAATACCGAGGACTACGAGGCACCTGAGAAACCATCGACGACGAAGCGTCTTTTACATTATATTTCAACATTCTATTCGGATTTTTTGTTTCAGATGCTCCAGTGAGGAGATATTATGTCAAACATTTTTTTGGGTGCCTCCGTGATAGCTGCCATTTTGTAAATACAAGTGAAAAAAAATTCTTAAAGTTCAAAGTTTTATACCATCCAAATGAATATTTATAATAAATTTTTTATATTGAAATTTGGTCCAAAAGACCCAGACTGCCCCCTTAAGTAAAAAAACCAAAAAAACGAATCAATTCCATCTTCAGAGCATCACCCGATGAAAACAAATTTCTAATATCCGATTGATTCGTAAAATTTTCGTAAGTTTTTTAAATATTTTTTATTTATTATAAGCACTGGATTATTTTACTATATTTTTGATGTTGTTTTAAGATCAGCTGCGAAAGAGAAAATGGTTCTTAAATTCTGGAGAGTGATTTTGGTGAGTCATCTCGACAAATTGAATGTAGTCAAGAATCAGTCGCATTGTGAAAATTGAAACGAACATAAGTATGTACATAACAAATGAGAGTACGGTAACTAACAATGCTACACAGAAGAAGTTAAGACACTGATAATGTCCGAAATATATATTTTAGAAAATGAAATTGAAATCGTAGAAGTATTATCTGTTGTTTTCTAAATTTTCACGTCGTTGGCCACACACTTCAATGGAACCAAAAATTTCTTCGTAGAGTTGAAGAGGCCACGTTGATTAGCATCCTTATAAGTGTAATCAGAATTCATTAAAACAGTGTTTAGCTTGTGTAACACAGCCACGATTGGCTAAAAGTCTGATCAAAAATTTCCACCACACATGTACGTAATTAATGAACGCTCCTTTAATAGAGGCTACGGAAACCGCTCGACCTTTTTAGAACGAAAAAATCGACGAGCAGGTGAGTGATATCTTACGAAGTGGATCGTGACAACCAGAAAACTAATTCGGGGCTTGGGTTGTTTTTTTTTCTTTCTAGTGCGGATTTAATCCCCAAAATTGGAATCACGACGGTTTGTTGGAAGCTTAGCTTCCTTTACGAAGGTTCTAACGAAAAGTGAGCGAGAGTGAGCCCAGAAAAAGCGTACCGAACGGAAAAGCGAACGGAAAGAAGAAAAGAGAAGAACGCATCGGACACCATGCGGTTGATATATATACGTTTACACGTATATAGTGCACTATATATACGTATTGTGTTTTATGCGTGCACGCTTCTCCTTGCTCCTCTTGTTTGCAGACTACCCATGCGTGCGCTCGCTTGGAATGTTCCTCCTGGACGAGTATCATGGTAGACGCATCTTATTTCTTATATAATATAAAATAGCAGTGAACACGTGCGCGTCCAAAAATTCATTGCCTTTTTTTCCCTCTTTTATCTCTCTATAAGAAAATTAACAAATGTGTTAATAATTAATTAATGAATCAGTGTTGTGCATAGTTGAAAAGAAATAAACAGCGACGTGTGAAAAATTGACATTATGGCCAGCAGTAGTCAAGATGAAAAATCGATGAAAACCATTGAAACGGTAAACGATTCAACAGTGATTGAACTACTGCAATTCTTCATGAAACAAAATCCAGGTAAATTTTAATGACTACTATTTATGAGTAAATTTACATAACTTTTTTAAAAAGTGTTTAAATCATTGCAAGGAATAAATTTCCTATCAAAAAGTTTGTCTTGAAATTCAATGTGAGCACAATACGTAGCAATGATATGCAAATAAAAGAATAGAGCGGCTGGTTCAGTGAACAGAGCGCCCGACTCTTGCTCTCGAGGTAGCGGATTCAAATCCCCGCTCCCTCTGGTTTTTTTTACTTTAAGTTACTTTGTGTGAATAAAAGCTTCTTTTTCATAGAATTATCAATACGAAACCTCATGTTACTCACTAAATTAAGGAATTCTATTACGAGACAATGAAGACAATACCATGGTTTTAATCTAAAGTGCATTGCTCCTACATCCATGCTAGATCGATCATCGGAAAAACCGAAACCGTGTGCATTAGTCCAATCTTTCCATCCAACAGGGAATGGAAATTTTCTCCCACACCGGCCGTCATGTTTGATATGACTTGTTGGATCCAACAGGGCATATAACTCTTCGAGGAAGAAGTGAGTCAAAACTACCCACAGGTCAATAGCATAATCAACCCTTCCTTTCCTGAGGAGCATTGCTGAGTAAATTTCAATTACACACTTAGTCATAGCCTCCCAGGAACTCATTTGATTTCTATGGAATGGATGCGTAGCTAAGTTAAGGATTCAGCAGAGAACAATAAGGGGAACTTGCCATAACTTAATGAGCTTACAATCAAATAAGTTCCAGCAAAAGTAATGTCTGCTTGCGAACTTTTTTGACGACATCCTCTTAAGCCAAATCGTAAACACTTTCACGAAAAGGGAGTCAATCCTCTTCAAGGAAATTGCCAATTTGCTTGCAAATGAACTTGTTGGTCGCATCAAGCTGTGTCGCCATCGCCAGTAAACATGCTTGCTGCATGTATGTAGTGGTGGCTCCACAATGGGTCGCGTAGTACATGGTATGGTACCCAGCCTCAATAGCCGAGCGGATCCTGCACATGCCCAGGCGCCGTCTGCCTCTTATCACAGGTTGCCAAGCGCGGTGCCGATGGACAAACATCGCTACCGCATATGACCTCTAGTTCGCCCAGCAGATAAGCCTGAAGAGGCAGCCGAACTGAAGGCCCATTAACCAGAAGCAACCAAAGCCAGGGAGGCAGGCGGCAGTGGGCCTCGAGGGAACCAGATTGGCGCTCGATTGTCCTTCCGACCGACACGTCCTGCAGCGCAGGATGGGGCACGAGCGTGCCTCCGCGTCGAGGTGATGCCTGCGGCAGGCGACAAAGGCCGTGCGTGACGTCAATCATCATCTTGCCGAGGACGAAGAAAGCAACGACACTTCCATCCCCCCGGCACGAAAGTGCCACGCCGGACGACTACAAAGACGGCCGAGGAAACAATGAATGCCGTGTGGGTGGGTGGTGTGGGGGAGCCGCGGGGTTCCAATGGCAGACTTCGTAGGAGCATGCAGGGAAAGCCAAAAATGAATGGGGCGGAAGTCGAGAACGACTATTAATTCGACCGAGCCAGGAGTCGAGGCCAGGGACGACGAGAGCATCCATTCGTCGTCGCGAGATGAACACATTTCCACGGAGATTTTCTTCCGGTATCGATTTTTTAGGCAAGTTCTCGATAGCGTGGAACAATTTTCCGCGAAAGGCAGATGCAGGCGTGAGGAAGATCAGAACCGATGGTTGGGTTGAGTTGGGTCGGGACGACATTGGCGGTAGTTTTCCATGGTTTTTCTCGAATGCTCGATGCAAACGGAGGCTGGAGGACGTTGAGGTGAAGGTTACGAGGGGAGAGCACATCAAAGGAGTCATAGTGCTGCAACTTGAGGGCCTCACTTGCCTCCCCAGGATGATCTGCTCCTTGAATTGATGTGCTCGGCGGGGTGAGGACAGTGCAAGGTCTTTGCCATTACTTTCGTCCCGTCTGTGCACTTTCCGATTTCTTCGGCGCGACTAGTCATCTCAAGCCATGTCCTTGGATCCTTCCTTCTCTCATGCCATCGCGTCCGCATCCTCGCGGAGAACTTTGTGTCCTTACGTGCAAAGTGGTTCATTAGCACTTCACTGAGTCCTCTTCGCGCGTTCATCGTTACGAACAGAAATTCGGGAAATCATTTGCATCCGAGGAGGGCGCGTTGCTTCTTCCCCAAGGAAATGCTCCTTGCGCTAATCATGGTTGCAGCAAGAAACGATAGAAGTTTGCTTTACCTGTTCGGAACGTGTTTGCTGTCGTTTGCTCCTCCAGACAACACTGCTCCCGTCTTGTTAATATTATCCCTCGACTAAAACCCTTGAACACTGTTTTGAAAACTATTTCTTCGCTTTGTTTTCGCGCCTCCGCCGCGACACAAAGCCCAATTTCACGACAACCGCACTTATGCAATCGTCCGAGACACTCCGCGCGACAACTTTCCTAACTGAAAATCTAACGATTTCCTCGATTTCGCGGCTCGGCGCCTGTTTTTACACTTGTTCCGCCCGCGAACTCGCACTTTCCCAAGCAAGTTTTCTGCACGCACTGCACGCACGACAAACACCCGGCGACGTGAAACATTTAACTGAGCTATCTGAAAATTTCAATCCAAACAATCTAAGTATATACACAAGACATGTTATGATCTTCCGAGTGGCTACATTGCGCATGGCAATGTGTGTGACGTCACGCGGGGGAGAAAGTGCCCGGCTGGAATTGCAACGACACGTTGTTAACGTTTCAGTTTTCCTACTGGCAAAGTGGTATGTTTGCGTATCGAGAAAATCTGGTTGCATTTCAGTAAATCAATCTGGGAAAGTAAGGTGTGAAATTTTCATTCATAAAACTCCCAAAACGAACGAACAATAAGCCTTGTTATGCATCAATTTTATTTTATCTTTATCTTTTTGGCGCCTTGATCTGCTTTGCTTCCGAATTTTTGGGCATTATTTCGGAATCAGGAATCCATCCGCTGTCGTTAAGGCAAATATCCTTCGACCAGTTTCTCCGTGACGCCGCGTCATCTGGGCAACGGTCAAATTGCAGTTTTACACCTGTTCGCTCCTTGCTGTATTTTCCGATTCGCTATTTTGTCAATGCTTCTGTCATAATCTACTACACGACAAATTGTCATTTCAAACCAGCTTTTCAATTTCAATTCTTTGGATTTTGCCAATAAACACTCACTTCCGGAGGAACGTCAACTTTAACACGGCGAATCTATTTCAAAATTTCAACCGTCACATGTGGATCTGCCAGAGATTGTCCGCCAACAAGTTTTTGACTTGGCAGCACTAATGATGACCGGAAAACTGGCTGTTGTGATGTCACTCGTACAGCTTTATTGCGAACGGAGGGGAATAGCTACGGAGTCATACCATGATGTGTGTGATTCAATAACAATGGGGAACAGTGCTGCCGTCTGTATAAAAACTTTAGATTCTATTCATAATTAATAAATTAATTTCACACAATTACGTATTACAAACTTTCCATGTAATTCTTAACGAACAAAATAATCACGATATTTTTTTTATTTCTTATCAACTTTACTTCAAATTTGAAACATTTAATTTCCCATAAATTCAGTAAGTTTCTGTGTTTATATCACGAATTTTATTTAAAATACAGAAGAGTCGTGGAACTCATTGCGATAATATGCACGTTTAGATAATGTGAACAATAAATGTTTAACATTTAACTCGTTACAACGTGAAGAAATGAAATCTTAATAATGTGATCAATTGAAGGTACGCCAATTTGAATAAATAGAAAGTAAGATAATTTTTTATTACATTTTCAGAAAGTTTTCTTGTAATTTTGCAGAGTCTGTTTTGCCCCTTAAATAGGAAGTGTAGGGTAGGCTGAGTACAATTCTAACAATATTGCTTTGTACGTTCATTGTTACAATACGATTTATTCTTATAAGGTTCTGCAGATGTAGCGAAGGAGATGTTGACGAAATCAGAATGACGAAGGAATGAAAAGCTGATACACGTTGCTGATGATCCAGACGACGATGTACCCAATGATCAGGATGAGATGTATAACCTGTGGAAATAAGGAAAGAAACCAACTGTCTTAGCGAGACAGTTTTAAAGTGAAATTGAATGACGCATGACCATTACGGTTAGATCTTTAATTGACCACCACAGAACCTTTCTTGAGAATCGTATTGATTGTTCATTTTGTGGCGTCAATGAAAATCTCAATTGATATGATGCCAACGATGTGATGATAACTTATATGACAATAAATTCACTTGAAGAAAATCCACGAAGCACAGGACATCAACCACTAGGACTTCGAAAGGAGAACTGAAAGCGAACCGTAGACAAAAGATTGCAATAATGTATGTCGGTCGGTTAAAATATTCGAACCACGACTTGTTTGACGCTGGATTGTTTTTAAATGACAGATGCCGATAACAATTGAGAGCAGATTTCTTTTGTTCCACTATTTTTTGATATAATAACGCGATGGCTGGGCTGTTTGGCATTTAGCAGCACTGCCAGGATTAAAAATTGTATGCTGTGCACATGTGGAGATTAAGGAAGATTTTTAGGTCTATGGATTGAATTGTTGAAAGAATTTTCACGTATTTTTGTCAGTTTATTTAACATTCATAGTGTTGTAATAAAAAAATTGTGCCAGACTGTTACACAAACTTGAGCTCAGATACAAATATAAACCAAAATTCCGCATTAAGGACACTTACGTTTAAAGGAAAATCCGAAAATTTTGGCTGGAATAAGTTCGCGATGAAGTTGATTGAATTCAAATATTAAGACAATTCAACGATCGGAAGTCCGGATTGCATGGTTAAAATGCAAGGAGGAATAAAGTCAATTGGGGGGAAAAGATTAGTATTTGCAAATAAGCTCCTAAAAATCCTCTCCAGAAACAAAATCAAAACAAACTATGTACATTCTTCAACTATATATATTTTTTTCATTATTATTTATCACTGCTCACTAATTTGAACACAATCATCATGTCCTTTAATTTGATATCAACCTTTGTTTTTGTTCATTACACATGCACAAGTTGTTTTTTTTACATCTATAACTTTTTGAAAAATCAATTATAATTAAAGTTTTGTACTTTGAATCGAAAGAATTGTCCAGACCAAATAATTTTGGAGTTGATTGTTTTCTCTTAGTGAAACTGAAATATATAAAAAACGATTGAATTGCACCCCCTTAAATTTCCAGCAATTTCAAAAGTATTTTTAATAAAAACTTCACTTTCAAACGCTGAACTGATATAAATTTATATAAAATCGATATTTTTCAATAAATTTGGTTCTAAAAATGTTCAAAAAATTATGTTTACAATTTAAATAAAAAGAAATTTTGTCACAATGTATTTGATTTTATGATTCATTTAGTTTGAATAAATACATGGAATAAATATTGTAGATTATATGATTATACATGAAAGGATTTATGTAAGTCTGAAATTGATATTTTCAAATTTTGTTTTGTTTATTGAATTGTTTGTCAAGTTTTTATTTTGCTATCGGCTGGCATATTCACGCGAGAAAGTTAGTTTTAGTATTAATATTACAAGGATATACATGCTTGAACAATATATTGTTTGCTGTCGGCTACACTTCGGTCAAATGAATCAAGTTTTTCGAAAATTCGTGAAGAAGACTTGCGAAAAATATATCCTGAACAAAATAACATTAATATAATTAAAATGATACGCTATGATGTAGCTGTGATAACAAATTTCAGAGCAAAACTTCATAATACAATATTGATTTGTCGTGAGTGGATGCATGAAGAATGAACTGCCAGAAATTTAAAAAAGACCAACCTTGATGCCTTGATTGAAATTTCGAAGGCTCTGCATGGCAAGAAATCAATATTCGAGAACATGCAAGAAAGAACTATCAAAAAATGTACAATGCTGAAAATCAGTAGCAGCTATTATATTCTGGCAGCAATCATAATCGATGACGCAACATCCCGAATTGACCTAGGATCTTGGAGTAACGTTATAGTTACCTCGTTACTTGACCAACGGAACAATAGGAGGTGAAGTTATAAACAAAACGCTCGGTCATGTTCATTGTACAGGTGTCATAGCTGAGTGAACTGAACAAATCGACGAAACGATCGAAAATTAGTGAGTCTCTGAAAAATAGGAAGCGAAATTCATCTGAGCTCGCTGCTGAATGCTCAGTGGAAGTTGGGAAAACAGTTTCCGCTAGAACCTTTCGTCGGGAACTTCAAGAAGCTGGCCTGAAAGCATGCAAAGCCAGGAAGAAGCCATTGCTCTCTGAGAGGAACAAAAGGGCTCGCTATGCATGGGCATTAAAGTACCAATGCTACACTGCGGAAGACTGGTCGAAAATTGTATGGTCGGATGAATCGAACTTTGAGGTAACTTAGACAACTTGGATTTCCAAATGACAAAATAAATAGAATTGAAAAATAAAACGCAAACCGGTTTTTTAATGATAATTTCTAAAACGTTTATTTTCGGTTTATTTTGTGTTTTTGGCCCTCCGGGCGCTGTTTTCGTGCGACGTCGAATTGGAGAAGAGTTCAATCCCAAAGGTGTGTTGCCTACTGTCAAATACGGTGGAGGAAGCAATATGGTGTGGGGCTGGATGTCTGACACAGGAGTCGGAGAAATGTTCATTTGCGAAATACATAAATGTCTTGGAATGTGCATTATGACCCTCGTTTTCTGCTCTATTCGGTGATACGAATGTGGATGGGACTCAATTCCAGCAGGACAACACACCATGCCATAAATCAAGCCGGACTATGGCATGGTTTCGAGAAAACTCTATCGATCTCCTGGAGTGACCCGCTCAGTTGCCGGATCCGAATCCCATCGAACGATTATGGGCAAGCACACAATCAACTCGAACGAAGAGCTTAAAAGTTGCCTCCGCCGAGAGTGGAACGCCATCACTGCGGAAGTATTCAAGAACCTTGTAAGCTTTATGCCAAGAGGAATTTCTACTGTGATAATGGCAAAAGGTGGAGCTACAAAATATTGATTATTGTAAATAAAACCCATTTGCAAACTTTTATAAATTAAATGGGGAAGCGTGGTTTCGGGGTAACGGACGGCATCCTCCTCAGGTGCTGTCATTTACCATCCGCCACCAGACAGCACGACCACGGTTAGGCTTATAGATGGATTAAGCTGATTATACTTCAACTATTTTATAAATTATTTGTATCCGCGTAGTATAACGACTTTTCAATTTTTTTTATTTTAATGTGCAAAAATAGTGTTAGCAAAGTTGCGAACCAAAAGCATTAATGGACGGTGTTGTCGACTAGACACGGAGGTTCAAAACTCAAAATAACTGATTTTATAAATTGTTTTATTTTACTGCTTTTATCACTTCCGAAAAAAATCGATTTTTATATGGGTGCTTCATACTTCTGGCCATACTGTTGGAGAAAGAGGACAGTTTGCACGCTTTCTTAGCAATATTTGAAAATTTCTGCCCGATCCGATTGATACGTATTTATTTTTAGAAATTTGTATTTTTTAGTATAAATTCTAGCACTGCTTTAACTCCCCTAACATCAACACAACATTGACGCCCCAACATTCATAGTCACAAAATAATAATTGAAGGACCAACACATTATAAATTGCCAAATAGAAAATTATATGGATAGTTCAAATCCTCACAATTGCGTCCACTCACGAATGTCGAACGATACAATCTATCAAATCAGATGTATTTACATTGCAAACAAGGACAACCTCTTCGAAAAGAAAACTCACTAACATATTTAAGTTGATCCATTCATTCTTCACACAATTTAGACGATACTCTCCATATTACATTCGTTTCTTTTGATATACATATGTAATGTAATATGCTTTCTTTTTCTGATTTCTTCGTCTCTTTTCTATCGGAAAGTGAAATTTCACTTATTTTACAATAATTGTTGTAAATGATAAAATTTTTGAAGTTCATCTCATTCTTCTGATATCTAATCACTAAGTTTAATAGCATTCACAATTAACAATCTTTATCATTTCTAATATTGATGTAGTAGATAATATATACATAAAATTGCTCCAATATACATTTGGATAGATTATATCTAAAAAAATAATAATAATAGAATATAATGATTGGCATCGAAATAAAATTGATTTAAAATAAAATCTAAATGAAAAGAGAAAAATAGAGAAAAAAATATATATATACAAGTTTGCATTGTTCCGAAAATGAACAACAACAATAACAACATTCGTTTTTAAACTTGACATTATCATATACAATGTGTACATAATGTAATTATGTCTTTCAAGATATTTATACATAAAAACAACAATCTCTTATAATTCGTTGGATAGATGCTATACAATTGAACTAATTGTTTGGTTTTTAAATAACAGTCATAAGAACGCAGAGCAATACGACAATATTTCGGATGATTTACGTTCTCTTTCTTTGGTGAAAAGCAGTAGTAGATACTTAAATTATGACTCGAAAATATTGATATTTGAATCGAAATGCTAACAGTTAGCGATTAATTTAATAGTTTGATATTTTTTTCCATAAATATGTTTTGCTACAGACTTGAACTTTGAAGACTTAGTTATTTACGATTTGATGATGGATGTTATATGTGACTGACTATAATTAGTTTAATTTTCCAGCCCAACTGCGAGCATTCCAAACTCTTTCAAGTCAATTTATCTTAAGTTAAAAACTTAATTAGAGTTTTGAGTCTCTTAAATACTATTAAATAATTAGGTTGCATAACAACTGCATACCATATTTGCTATAAAATAATTTCGGTACTGCATCGTTCCTGCGTAAAAATAGCATCACATTGGAACAAATCGTTTGGAGTCGTCACATTAGTAGTTTTCTTAAATTCATTGGAATTGTTCTTGCTCTTAATGTAACCTCCACCGCGGTTCGGTGAATGGTGATGGCACATAGATACATTGAAATGCGAAGCGGCTGTTGATGAGGGTAATGAAACAACAGTTGTTGCGGGCGATGTAGTGATATTGGGACTAATGGTGGTGACTACGGTGGCTGTCGTGAGACCGCCTCCTGACTGAGCTACGGCTGCTGCAGCAGCAGACACCAGACTGACTGAGTTCCGGCGACATGGCACGGCGGTTGCTGACCCGACCAATGCCTCTTGCTTCCTCAATGAGTCTTGCACCGCTGCTGATTTGACTATTGTTTGCTGGATCAGAGAATTGATATCAATCGCTGGCCACGCGACCAGCGATACACTTTGTCATAACATTGTCTTGATGTGATCCTTTTGATCCTTGCTAGCATTGCTACTATTGCGACTCCCGGTCTGTGGTTGCTGTAGTGGTGTATGAATGGAGATATTTGATGACGACCTAGAAGCTATGGAAGTGGGTGACGATGCTATGGAAGTCGACGAAGAGTATGAGTGGTGAGATAGTGATTGTTTTGGTCCTTCGTCGTCGACATCTTCGTCGTCAGCGAAGTCGGTGGATGATGATGCGTTCTGACGAATCTTTCTATCACAGCCACAACAACAGTTTGAACAGTCATAAGCGGAACAGCAACAACACTTTGAATGCTTATCGGAACATGTTGCTAAATGATGGCTACTATGGCAAATGTTACTCTTAGCTTGCGGGATAAGAGCTGAATCGGGCATATCGGAATAAGGTTTGGGGTAATTATGGCATCTACAACTGCACTGCATACAAGAAGACGAGCAACTATGCGATGCAGGATTTCCACTTAAATGGCTACGCATATCGGAAGTGGCTTGCCGCTCCCGATACTTATCACTCTTACAGCTATTATTACTATGAATTGTATCATTACTAGTGCTACTACTACTACTGCTTCTCATGAACCGTCGACTATCACTGCGTTCATTATGATTGTTTGCTCTCTGTCGGCGCTTCATCAGCGAGCTCTTTGATTTCCGTTCATCACAGATTTCATGCTCAACCATCTGAGCTACCGAAGAACTTGATGGATGCTCGACCATTAGATCATCATCCAGAATGGCATTATCACTAGTCGATAACGAAAAGCTTCTTTGACTTATCTCATCTAGCTTAATACTTGCATCACGATTGTTGCTTATTATTGTTAATGAATCGTCTACGTTATTTACACCTGGAGAAACACTACTGTTGGTATTATTCAGGACATTGTGGCTACTACTTGTGTTGGTGCTGCTGTAACTATCCTTGGCGCGGTACAAAGATCTCTTTATGGTCGCGTCAAGATTGAATTCTTGATCGGATGGCGAAGGTGAAGTGGTTGTTGGAAGTCTGCCACAGCCTGAACACGAATTGATTGTGGACGAAGAGACGGACGGTGAAACGGATGGTGAATCACCAGCTTTCCGTCGCCTCCGTTCGCCGCCCACGTCTATGACAATTGAATTCAATGAATCACAAGTAGCCTGTGATGGTAACATCTTTATATTATCCTCAACATCTATTTCATCGTTTTCGATTTCATTGACCGTATGATATAGAAGCTTCTTATTACTATCGTTTGCATTATTACATTGACAGTGATTCCTTAGATTAACATTCTTACAATTATTACTATTGAGGTGTTGTACTGCTTGTTGTTCTTTTGCCGTACCGTTGGGAATTATTTCGCCTGGCGATAAACCGTCGCCGATTAAAGCCTCCCCAATACGTATTGCATGATTATGACTAGGACACAGTTGGTTATTATTGTTGTTTTGCTGATGATCGTGATATTGATGGTGATCGTCGGTAGTCGATAACGAGTCACGACCATGTTGTTGTTGCTGTTGTTCATCGGGGGCAAACTGCTAATCCCCACGGTGTATACGCGGCACAGAATTTTTTCGATAGACATAGACTTGCAACAGAATCGCCAAGTCTAAACTAACCTGAAATTACGAGAGAAATTCAATTGAATTAATTTCAGTTGCTTTCGATGGTCATATGAAATGAATCAATCGGAAATACTTAGTAATGAATAAAAGATTTACCTGTAATGCGCCGCAAACCCAGAATTGTGTAGGTGCATGCCTCACAATAAAATAACCAGTCTTGAACATATCACCAAGCGTCCACATGATGACCATATGAATGCTCATTCCATGTGTCGATTTGTTGCGGAAATTCCTTATGAATTGTGGCGCTCCTGTACAGTGAATCACGGATTTATATAAATATATGCGAAGAATTTAATTTTCATATTGAACCAGAATTCAACTTACCAAGCATTGCTTCCGTGAAAACCGCAAAAAATCCTACAGTTTCCATAAACCATTGGATTGGTAACAAGAGATATGTGATTGCCGCACCAACTGCCCAAACAACTAACATGAAGTCGAGATATGATTGAAAATCGGTCCATGACCAAAAGTATCGCATGTCAAAGTCTAAAATATATTTATTTTGATATTAAAATGTTGAATTCGATTTGCTTGAATGGTACTGGTACACAAAATTAGGTTTGAGATGTTAACACGCGGTGTTAGTTACAAGAATTGAAATAAATAAAAGGACAAGTTAGAATATATATATTTAAATGGTAATCAGCGCATTGTGTAAGACATGAAGTCATGTAAGTGTAAAAGGTATCTAAATGATGATATCACTATAAATATAAAAATGTAGATAAAAGAATACATTCTAAGTGTAATTTAGACGCACCACATATGAAATGTCACGAATATTTTTTTTACATCCAAAAAGTCTAAGCACATTGTGCAGTATTCTGACTTAAAACGAGATCCCCACCGGTAATTTTGCAAATACATATCATTAAAATAAAAACTATGAATGTGGAATATACTTAAAGACTGACTACTAAAATAGGATAAGATTTAATGAGACAGAGTCAAAAGTATCGATCTTTTAATCATTGGAATGTCTTTCAGTCCAAACACATTTTTTGGAAGTTTAGCTTTCTTTACTGAGGTTCTAATGAAAAGTAGGCGAGAGTACTGAGCTCAGAAAAAGCGTACCGAACGAAAAAGCGAACGGAAGTTTGTCTTAAAATTCAAATTGAGCACAATACATAGCAATGATGTGCAAATATAAGAGTAGAGCGGCTGGTTCAGTGAGCCGAGCGCCCGACTCTTGCTTTCGAGGTAGACGGTTTAAATCTCCGCTCCCTCTGTTTTTCTTTACTTTAAGTTACTTTGTGCGAATAAAAGCCAAAAAAATTATTATTATGAATTCCTGGATTTTTCCTGCATTCATCTTTATACAACTTTTTAACCTTTACATAACCATTTGCAAAATGTAGCTAAACTTCCCACCGGACACTCCTAGAGTCGCACACTGCTTTTTTTACAGCTCAAAAATAAATAAATAATTTAATCAATACATTCTATTAACTAAGAATAATAAAAGTAAAGACGAAACTCAGTTCCAATATTTTGGGTTTGATTTTCTTAGTTCTTTTATTTTGTAAAATTAATACCAGCTTTGTTTGCAATCAAACGAAAAATAAAAGAATGCAGCACATATTGCGTGCCCTTTTCTGTTTTAAGGAGATACCGGAACCGCAACTCGGTAATTATGAAGGACATGTACGTACACTACCGCTCATATGGATGTGCCCAACCAGATATTATGAGATTTTCCGTATTACTAGACGTTTTTTTGATTTAAAACGATTTAATTGTATATTTTATTAATGCTGACATCTTGTTTGTATAAAAAAAATTAACGGTGTGGAAGGCCTAGGACCACGACTGCACCTGAAAATAGGAAGATTGCCAGCAAACGTAACAGACGTCTTACTGCCCCAGAAATAGCCGCTGAAGTGAATTTAGGGCGATCTGAACACATAAGTGCCGCCAACCGTCAAACGAAGGCTTAAGGAAGCAGGCCTTCATGGCCGTGATGCGGTTAAAAAAACATTATTAGAATGGGCGAAACAACACAAAAATTGAACACCTGAAGATTGGACATAAGTGTTGTGGAGTGACTAATCGAAATTCGAAGTTTTTGGCTCCAGGCGCAGAGCCTTTGCGCGGAGGTCAGGACAAGAACGGGCATTAGAGACCAATGTTAAGTGCCTACCATCAAACATGGGGGTGGCTCTGTTATGGTATGGGTTATTTTGGTGAATGTACGGTTGGTAATATTTGCCGAATCCAAGGCGTAATGAGCGATAAGCACTATCGTAGGTTATTTGAAAGTGAAATGTTGCCATCTGAACTGCGCATTTTTTGAGATGAATCCACATTTCAGCATGCCAATGACCCGAAATATACCTCCAAGCTTTGTAAGGACTATTTGGAGATGCTATCAGCAGAAGGACTGCTTAATGTAATGGTTTGGCCACCGCAGTCTCCTGATTTCAACACAATTGGGCTCTTATGGGAGGAACTCGATAGAAACGTCCAAAAAGTTCGTCCAGCGTCTATCGAACATTTGTGGCATCTTTTACAGTCAGAATGGAATAAAATTTCAGGGGAAACTTTAAATAAACTGAAGGCCGAAACTATGTGAAGCTGTAATGAAAAGTAAGGGTGGACACATTGATGAGGCTAAAATTTAATGTACATAATTGACATTATTTTGTATCTTTTTTCGTAATTTGTGCTTAGAATTAAATAAAGAATAAATTCTATTTATCAAAAGTTTTAATTTCATCTCCTGATCCCGAATACACCACTTTTACAGGATGGGCAAATACATATGAGCGTGGTAGTGTATATACTTTAAATTCTATTCTCCTTGATTGGTTTAATTATTTTGATATTTGTTATGTGTGCCCATGAAGAATTTTAAACGAGTGAAATGGCGAAAACATGGAAGATACTAGTGTTTATTTGGTGTTCATTATTTTACGAGTATGTAATTTTTGATACTGTCTATAGTCTACAAGTTTATTTTTAAGACAAAATTACGACATAAATAAACAATTTGCAAAGCAGTAGTGATGAGAAACAAAATGCAATGATTTATATAATAAATTTAAATGAGAGATACTACCAACTAACGAATACAAGACATCGAAAGTATAATCGACAACATTGGGCACATAATGCTATGTATTTTGATACATTTTTAATAAGCCTCATATATGGTGTGAGTTCTAGAATATCTGCTCAAGACAATGCTGAAACGATTGCTGATCGTTTGACTGTGTACAGTGTTGTCTTCGTTTTTGCATGAATTTTCTAAATATTTAACACGTCAATTGTTGCATTTTTGACGCATTTGATTGGGATCAAAGGGAAATATTTCTTTATTTTCTCTCTCTCGAAAAATTGAGATGCTTCTTAGACTATTACTAAGTTACAACTATAGCAACTTAAGTTTTACCACCAAAAATATTTAAATTTTTTTTTAAATATTTGGCCCGAAAATTAACGTGTTATTGTCGAAAAATATATGAACATAAACTTTATTAAAAAAAAACAATTAAAGCTGAAAATAAAATCAAGCATTGTTCCCCAATGACTGTGAGATGTGTCCAAGCAAAATATGTATCTATCAACGCCAAACCAATGTGATCAATGTGGAAAAAAATGATTTAAAAATGAAGAACGTCTAATACATATGTTTTTTGTACAACTAAAATCTGCAAAGATCATTTTGAACCTACCACTGAAATAGTGTCTTGATCGTGATCTTTTAACGGAACTGGAATTTGATGCAACGTCTGCGTCCCCAATCACCTTTGGCAAGCGTAGATCATTCTGCTCCTCACCTTATTTATATTTGATTCATCGTTTTATTGACATTTTTACAACATTTGTTGTGGAATAGATTTTTAATGAGCTGATTTATTGGATTTTACATAAGATTTAATTAAGCATTACGCCGTAATTACTGTACTTGATAGTTGAATTACAATTAAATGAACAATCACATGAAATATGTGTTGTAGTTTGCAATTATTGTGTTCAATCGATAATAGCTGATTTGATTGCCGATTGCCTGCTTCCACAATGCATTACGAGGCAAATCATGGAACATGCACAAAGCCACAATATAAATATATAGAAAAAAATGGAACCGACATTCTAGAAAGAGAACAGACATCGTGCTGTATGTAAAATCCAACAGTCGATATATGTAGAAACAAATGGATCGAAACAATGAACAGAACGAAATCGAATTGTTGCGTCTTAAATCCAAAGAAGGAGTTCAAGTACATAGAATTGAAATTTTCACTAGCTTATTGATCGGAATTGCTTCAAGGAGCTTTTGGGATCATGGGTTGTTACGTACCTGCAAAGACTCGTTCTCGCGTCCTCATGATGGCGTTACTTCGTTTCACTTTAACACATAAATGTATCATGAGGAACATGGTTACATTCATGACTACACTTTGCACGAGTAGTGGAAGCTCATATCTTTTGGAAAACCTGGAATAAAAGAGGATAAAATGATGAGTACATTTATTTTAGATTGTTCACAAGTTGAATTGCACACAGTTCATTGCTAATGTATTTACTTTTATATAAATGTTAATTCGTTAAAAAGTCATCATTTATGCATTAAGAAAATTTCCATTAGAGTCGCAATACTGGTATCAGGATGACACCATCCACCATAAAGAATCTGATAAGCATTTGCTTCCATCACTATTCATAAATCTGATTCATCGCGTAATCGAAGTGCAATTGATCACCCACTGAATGTTTCTTGCTTCATTTTCATTGAAAATCCTAAATTATTGTGACTAATTTAATATTCAAGATAAAATCGCCATACATCAAAATATATCATTTACTCATCAACATTATTAGCTGAATTGAAAATACAAATAATTGCAATTGAATGAGTCAAAATGTTTATTTTTTCAGTTGAGAATTGAGAATTAAGAGGAAATATTCGCGTCAGTGATATTATCATAAAAATTATTCAAAAAATTTCACCAAAAGAATAAATTTAAATGAGATGCTTGAATGGACACTCAACAACAACAAAGGATGGATTGTGAAATGCAAAATTTCGTGTTAACATGATAATTGAACCCATTTTCAATTAAACTCTTTTGCATTTTGTCCTGATGTTTTCCATTGAAGTCTCATTCATTCATTTTAATTTATACTGAATTGATTTTTTTCATTTGATGAAGCGATGAAATCGAAACGAGAAAATAGGAAGTATGCAATTAAAACTGAAATTCAAGTATTTACAAGACTTCTTTGTGGAGAAATTCAAAAGTTGTGGTGGATGTACGAAAGCATACAATTATGTTTTGGATATAATTTTTTGCGGCGCTGAATACATTTGATCCTTTAATTTTTTTTATTTGGGATATTTCGTTAGAAAAGTACCTTAAAAATACCTGTACAAAATTTTGTATCGATATCTAAACTGTTTTTCATTCTACAGCGCTCGTAGTCGTCCTCCGTCCTAATATACTTTTTGGAGCGCAAGCGGCTTTCAAGTGCCCGAACATATACCGCAATGCAAATATTCGACTTTTATACTCACCAATAGAATACTACACGTTATATTACGTAGTCTAAGTTAGTGCATATTCAAATTTTACAGTGTAAACATCAAAAATTGTGATTGAAAATGCTTTCAAGTCGAAAAAAACGAGATAATTCACGTAACCCAAAGAAGCTTTGAACGCGTTTTTCACAAAACATACTTTTTGTGTGCGCATCGTAGATTTGTGAAAAAACTACTCATTCGATTTGCTTGAAATTTTTAACACATACTTATTAACTATTTAACTACTGCACGGGGCTAAGGTCAGAGCCCAAAAAAATTTGACGACTGTAAAACACTTTTTTCAATCGAAAAAAAGTCAAAAATCATTACACGTATATTCAAACGTGCACCAAATCGCAAAAAACTTACTTATTGCCCTAAATTTAGGCACGTGCAGTAGTTTATTCTCAACACTAATAGATTTTTTTAGTAAATGGTCACATATGGATATTTTTCTCACAGTTTTACGTGTCGCAATCCGCGTTTTTTGTTTGGCACTGCTCAAGCGCTTGGTCGAAAAGACCGCCATTTTTTTTTAAATAATGTGAATCTGAGCTTTTAACCTCAATACATATTTACATTTCAAATTTCAAGTCGATATCTTTAATAGCTTGTGTGAATATGACTCCGCCCTTTTCCAACAGATGTCGTTTTTAGTATTGATTGCGTGTACTAATAAATGGCAGCACTTGCATACGATAGGACTTTATGTCAGCTGTCAAGCGCCTTATGGACATTTGGTGAAGTGTAAGCAACAAGTGTTTTTACCTTCTTGTAAATGTCGGTTTACATCATTTGCGGGAAGTGTTATTACTCTATTTTATTGCAAAGAAAAGTGCAGCCGAAGCTCATCGTTTGCTTGTGGAGATTTACGGTGAGCATGCTCCATCTAATACAACGTGTAAGGAATGGTTTCGACGATTTCAAAACATTGATTTTGGCATTGAGGACAAAGAACATTAAATACCACGCAAAAATTAAACATGCCAAATTGGAAGCAGTATTGGCAGACGATCCTTGCAATTGTATGTTGTTGAACGATCAACTCTTGCAAAGCGTTTAAAAGCAATGGGAATGGTTCAAGCAGTTAGTAACTGGGTTTCCTATGAATTGAAAGAAAGAGACATCGAACGTCGAAAAACAATTTTGCGAAATGCTACTTCAAAGACAGCAAAGAAGAAGATTTTTGCATCGAATAGTCACAGGAGATGAAAAATAGATGTATCATGAAAATTATAAACGCAAAAAAGGGTGAAAAATAGATGTATTATCAAAATTATAAACGTCAAAAAAAAAATCCTGAAAATATATTTAGATGGACAGGACAAGGAAGGGCTATTCCATCCGCCATATTCGTCAGATGTAGCTCCTTCGGATTATCACTTATTCCGAACAATGCAGTCCGATCTTACAGGAGAACGGTTCACTTCATACGAAAGTTTCAAAATTTGGATTGATAATTGGATCAGCTCAAAAGACTAGAATTTCGTGATGCAAGGAATATGTAAATTACTTGAAAGATGGGCGAAGGTTATGGCTACCGATTGAGGAAACTTTTAATAAACTTGACTTCAATTTTCTAAACACGCAAATGTGTTTTACTTTACAAAAAAGAGCGGAGTCATATTCACACACCCCCAATAAAAAAAGATCTATTTTCGCCGCTTTAACAGTATCTTTTTACTTCAAGAAAATGCACTTTGAAAAGATTGGGATGTGTAGCCGCAAGAATAGGAAGAATATACTTAGCTATAGCGATTTGAGCGCATTTTTCATGTTTGTAAAGAAACGGGGGCTAACATTTATCTATATTTACCACTTTCGTATAAAATATTTCTATTGAATTTCCCACTGATGTTCTGAATACGTTGACAATTTTTTCTTTTATTCATTTTCACATTTTCAAAAACGAACAATTCATTCATTAATTTAGCGGATGGCATGAGCCTAAACTTTAATTAAATAAAACGTCTGGGCATTTAAAAAAAGGGTTGTAAGTATATTTTTCTTATGAAAATGTCAGCAGCACTTGCAAATTATCGTCCAGATATCAGATTATCGAATAGAAATGAAAATTACGTAAGTATTTGGTATGCACATGATGCATATATGATATTCATGCATTCAATTCAGTTGTGAAGTCACGAGGCCATGTAAGCAATATCTTTTGTGGAATTGAAACCCTTGTGGTAAGTCAAATCATTCCATCTACGATTTCAATTGGTCAAAGTTTAATTTAAGATATTTTAATGAAATATTGGATTACATTTTTTTATGTATCATTTTAAATTGAACCTTTCATAGAAGATAATTAGACACAATTACGAGAATGCACGCTGGATCAATGCAAATATGAGCTCTTGTATAATTTATGCATCTTGAACATATCTAGAATCTTCGAAGCAATTTCGTTTAGTTACCACAGCACGATTTTGCAATTAACTAATTAATTAATTAAAATAGATACGTGTAAACATACCAACCGCTAATAATTGACTTTGAAACTGTAAATTAGATTGAAATCAATCTAGGTCATCCATGAAAAATTCCCCCACTACTATCTCTGAACGTGAATACGTCATAAGTGTTGCGCAATAATCATTTAAATTACGTAAGAGTACTTGAGCTGGGTAACTTTACGTGTGCATCCTAGTTGGCTCGGCAATACATCAAGCGAACTAATTGCTATATCCTGTTCTTGAGCGCAGCATGTTAACGTCAGTCTTCTGATAGTTTAGAACTTTTACTTATGCACTTTTACTACTGCATTTCAGTTAAATTTGTTGGAAAGGCAGAATACCATCTATACTTGTGAATCCAATAGCTCATGGGAAACGGAAGTTGATGGAAGTTTTAACGCAAAGTTTAATATGATTTTAATTAAATGGAAAAGAAGTACTTACTGCACCGTTAGTTGAGGGAAATGTGAGTACTTATGGGACAACATGCAATGAAATGTTATTTAACTTACAACACTATTATTATTTTAATTTTAAAGCTGAAGAAAATGTTCGTGTCTTATGAAAATTGAATTTTTCACTAAAAAAATGTTTCGTTGTGATTCATCGAAATTTCATTTCAGTACAAAATTTCATCCAACGTAAATTTGTGTACGATTTTTTATGCAAAATTTCTTCAGCTCCAGCTACAGCCCACCAAACAGTTCCCATTATTTTCTTTGGATGAAGGCTTGGTTTCGGCATGTGTCTTGGCGCTTCATCGGCATCTAGCCAACGGCGATGATTATCGTATAAAATCCATTTTTCATCGCAGGTCACAATTCGGTGCAAGAACGGTTCCTTTTTGTTGCGGGAGAGAAGAGAACTTGAAATCTCCATTCAAAACGGCATGTTTTGCTCGGTGGGATCATGCGGAACCCATTTGTCAAGCCTAATTTCTCGGCAAAATCCCTTATGATTTGGCGGGGGTCAGACTCCACTAATGCACACAGCTCGTAGTTATCGATCGATGACCCTGGGTGTCCACGTGGCTCACTTCCAAGGTCCATTTCTCCGGATCGAAATTTTTTCAATGCCGAGTGGTTCGTTCGCTAACTGTATCATGCCCAAATGCGCCGTTGATATTCCTCGTTGCTTCCATTGCGTTGTGCTCTAATTTAAATTCGTATAGTAAAAGTAGCCGTTTTTGATTGACTTCCATGTTCACTTTCTCTTTTTGTTTTTACGATCACTATAAAGTGCAAAACAGAAATGACTCCATCATGTCAAACCATTTACGCCGCCTTGTGCCAACATAATACACTAAAATTGCAGCCAACTTTATGTCATTGCTAAATCGGCCATTTCATCCGCAGCAACCTAATATTTCTGTTCGCGGATTTTCCAATGAAAATTATACTTGATTTTTTCCCAGGGTAGCATCAAAATATCTTCATGGCTTTGTGACTTTTTTTGACACATTTACAAACAAAACCAGTCTAAAATATTTTTAATGAACTGTTTGCCTCTTCGTTTTGATTCTTCTATTTTTTAATTAGAAAAATATGGTTTAGCGTAGAAACTTTTCTACGAAGTGATTTAGTATTCTTCTTTGTGGTTATTAGAAGTGATAAAACTGATTTTGAATATTTAGTGTTATTAAGCTTAGGTTGAAGATTGCGAAACCAATGAAATTAATGGCACAAAATCGGAATTTATTATTTTTTTCTTTCTATAAAATAATACTTTTTTGTGACACAACTTTCAATTAATTTTTAACGAACTTTTGTCTTAATCGTGTATGCTGACATGACTCAATACATACTCCATACATGTGTGTTTCGATATCCATGGAACCGTATTGCTAATAGCCAATCAACATTGCACTAAAATTACAACTTTTAAACAATTTTTACTCTCATTAAAATGTCCGCCAGGAAAGTATAGAATACAACTACACCCGGCACTTAATTGTACACCTTAGAACAATTCAAGGTTTAATTGTTCACTAAACATCATAAATGACGGCAATGCTCGTGTTAAAGAGCAGTAATATGATCCTGGAACGACGAAAATGTTGGTGCTTAACCACTAACACGCAACCACGAGCAATAACCCTGGAAATGGAAATACAATATCGAAGGACGAGGAAATGGCATACGTACGTATCACCGTCAATCGTGAAGCAAAGCTGAATCTTGTCAGACATAAAAGAGAGTATTTTCTGATTTACAGGGAATTTGAAATGATACGAATCGTATGAAGACGACGAAAGAAGTATAATAAAAAGGAAATGAGTTATGCATTGATGTTCATTGACGTTCAAATTGAAAATTAAAGAAGAATATAAATTGAATTCTTGCTGGGAAATAACGACTGGTCAGATATTTGATGAAAAAAGAGCCATGCAACAAATATTTTTTTTCTTAAATTTGTATGTTCAGCAACTATGGGTTATTCATCGTTCTTCTATGTACTTAGCAAACGAATCCAGAATTGTTCATTAATTTCGAATGAATAGCAAAGGGCTTGAAAGTCTTTATCATCATCAATGGCGCACCAGCCCAAATCGAGCCTTGGCCTCCCGAAGACACTGCCTTCAACTGTCTCGGTCCAGCGACCGCGTCCTCCAATTAGCGAATCCCAGCAAGGATTCGCTGTCGTTGTCAACTGCATCCTCCCATCGTTTGCGTGGTTTTCCTGGTGGGCGGCTTCCTGTTGCTCGGCCTTTCATGGAGCGTTTGGGAATTCGCCCGTCATCCATACGCTCCACATGGCCAGCCCACTGAAGTCGTAGCAGTTTCGTCAGAATCGATACCGGTGGCTCGTCGTAAAGAGCGTACAACTCATGGTTGTACCGGATTCGCCAGTCCGGTCCGTCCTTCACGGGCCCCAGAATACGTCTCAAAATGCGGCGTTCGAAGACGTCAATCCTTTTTTCTGAGGCTTGAGTCAAAGTCCATGTTTCACATCCGTAAATCAATACAGGACGGATGATCGTTTTATAGACGCGCAGCTTATTTTTTCGGTGCACTTTGTTACTTTTAATCACCGAGAGGACTGAAAAATATATTTTATTGGCTAGACCAATTCGCCGTTCAATTTCGTCCTTTTCATTCCCGTCTTTGGCGAGGTTGACACCAAGATAAATAAAAGAGTTAACGCTTTCCACACAGTAGTTAGTTATCGTCATGTTTTGTCTATTTGGCGTCTTTTTCCTTGACTGGGTCATATATTTGGTCTTGTTCACATTGACCCTTAGGCCGACTTGCCTAGCCGCTGACTCCAGCTCAGTAAACGCTTCTTTGGCACGAGATAGAGATCGGGCCATGATGTTGATGTCATCGGCGTACGCTACTATTTGAGTAGACTTAAAGAGTAGCGTTCCCGCATTGTCTACTTTAATCTTCCTGATGACATACTCTAGGGCCAAATTGAAGAGTATGGGGGCGAGGCCATCACCCTGTTTAAGACCTGAGCTGGTGTCGAAGCTTTGAGTCAGATCGCCTTGACATCTGACTTTAGATCGTGTGTCGGTCATCGTTAGTCTGGTCATTCGTATAAGTTTGATAGGTATCCCAAAATCAAGCATTATTTTATATAGTATATTTCGATCTATACTATCGTATGCTTGTTGGAAGTCTACGAAGACCTGGTGCACGTCAATATTGTATTCCCAGCACTTTTCCAGCACCTGTTTTACTGAGAATAGTTGATCTATCGTCGACATACCGGATCTGAAACCGCCTTGGTATTCGCCAATTATTGTGGAAGTGTACTGTGTCAATCTTTTATTAATAATTTTGGTCAGGATCTTGTAGGACGTACACAGCAGTGAAATGCCTCTGTAGTTGCCACATCTAAGCTTATCTCCTTTCTTATGTATGGGACATATGATGGCCGTCCGCCAATCATCAGGTAATTTTTCATCGACCCATACCTTGGAGATGATCTGGTGGAGGCGGTGCGTTAGTATTGGTCCACCTTTTTGAAGGAGATCTGCTGGTAAATTGTCGATTCCGGGTGCTTTATTTGGTTTTTGCTGTTGTATGGCTGCTTGCACCTCTTCAATAGATGGTATTGACGAAGATGGACTGCATAGGTCAGCATCTTCAGGAATCGTTATTGGCAGGGATGTAGTTACTGATGGTGGATTTAGTAGCTCAGAAAAATATTCAGTCCACCTGTGATTGATGTCGTCTGGGTCGCTTAAAATATTTCCCTGCTTGTCTCTACATAGGCTTGATTGCGGCTTGTAGCCTTGTCTAAGTCGCTTCAATGCTGCATAGGCGTTCCGTGTGTCGTTTCTGCACATATCGTCATTGATCCTTTGGATAGTCTGGTTGTTATATGTTCTACGCTTGCGTCTGACTATTTTTTTAGCTAACCGTCTTAGCTCGTCATATTTTTGCTTCTTGGCTCTTGTCGGCCTTTCAATGTATTGTAAATAGGCTTCTTTTTTACTTTTGAGAGCATCTTCACATTCTTTGTCGAACCAATCGTTTCTTTTCGACGTCGTTTGTCTTCCTACGGTTTCTTCCGCTATTGATGTTACGCCTTCTTTAAGCTGCGACCACATTTGTTCAAGCGATGTGTCCGTACCTGCCGGCGGTGTATTGACAAGGTAATTCGTCAGTTTCTCTTGATAATTTGCTGCTACTGTTTCGTTTTTCAGACACTCCACCTTGAACTTAGGAGTCCTGCTCTTTTTCTTGGTGGTGCATCTTGTTATGCGGCAGCGATATTTTGCCTTGACGAGATAGTGGTCTGAGCCGCAGTTAGCACCACGGTATGATCTAACGTCAAGCACACTTGTAGCAGCTCTTTTTTCGATGACGAAGTGATCGATCTGGTTGAAGGTTCGTCCATCGGGTGACATCCAAGTTTGTTTGTGGATGTCGCGGTGTTGAAAGTAGGTAGAGCTTATCACCATGTTTTTGCTGGTCGCAAAATCAACTAGTCGCTGACCATTGTTGTTGGTACTTTCATGGAGACTATGCCCTCCCGTTGTCCCTCTGTGAGTTTCTTCTCGTCCAACTTTAGCGTTAAAGTCCCCTAGTAGGATTTTGATATCATTTGAGGGTAGTGAATCGTATGTCCTTTCTAGGATGTTGTAGAATTCGTCTTTGACGATTTCTTCTTTCTCTTCAGTTGGAGCATGACAGTTGATTAGCCATACATTAAAGAACTTCACTTTCATACGGATCGCACATAATCGTTCATTCACCGGTTTGAAGTCAGTTATGAGATGTTTAAATGAAGATGCTACAACGAAGGCGACTCCAAATTCCTTGTTTCCGGTTGGTTTGCCGCTTGTGAATATTGAATGCGATCTTAAGTCACTTATTTCATTGCCAAGCCATTTCGTTTCTTGGACCGCTAGGATGTTAATATTGTATGTCGAGGCTTCCTTGAGAAGTTCTCGCAGTGATCCTGTTGTATTGAGTGTTCGAACGTTCCAAGATCCAATAGAGTAGTCCGTTTTTCGTTGCCGTTGTCGTTGCCGTTTATCCAATCCAATCCGAGGCCGTGTTTCAGGGTTCGTAGCAATTGGGTAATGCCAGGCAGGGTTGCTAGCCCCACGCTGGTAAGCAGGAATATGGCGTCCCACACTCGCCACTACCGTCGTTAGTTGGGTATCCAGCGGGCACCACGAGGAGGTGACGGTTCGATTTTGCCCGTCGATTTTGAAAGTCTTTATGCAGTTCATAAACGAAAGCGAAAAAGGAAGAAAATACTTACAAAATTTCTGCCACTAAACTCGAGAGATTAAGTATTATTTAATAAGTTTTGATTGTTGCTGTGGTATTAAATATACCAACCTATTTTTGAGGGCGGGAAAATGATGAATTGACTATGTTTAATAATTATACCGGAAAGAACGCGACATTACCTTACTGAATTTTTTTATAAAGCATTCATTTTTGTTTTCAGTTAAATTATTATTCAACATTCGCTGAGCCTAAATAACAGAATCATTCAAAAGAGCTAATAAGCCCGTGTTGATAGTTTATTTCCTCGATGACTTCACCACAAAAAAATCAAGAGTCAAATCTTCGAAAGATTACCGCAGTTCCACTTGTACAATATTATTGTGACCTGGTTACAGCCAATCTTCCAGTGTGAACACAATTATATTGTTAACATCACTATCAAAGTCAAATCAACTTGAACACACAACTGCTTTTTGATCCAGCAATTCATAGCGTGTAGTACCGCCAACTGAATTGTTCATGCTATTATTATATTAAATGATAGTCGGACCATTCATTGTCAAGTACATCTTCATTTCGTCCTCTCATCAATATGTTGCTAGCTCTATCTTGCCATCCCGATAAAGCGTCCAATCTTCAAGATACTCAGATACTAAGATGCGATGACATAAAGAACTTTACGATTTATGTACGTACTTACGAAAGATTTTCTTAGGGAACACAATTCGTCCTGATTTTTATATTCAGGTGGAATCATGCATTTCAGTCACGTTCAAAGTGTGCGACGCGTTGATTCAGCTAGTGAGATATTTTTCCATGTACACTGGACGATTCTCGTGTCAAGTAATCTATTCTACCTATTATAAAATCGAGAACGGGTCGACGCTCGTACAATGAATATACGAGGTCTGTTCAAAAAGTATCACGAATTTTGAATTTTCGCGGGCTACGTGTATTCTATTTTCGATATTTGTGTGGCGTTATGTTGGTACTCATGTTCCTCACTTATGCTGACAAGTTCAGCCATTGTAAATCTTTGACAGTTATTTTGCTTGGACGTGTTTTGGCTTGTCTTCGATTTTTGTCTATTCCGAAAAATGGATAAAAAAATCTGTATCATTTTTTTGTGAAAAACAGCTTTAAGTGTGCGGACGCAGTCTGAATGTTGATTGTGGGATATGGTAAAGCAACTTTGGACCAAAATAACGTTTATAGGGGGTCAAAATATTTTCAGAGGGCCGAGAAGATGTGAACGACGAACAGCGTGCCGGATGCTCGAACACATCAACAGACGAAAACATTGATAAAGAAAAGAAAATAGTATTGGGGAATCATCGAATCACCACTAAAGAACTTGCTGAGGACCTAAACATGTCGATTGGCTCGTACCATTCGATTTTTACCAATGAGACGGATCGACCCAGACCTGGCCCACTGCGATTTTTTCTTGTTCCCGAAACTGACTGAAAGGACGACTCTGCGCTACGATTGAGGAGTCACAACTTTCTTGTAGGAGCCATGGTTTCCGAAGTATGGAGATGTCCAATTTTTTGAAGCCTGATGGAGCTGCGACCCCAGAAACTGGATGGATTTGGCCACACATAGCAATAAAAATCAGCTTGCCAGCCCAAAATGCACGGTTGACGTCAAAATCCGGACTATTTTACTGGACTAATATGAAATTTTTCACTTCATAAAATGAAATTTTCCGTCTTGAAATAGTATTGATTGAAATTTTCCGTCTTGAAATAGTATTGACTTTTCAACAAATCTATCGCTGATTTTTATAGCACGTCTCCAGCAAACTTACAATACATATTGATCTGTATCATACGAGAGAAGTCCTTTAAATTGCTCAACAACCGGATATGTTCCAGATACATACAACAAACAACGAAAGAGTTCACAGCCACGATCTAGAGTGTACACACGACATTATCCACCAGATGGACGACCTGTAAAAACGTCAAACAGATTTTTGGGGGCATCATTCTACGAACGATACGGAAAATGCTTAAAAATGTAGGTTTTCCTCTTCACGATGCAAGCACACTGATATTCTACTTCAAGCTATCAAAGTTGCTGATGATGCTGTCCTGCCAAAGGGAAAACCCAGAAGATTGTCAATATTGAAGCTCACACAATTGATTCATAATGATGTACGTATATGAGAGATACGACCAGAAGTGGTGTGTTTCGATTAAAAGTAATCTGTTGGCATTGAAATCTGTTGGATCTTCTTTAATAGTCAGTATTTATGGACTTAAAATTCTCTAACGAGGTTAATTCTGAAAATATATTCATGTCTTTGGATTTATATTAGGCAAACTATTTAAAGATTGAAGAATAGTGACAAATTAATCATTGAGCGATTCCATGTTAAGTGGGACAACTTCGGAACTTGACCCCTTTCGGTTTGGCTGGAAACAAAATTTCCACTTGTTTTGTATGTAAAGCGATGAAGATTCTCTAAGTTTCAGTTAAAAAAAATGTAAAACTGCACCCAGGGTAAATTTTTTAAGTTTGGACTGTTTTTTGATTTTCAAAGTAGCTTTTGCATTTTGTTTATGAAAAGGTTTAATTTGCTCAAAAAAATATATGCAAAATATGCTTTCCGACGTAAAATGACTCACTGAATACGATCCTGTGGTCAGAAAAATTCCAAAAAATCGTGGAAAGCCGAAAAAGCGGTTATATAGGTGAAATGTTGATGAGTTCATAGTAAAAATTACATTTGGGCAAAAATAATTTAACACCCGTCAAAAGTTGCAGAATATACTTTACTTCAAAATGACATAATTTGTTGTTGGTTATTTTAACATTCGTGCCCTCTAAAGCGCAGGAAATACGAAAAATCGTTAAAAAAGTCGATTTTTTGGAAAAAATCATTAGTTTTCCGACTCTATACCCACTAAACTCAAGTCTGAGCACGGATTCGGATTCCGCGCACAATTTTACATCAGAAATGACATTTTGACCATTTTCCTCACCGTGAGTTAAAAAAGCTCTATTAAGGGTTCTACCTCTTTTAGCAGTGTAAAAACGGGTCATTTTTAATAATTTTTTAGATAGGTTTAAATATTCATAAAAGAGAAGAAATACATAAAAAATATTTTTTTGTTCATTTATGTGAGTTTTTATCAATGAAAATGTTGGTTGAAAAAATATCGAAAAAACGAGAGGGAAGTGCGCCGTTGATGAAATTTTCGAGATGTTTTAGGTTCAGATTTTTGTAAAATTGACATCATGTCGGCCATTTTTCGAAAAATTACGATAAAAACATGCTTTTTCACCGTTTTTCACCAAAAAAAATTATTTCAAATCAAAATTTTGACAAACCTAAAGAATGTCCGGTCAAAAATTGGTGAGAATCGGTTCAGTAGTTCCCGAGATTTCATCATCGCGGCGTCGAAAAACGTTGTTTCGAGGAAAACGCGATTAAAGTTTTTTTTAATGAAAAATCGCGCTCGATGTTTTCCATTTTTTCCAAAAATGTAATATAATAATAATAATAAATCGATTTTTTGAAAATTGAAATTTTGAAAATTTTAAATCTTCATGGCTTTACATACAGAAGAAGTGAGTAAATTTTCAGCAAAATCGAAAGGGGTCAAGTTCCGAAGTTGTCCCACTTGACATGGAATCGCTCATACTCAGAAAAAGTCAAAAATAAACAAAAATAAGGACAACAAATCGGACACATTAATTGCGCCGGTACACTCTATCTTGGCACCTATTTTTTCGATTTAATTTTGAAAATAATTGCTGTACAACTAAATGCCTCTATCGACATGGCATTACTCTATTTATATAATATTTATAGATTATTCGCATTTGTAAACACCAGTCCGCATTTGTAAACAAAAAGGATTAAACAACGCAAAACGTGAGAAGGTCCAACGGCGGCAATAATTCGCGGTTTCATTGAATGCCTTGCGGACAGGTGGTTCTAATCGATATTTTTAGAAGTTCGCGTTGGCTGCTCCAACATTGTCTACTAAGGCTGGGATTCTGAACATCGCCGTTCGAGTAGTGTATGTATATAGTAAGCCTGGCCAGGAGCTACCTCAAATCAAATTTATTGTTTCCATTCAACAATCACCTTGTAACGAAGCCAGGATGCTATCAGGAAAGCCTCCAATATATCGATTTCTACATAGATAGCATCTTTTCGCTGGTAGGGTTAAGGTTAGGAATTTGATTGTTGGCGTGAATTTCTTCGCCGGGGGTTGCTGCCAATTAAAACTGTTCCCGAGAAAGCTTGTTCTTGTATATAGTGGATATTCACTTATTTTTGGATTTTATAGACATTTTAAAGTCGATGTCGAGCTGCGGGAATGTTTCGTGTAAACACGATAGTATCTTTAACAAGTGGCGTCTTCGATTTGAACGTGTGCCATGAAACGCGTTGAATATTCAAATTGAATTCATGCAGCATTTGCATAAGAGACTTGAGTTTCAATTGGACGTATCTGGGCCCAAAAAAAAATCAACTTTTTGCAGAGCAATTGCCGGAGAGCTTCCAGAGTGAATTATTATGCAGTATTGTGTTGAAAATAATATAGTCCTGCTTTCACGCACACTGTTAGTGGAACAAAAGTTAAACATTGAGGCTACATTTCAAATCACGTGTTGCGCTAATGCATACAGGACACGAATAGATGACAAAATGAAACGCCCACAACATACGATCCAATGCTAACAAACAAACAAAAACCGGAAAGCATACATATATTGCTTTTTCATTAGTGACATTCCTCCTTGCGTCTATCATTAATGAAATCCGTTCAGAGTGTGTGACAGGTGTTACCAACGATAAGCTTAATGGTGGAGGAAGTCGAATAATGCACTATTAATAGGAATGTCACAAAGCAGTGTCCATATTTATCTGTTCAATACAATCTAACGTGTCCTAACATTTTTTTCGAAAAGCTCTTTCGTTGGACGTTATTGAAATGTTATGTTCAGCTATTGTCCTTTCCGTTCACTATGCCAGGAAGGAAGGAAGGAAGATTATGATGTCCGAGCTATGATTGATATTTTCGATTTGGTATTGCGTAAACTTCCTGAACGGAAGATATTATAGAAAGTGTTGATTATTTCTATAATAATCCTGGAAATAAAATAGCAAAGTTGTGCTTTGGAGGTTCTTTGAAAAGAATCCTCTTGAACGAGATAAAATCCAGGTATGTAATGATGACGAATGGTATTTGATCAGATAAGTTTTCTAAATTGCAGTTCGGAGCTATATCGGCGCTCACTATTGTTAGATTTTTCACAAAAATACGTCAGTCGGCAGGGAAAATTTCAGCCTATTTCAATTATTTCGAGATTTTGAGGTATTCAAATTATATTTCAGTGACCTGTAATACGGTTCGCGGATAAGTTTCACACCTGTTATCTATTTATAAAAAATGTTGAAACGATTCTAATATCTTACATATTATTCATCTTTTAAAGGGACATGGCACCTTCAAATTTTAGAAAAAATCGATATATTTTTTTGATGGATTTTGTTAGAATAAACCTTTAAAATTAAAAATCAAAAATTTAATAATATTAAAGTAAAATACATTAAGGGGGGAATATGGTTAATTTTACAAATTTTAAGCATATTTTCAAGATTTTTTTTGGAAAATACAATTAATATAAATTTATTTCTGAACAAATTACATAATAATATAATTATTCAAGAGTATTCTCTAAAATTTTGCCCCAAAAATATTGAATATTGAGCCATTGGCAGCAAATTTTTGTAGACACCTCCAAAAAAAGTTGTTATGCGGTGCACGGCATAACGCATCACTTGATCATCTGATGACAAAAAACCAAAAAGATTTCGTTAGTTTATTAGTTTCCCGAGGTAATCACGTCGAGATATATATTTTTAACGATTTTTCAATTTTTAGTATCAATTCTAAGTAAAAAAAAGAATTTAAAAAAAAAACATTAAAAAATCGGTAAATTTATTATAAATTAAATTTTAATCATTAAAAATAAAACATCCCGACGTGATTACTTTGTGATTTATGCAAAGAAGTGTGCAAAATTTGAAAAGGATCGGATAAATAGATTTTCAGTTAGAGTGTTGACCGACTTTGAAAAGTGTTAGAGAAACGCGTTTAAAAAAACAGAAACAGCTGATTTTGTAGCGCGTCGAAATGCAGAATTTTAAAATCCTGTAGCTCTGTCAGTTTTGGTCCAATCGATCGAAAATATTAACTGAATACTCTTGAAGAAATCTTCTTTCGAATAAATGAGAAAAAAAACAAAATAAGTAAAAACATAGTGAGCTTATACAGCAAGGCGCGTCAAGATTTTTTTCCGATGAATTCAAAACACTATTGGATATGCAACCTTAAGGTTCTGATTTCATAATCGAAAAAAAGAATGTGTCTTGCACGTGAAAAAAAGAATATTTAGCAGAGCCAAAGAACCAAAAAATAGTTAACCATAGCAAAAAAAAAAACAAAAACAAAATGTCTAAAAAATGCTGATAAAAAAGCACATTATCTCCAAAAAAGGTCCGAAAAAATTCAGCTTACTATTAAACTTACGACAACTTTGTCAACTTACTATGGTCTATCAATGCAACGAAATCCTGATTGGATTGAAAACAGCCGCAAGGAAATTTGGGCAGGATACTACCACAAAAATTCTACAGATGAGAATCCTCAACATTCTAAATGTCCAATTGAAGAAAAATCTTGGCGTAACTGGCGCAGGGCTGAGGCAGCTGGTAAAAGTGTTTTGAAAATTTTTAAGCATCCTCCACCTTTGGATGATGTCGTTCAACAAATTTCAAAATCAATCTATGAAGACTTACCTAACGTCGAAAGATTTATTGAAGCGCTGCTTAGGCAATTTCACTCAAAACAAAAATAAAAGCCTCAATTCTTGCGTTTGGAATATGGCCCTTAAGCATAGTTTGTTGGCAAAAATATTATCAGAATTGCTGCCAATACTTCTGCATGTGTATTCATTGAAGGGTTCGTAACTTTACTGAAAATGATGCATGTTACGGGAATAACTGTAGGTCAAAGTGCGATGGAACAGCAAGATGCGGCAAGCATCAAGCAAGCAGAAAAACGCAGCAATGAAGCGCCTAAAGCGGCCAGAACTGCTCGTAGGGAGTAAAAATCCCAAGGAGAGGAGGGATTTGAACGTAAGGAAGGGAAACGTATGGCGCAACCACCGTAGATTGAATTTAGAGAGGTTTTTTTTAAAAAAAATGTTGTATTATAACTTAAAACGCGATGCACGATTTGAAAAAAAAACATTTATCCGAATGTTCTGACATTTTAATTCGTTAATTTTAACATGTTCTGAATGAACTACGGAGGAAAAAATCGGCTCTCAATTTTAAAAGTTACAGCAGATTTTTAAAGGCAAAAAACGTCGATTTTTGAAAACAAAAATTTGTTGCTTTTCATCCAATGTTTTTTAATTTTGTTTTGGTTTGGTAGTTTGGAGACTTTTCTGTAAGCAGTAATCGTGCACACCGTAATTTTTTGGTGTTTTTTTTTTCAAAAAATTGTAGCAGATTTGGTGGCCAAAAAAACCTTAAAAAATGCAGACAAAATGTATGTGCAAAGATTCATTGAGAAATGTTTTTGTTTTCATTAAAAAGAAATTCCATTTTCCACAAATTAAAAATTCGAGAATTGAAGGTGCCAAGACCTCTTAAAGACACTACCCAAGTACCATTATTTCATACACAATTAGATCGCACCATACTAAAATTTATAACTCGGCTATTAATGTCTACCTTTTCACACAAAAAACATCCACAACTAATGTCCTACGAAATGGGGGATGATAAAAAAATCCCTTTTGATTAAACATACTCCTATTTGTGCTTCAAATGCTTTACACAGAAACATAGAAGTCCTTCGTGCAACATTTTCTCTTTGCATTATGCTTGTTCAATTGTCCATAAGGAAGTTAGAACGGTCTTTTGGGTTTCTGTAACAACAACAGCAAGAAGACAATTTGGCACGAAACAAACATTTAATGTTGGACAATGTGGACATGTAAGTCTACATGATAAGACGGTTAATGAGATGTAGAGTTGATGGCGGTTGTTTGAATGGAACAGCAAAAGGTCTATAACAAACAGAGATAATGAAATTTTTCTTACATAGGCAATTTTGCCCGGCCATAAATTTAAGGTGCTTACAACAGCACATAAGATTGCAATTTTTTCTTCTTCGTCCTTGACTTCATAATTTAATCAATGGCCGGGGCAGTGGGAGTATCGTTTGACCTTCAATATAATTTATACATATAGATTGAATGGGAATTGGGGAATATTATCGATCGGCTTTCGAAGTGTATTCAGTGGTGTTATGTATATGAAAACCTTCGACCGGAAATTAAACTTTTGAGGATCAAACTCCTCAAGATTTAGTGGACAAATTGAAAATTATAATTGTATACAAAAATAATATTGTCTATAGACTTACTGGTGGTCCTTATTTTCAAGCAGTTCAAGTGCCTTTTCATCAATTTTGATTAAAAGATGATTTAAATATTAATAGATTTTTCGAGGGTTCTTTTTACATTTTATGAAGGATAGTGTGCTTGACGGAAATGAATTATTCAAAAGATTTTAGAAGACCAAGTAAGAGTATGTTGAAACAGAGGGTGAAGAGTGAAATAAAAATATTATGAATTTGAAGAAAATTCACTCTACTCCACTTTAAAACTTGATGATTATTTTAACGAATGTTGCTGCTGTTTATAATTCAACTTTGTCGCTTGAAATTTTTCTGGCAATGAATGCTTTTCGTAGGACAATGCATTCGTGGTTACACGAACATGATAAAAATCAATCTTGAGTTGTTTGCAGTTGTGGGGGTCATAAATAATGATATGATTTGGACTTATACTACACTGAAAAGAAATTTTATGTATTAAAATGATACTTTTTATTTTCGGCGAAAATTAAATAATAAGCGATATTCACCATAATATCTACATCTTTAAAAATCATATTTTTTTATGTTTTTTGGGTATATTCTATACAAAAAATGAATTTTAGTTGATGGTTGTCTTTTTTCATATCGTCCAATCGTTTATTTCGTTTCATTTTGAACAGCTATATAGTCCTCACTTATTTAGGTCTAATGTACTCATTTGTTCATAGGTCGTATGTAGCCAGTCTGAAGCCAGTCAAAGGGATTAGCAAAAGGACTCCCTCCCAATAGGTTCGAACACTTTTCGATGTTAATAGTATCTTTTCGAGAATCCTTTTTGTGTTCTTTTTCAATTGACTTTCAGAGTGAATTGACCAAAGGCTTTTCTGGTTCACACTTTGACAAATTCATTTGGTAAGTTAATATGGGGGAAAGGGGCGTCTATATAAGCCACATCGAGGGTAGGAACCTTTTAAGTATAGCCAAAAATTATCTATTCGAATATATTATGTACCTTTAGGATTCGTCTTGTGGTGAAATGATCTTTAAAAAACGGTAGAGATTTTATGTGCTAATCGTTTCGACCAGTAAATATGAATGAGCCAATGAATTCTAGATGAAATCGAGAGCTAGGATAAACATGATGGGATGTTAATAACCGCGTTAAAGTATACTTTTGTCCTAAGAGTCAGTACATTCCTGTTTCCACACCGGATTTAATCATCCACTACAGATTTGATCTGCAAATTTCTCTACGTCTGATAGCAGTACACTTTCTCAACTTTTTCAACGTTGGGAGGTTGAAATCTTCAAAATGGTGCCAAATCGCTTCTGCTTCTCTCTGTCTCTTAAATGTCTCTAAACACTCTAACATTGTCTTCGGCATTTTGTAGGGCGTGTTCGTACTACGTAGCGTGTGAACTCAGTATCAAGCAGATTACAGGTTTTTAGAGCAAGTAAAGGACTATCAACAAAATATTAAAACCTAATAAAATTCCTAAAATTTCTTACTGTCCGAGTTTCAATTTAAGATCAGTTTTCGTTATTTTTCAAATTTATTTTTTTAAAGAATTTATGGTAAAGGTTAAGATTATGGCACCAACCCTCGGGGGCGGGAGCAGGGAGGATCGAAAGAAGGGCGTTCCCCTACTACTATGGCATAAAAAGATCGTGGCGGTTACGGCCCCATGATAAGTTATGGGGGTTCCCCCACTAAAAATGGTCATTTTGCCTATTTTTAGAGATCATATGAAACCTTAAAATTGATCTGGGAAGTAATTTTTAAAGATGTTTGGAAGTCGAAAAAATTAAAATATAAAAGATTTTTTGGGCAAAAAAATAAAAAAATAGAATAATAAATTCAATTAAAAAAAATAAACAAAATTTAAAAAAAAAATATAGAAAAAATATGAATGTCATTTTTACCATAATTGTAATATAAAATGGATAACACCCACCCGCGTGGAAGGATGAGGGGGCCGGGGCGGGTTGGAGGGGGTGCAAAACGTGTCTCTAAAGGGCCATAATCTTAACCTTTACCGAATTTATATGAATAAATTTTGCTTTTGTTTTTAACGATTTTGTATTATCATGAATAAATCATTTCAAAAAAAAATATCTTCTGTTTAAATTCTTCCCTTACACTTTTAATCGCCTCATAAAGAATAAATATCTAAGTGTCCGAGTTTTACTTTGATCCGCTGTATTTAATTTATAATTCACGTCAGCGAATGTGAGCTTGTTCACGCTGTAACAAGGTCAATGTTAAAAATGTTAAAAGTGTTCACGTGAACGCGACTGTATCTGCCTACGATTCAAGTTTTTTGGAACTGAAAAATACACGCGCATCAGTCTTTCTACAAAAACTGTGCTATCATCAAAGACATTGGCTCTTCAACTTGAACTTGAAAATGATGCTAAAGAAATTAGGAAAAGAATTCTGTAAATATTACAATTTAATTCAGCTTGATAGCGATAAGAAAGGTCGTTACATGAAGCAAGTGTAATTTTTGAATGGCCTTAAATTATTTTTTTGCTTATCAAGCTCATGTCAAATTCTGAAGTGAAATGGTGGTTAAGCTAAAATCATTCTTTGACTACAAAATTTCAACATTTTCCTGAAACGTCTAAATTATGCTGTAGAAGGTCACTATGATGTAGCCTCTGCTCATACTCTGTGTTAACACCTTACTATTGATGACTGCTCGTTAGATTATCTACTTGATGCTAATGAAGCGTGATTGAAGGTCAATGATGGTATGTTGACGTTAGTTAGAATATTTATGCGAGCTTGAAGAATGGAAAAAAATTACTTTCGAGATGTTTATGGTGATGATGATGATGTAGCTTGTCACTTTATTGTAGTATTATTTTAAATATTCAAAACTATTCCGGCATGGGCAGTTAAAAATGTTATAGTGAGCATACATAAAGTATGTGTCGCTTTTGCATATATAATACGGATAGTATCAGTTCGGGTGTTTTTTTACGGAAATAAACCGTCAAACTTTGGGTAATAGGTACTTAAGTTTAGCCAACATTAACACAAAAACATTAACACAAAAACATCATGAAAACCAAAAACATTGTTGATTCCAACAAAAATTTGGATGATTTTTCGGTAGTGAATAGTAAAAATAATTCATTTTGGACCAAATGTCATGCAACATTTCAACACACCTCTCCACCCCCCTCCCTCTTAAGACGTTTTTTAAAAAAAATTAACCATTATATCAGATATCATTTTGAAATTTTGTACATATGTTAATTGGTACTTTGGATGTATATAAATATTTTTTTTAGATTTTTTTATTGTTTTTTTTGCCCATAACAATTTTTTTTAAAAAACATCAAAAAATGACGGTGGACGTGATTTCAGGTGACTGGATCATCTGGGGGAAAAAACCAAACGCCAAATTAATTCCTATTTAAGTATATATGGCAGGTACCGGAATAATTTTTTTTTCACTAAAAAATAACAAAATGGCGGCCATTTTTTTTTAAAAGAAAATCATTTCTGAGGGAGGAGAATTGAGTGAAAATTGGAAAATTTGATACCAATCATAATGATTCCGCTACCGGCTATAGCCATATATGTTTACAACAGCATATTAAAAAATCAGAGTGACCGGTTGAGGAATTTTTTTCAAAATCGTGTCTGCCAGCTTAAAAAACATGAATTCGAGAAAATCGCGATTAATTTTTATACGAATTACGAAGCACCTTTCTTAATCATTCGAAGTTAAATCTTCGTATATTGGCTTCAAAATTTTCTGAGATTCTTGATCAACAGGTGGACCATGCTTATATTTTCGTAATTCAGGAAAAAAGAGTCGAGAATACCGAAACACATCGGAGCGTCAAAAATGCTATCTCACGGCATCTCGCTATACACGTTTGAAAATACTTTAAAAATTAAAATATCATTATAAATCCTTTTAAATCGTGTTCTTGATGAAATTTACTAACGAAATCTTTAAAAAAAACTAAATTGTTTTGTTTTTTGAAAAATTATAACCTAAAAGACTCCTTAAGTAATTATAGTTCAAACAAACATGAAATTATTTATGTTGGAAATTATATTATCTTTCTGAAATATCAACCAATTTTTTAATATCTTTGAAAAATTGCAAAGATGGATTTTTAATTGTTGCGAAACTTTGTCGACAGTATTTTAAAGTAGTTTTTATGATTTTTGTTGAAAAAAAGTCGTCACATTTCACGCATTAAATACTATATAATCCGCAAACAACTACATATCAAAGTCCACAAATAAATATATTTTTTATTTTTCATAAATTTAAAGTCTGCAAGACCTTGTGAAGCAAAAAAAATCATATAGTTCTACACATGAGCACATGCGACTAAAAGAATATAGAAATGGTTCTGGCATATATTAAAAAAGCCCCAATACAACATGAATTTTCATTCTTTTCATGATTTATGATAAATTAATCGAGAGTGAGAACATGTTTCGCTGAATTGTGATGCAAGTGTGTATAATATATATATATACTTACATATGTATCAGTATATTTGTCTGCATAAAAGATGGATTTGTGCTTGGACCCATGCCAGCATTTCTACGTCGTTTCGAAATCAAAAAAAAATTCACAAAACCGTCCAATATATAAAATTTATGAGCGTGAAAGCATGAATGAAAATTGGAACGAAGTGAGACGTTTTTAAGTCGGAGTTTTCGCTTGAATGTATGTGGAATTGCTACTTCTATTTCGATTCGACTATATCCTATGAACGAATTGGATTAATGTTCGGAATGTGGGAACAGTTTTGTCAAACGTTGGACACAATGGGGAGAGTTGTGACTTTCAATTTTATTATAGGCTTTGGGTTGTATTCTGATGATGCATATTTGTCGATTTAGATTTATTGAAGAAAATGCTGAATGCTACATTCACACTATTACTCGAGGATTAAGGTATAAATTGACTATTCTCTTAAGTTGAGTTCTGAATGTCTTTCGGGGTAAAAACAAACACAGAGAATTTTTGGCCCTGGAAAGTTAATCTCACTTTTTAGAACGTATTTAGCTTGTATTCTTTATTATTGCAGTTAAGTAAAATAAATCCAAGTATAGATGGCTGCAAATTAATTGCTCCGGAAGTTGTTTTTTTAAAACTCTTTCGTGCGGGCCAGAGTTATCGAAATAAAGGCGGATTCAATTTTCATTATCATTTGAATATGGCGGCAAGTTTGGAGTACAACGACCACAGAAACCTAGACTTCCAATACGAGGGTAAGCTGATAAGTCTCGGGCCTCACACAGAGATGGTGCCACTAGGCCAGTTTATGGCGCCCCTTACATCAACGTAGCCGCCTGGATGTCATAACAATATTTAAAATCAATTCACAAGCCACAATGGAATGTAGAACTGAAAGAACCTCTACCGCCAATTTTGCAACTACCGATCACGAAAACATACGCCGGGCCAAAAGCTAAAAAAACAGACAGTTAGATTTCAATCATCACAGCGACATTTCCAGGTGGGGAAGAATTATGGCGCCCCTTACATCGACGTAGCCGCCTGGATGTCATGATAATAATGAAAATCAATTCACAAATCACAATGACAAGAAGCCTTCATCTCCATCCGGACCTCGTAGGAGACAGACGTCGACGCTGCGTTCCAAATAGTCACTGTAAAATATCATGTGTAAATACAAAACGAAAGCAAAACAATTCTCTCGTGTTTAAATATACTGGTATGTAGAAAACCTTGCAACTTAGACGCTAGCATCGTATAGTTTTACTGTAGGCTAGCTTGTATCTATAGTTACAGGTCAGAAGCTTGATTAGTTTTTAAACGACAGCATTTTTAACAAGACAACTTTAAAATTTTCACGAGAATGGAGGATTTTGATAAACGAGCATTGTACTGTACACATATCAAAAGAATGAGGAGGTAATATTTTAAGTAATTTTTTTAGCTTTCACAAGGTCCGTGCGAGGTGGGTGTCGTGTTTGTTGACACCTGATCAAAAGTTGCATAGAAAAACTGTTTGTGTTAGGAATTTGGAGCTCTACCGTAAAAACCCAGTAAATGTAAAGATCCCAGTAAATTTTTGAGACGGCTTGTTACTATGGATGAAATTTGAATACATGACTACAATCCAGGAAGTAAATCACAGTCAAAACGGTGGATTGCGCCAGGAAAACCAACTCCAAAAAAGGCAAAGTCAATTTTGTCAGCTATTCGCCAGATCCAGCATGCAGTGACTACCATCTGTTCTGTGACCTCAATTTTTTTTTTTGGAGGATGAAGATTTCACAGCATCGAGGATATCATTGATGCGGAAAAAAGCTATATTGAGGACCTTGATAAATCGCACTACAGAGATGGTTTAATTAAATTAGAACACCGATATGACAAATGTATTAGCCTTTCTGGAGATTATGTTGAGAAATAAATAAAAAAAGAAGCTTTTTTTTAATTTTTCCACTGAGAGTCCCGGGACTTTTCAGCCGACCCTTGTATTTTGTAAAGAAAATTAGCCTGCGTATCAAAATGCACGATTATCGTCATTTTCAAAACAATTTTACTGGACTAGTGAAGAAGAGATTTTAAAAGACAAAAATCGTACTTAAGCAATTATTAAAACTCGTTTGCAAAAGAAGTATTTGAAAAATAAAACGAATAAAATTATCTCTCCAGTTGAGAAAAATAACTGTGAAGGGTTGAATTTCTAGTTTACCTTCCAGATAATTTTCAAAACTTATCATATGGGCACCCGGAGGTCGTTGTTTTGTAATTCAAGTAAAGAAGGTCACGACACTAATAAATCCATTCATAATTAATTCAGATTTAGCCAATTTTTCTTCCTTGAAATTATTGTATGAAATCATTGCACGCGTCCTTATACATACACGACAATAATTGGGCTTAGCAGAATCGGCATGTCAATGTCCATTATTAATCACTCAATCGAAAGCAAGCAATTACGTTTGACAACCTTTCATTATTAAAGAGAAAATTATTCGATACGAGATTGTGACACTGGGGTGACTTTTAAGACGTATTAGTTAGTTCCGTTGGGGATACTGTAACGATTACTACTATCGATTAGCTTTAGGTGCTTGAGGTGAGTATGAGCATTACTCATAGTAAAAATATAGAGCTTGGTGATTTTATATGAGATTTAATACTGTTAGCATTAAACTCGTCTTATTTTTCGTTCATTGATCTGTTTTTCATACCAAGGATTTGTCACCTAGATGTTGCACTTCCTGCAGAAACTAGATCAAACTGATGACATCAAAAAAGTCGTCTCACTTCTTCTCAATGCTATTCTACTATGATAAATTATTCATACCCAACTACAAAACCACTCATTAAAATTAATATATTAACAAGCTAAGTGGTATGCTAATATCAAGCAAGCAGTTTGTCTCTAAATATTATAATTCTGAAATCATCACTTTTGTCTAGACTTAGTGTATTTAAGCTAGCTCTTTTTCCGCTTACGTTTTATTTACTTGATTCTCGACGGATGACTTTTTGAAAACCATATGCGCTACATTTAGAGTACTTAGCCAAGCTTATTTACCATTTATACGCTGCGAGTTCACCTCGAGCACTGAATGGCTGGATTGTACAGTAGTTACACTTTGTTGCCAGCTATTTACACTTACTTAATCCAATAAAAGTGAAAAGCTGAGATTGATATGCACTATGTACTTGGAAAAAATGATATGGCGAATAAGCGCTACATTTTGATAAGAGTTTTGCCAATTGATTTTGGAGGAGGTTAAGCTAGATTAGTGAAGGTGATATAAGCAGATTAGTTAGTGGGTTTAGTAACTTCTCAATAATATAGGGTTTTTATTTACTACTCAATATAAGTTAGCACTAGCTAGAAAGTGTTTTTGATTGCGACCAACCAAACAAAGCGCGATTTATCTAATTCGTTTTTACTGAAATGGAAAGTTGAAGTTGTGAACTGAGATAGCTTTTTTGCACTCAATACGGAATAAGCAAATCCATAACAAAACGAAATACGAGATCTGTTCAAAAAGTATCGCGAGTTTTGAATTTTCGCGGGCTACGTGGACTCGATTTTCGATATTTTTGTGACGTTATGTTAGTACTCATGTCCCTCACTTATTCTGACAAGTTCGGCCATATTAAATATTTGACAGCTATTTTGCTTGGTCGTGTTTTCGCTTATGTTCGATTTTTGTCTATTCCAAAAAAAGGATCAAAGAATCTGTATCAAATTATGTGTGCAAAAAAAATTTAAGTGCGCGGACGCATTTCGAATGTTTACTATGACATATGATGAAACAATGTTCATCGGTGGTACAAAACGTTTTCAGAGGGCAGAGAAGATGTGAACGACGCCCGAGCACTTCAACAACATACGAAAACGTTGGTAAAGTGGAAAAAATAGTATTAGCGAATCGTCGAATCACCGTTAGAGAAGTTGCTAAGTACCTAAACATAGCGATTGGCTGGTGCCATTCGATTTTCACCAATGATTTGGCTTGAGACGAGTCGCCCTAGACCGGGTCCCCTGTGATTTTTACTTGTTCTCGAAACTGAAGAGACCCATGAAAGGACGACGCTACGTCACGATTGAGGAGATAAAGACGTCATCGAAGGAGGAGCTGAACAAGATTACAAAAAATGTTTTTTTGAAGTGCTTCGAGGATTGGGAAAAACGTTGGCACAAGTGTATAATATCTTATGTGGATCACGAAATAGATATTGATGAATTATTTATTCATCAATTCAATAATTTTTTAAAAAACATAAAATTCGCAATACTTTTTGAACAGATTTCGTATTTCTACTCATAGTTAACTTTATTTTCCTGAATTGAAATCGGCTGATTATCTTTTGAGATAATTGGGTACTACGCCCTAATATTTTAAGTAAGTTAAAGAATATTCGACTTTGAATAAAAGATCGTTTAAATTATTGATACCTATGTGGGGAGTATTCCAAATTTTAATTTATATTTTTTTATGTAAGTTGAACTTCAATTTTGATCAGGAAAAATATATATACATAATATTCAATCACAACTGTAAGCTAAATTCATTTTTAGACTTTTTCTTTTCTTCACGACGAAACACTTCATAATTGAATATCAATATCTTAAAATTTATTATTTCATGCACAACAAAACATTTCCAAGTATATATTCGTGCAATAAAATTTTAATATCTGTTAAGATTAATAAAATACAGCCAATGGTGCTATACCTACATCCTACATCGCCTTTTTTCTATTTATCTACTTAAGATCATATGTGATTATCTAATCCGTATATTTCTTTCGTATTGTTTTAAATTATATTTACTCTCCTCACATAAGTTGGAATGTAAGTAAAATAGGTGAAATAAGCTCGAGAAAATCAAATATTTGAACATTCTGCCATGCAAACGACACATGCTACGTACGATGATATGCCAGGGGAACTACGCGTAGGTACGTATGTACATATGTATTTTCGGACTAAAATTAGAGCAATTTTTCTTTTGCAATTCGGATTTCGGATTTCCTAAACTTGAACAAATTTTAAATGTATTTTTCGCCGTGAACGAAATGTAAATGGTTTTAATTATTATCAGTTTATACACAAGTATGATTTCGCTTGGTTTGGAACATGATAATAAAATGCGAATATTGTAGAATATAAATATACTTAAGAAACCAGCTTCCACAGAAAGTCATCAAGATGATAAAATGAAAACTTAGAAGGAAAATCTACTTCTTAGATAATCTAACCACCCAGTTGATTCTATTTACGGAAATGATATTCACTCGACGATAATTCATTACATACGAGGGGTGATCAAAAAGTAATGATAATCACAATAAAAGACGGTGATGACAGTTACAAAAATAATTTATTTTTCTACATAGTCTCCTTACAAGGCAATACATTTAGTCCATCTTTTTTCTAAACATAGGATTCCCTGACAAAAATTTTATTTGTCTCGACCCTCCCAAAACGTCTCAACAGCGTCCATCACTTCACTATTGTCTTCAAATTTCTTGCCTCGGAGGTGTTGCTTGAGACGAGGAAAGAGATAGAAGTCACTGGGAGCTAGATCTAGCGAATAGGGTGGGTGTTCCAGCAGTTCGAATCCCGTTTCTTGAATGGCAGCCATCGCAACTGCCGCTTTGTGAGCCGGAGCGTTGTCTTGGTGAAACAGCACTCCAGCTCGCAGTTTGCCGCGTCTTTTTGCCTTAATGACTTCCCGCAATCTTCGTATTTGGTCCGCGTAGTAAGTGCCCGAAATAGTGGCTCCCTTTTCCAAATATTTCACCATAATAATTCCTTTGGCGTCCTAAAAAACGGACGCCATAATCTTTCCCGCCGAACTTGACACTTTGAACTTCCGGTGTTGGTGAGGAGGTTCGCTTCCAAGTCATCGATTGTTGTTTGGTTTCAGGATCAAAATGGTAGATCCAGGCCTCGTTCATGATCACGAAACGTGACAGAATTTTTTCCCGATCTGCTTGGAACTTTTGGAGATTCACCCTTGAAATATCGACTCATTTTTTCTTGTGCTCGTCGGTTAACATTCGCAGTACCCAGCGCAAAGAGACCTTTTTCATCTGCAATTCGTCCACAAGGATTGTTCGAAAGCTACCGTATGAGATCCCCGTGACCTCAGCTACATGTCTGACGGTCACTCTTCGATCTGCCAACACAACATCTTCGACCTTTTTCACGTTGTCTTCAGTGTGGGACGTAGATGGGCGTCCTTCGCGGTGTTCATCTTCAGTGGATGTCCTTCCCAGCTTAAACTCCCTGGCCCAGCGTGCAACTGTGGAATACAGAGGAGCAGAGTTTCCCAAAGTTTCCTTTAAGTCGCTGTGTATGTCTTTGGTAGATATTTTTTTCAAACGGAGGTACTTAATGACTGCTCTAATTTCGTTTTTCTCTATTTTGATGTTATCTCTTCGCCGGTTCGTATTCAACTGAATGTCCCTCCCGTGAATCGTAGTCTATTTATATGATTTTTTCATGCTGACCTAGTGAGTGTTTAAGCAAGCGAAAAAAAATTTTGTTGGATTTTTATGCGGACTGGAAGTAACCGTTTATCATTACTTTTTGATCACCCCTCGTACTTTCAAATTTATCTACGACTTACGATAAAATTAATAAATGGATAAAATTACACTGTAGTCACAACACGTTAATCGTTGTATAATGTAAATTAATATGCCACCTGTACTTGTAGTAAACAAACTCAGCACGTTCAATTAAATAACTTATTTTATTTTATTCTCATTCTCACTCGTTTCGAATGTTGCATGCATTCTTACATGTAAAACTTGTCGTAGTAAAATTCTACGATAAGAATTCAATGAATAGATATTGTTGAAATAATTATTCAAATTGGATTGCGCGAATATTAATGAGCAAATGAATGCATCAAGCGTTTTACAGGTTAATAGCATGGTATGACTTGATTGTTAGACTAAACGTTCTTTCAATTCCTTTTTTTATGACGAATTCGCATGGAAGTAATAAATATATTCAATGAGTTTTATAAGCAGTTGTTTTTCGGGTTTAAATGCAAGAATCTTTCAATACACAACCAGGTGTATAAGCTTCAATTCGCTGTTCGGTCATAGATGGCGCGAGTGAGCGTATTAAGCTACCATGGACACGCCATACTTGTTTTATGAGTTTGACATCTGTCAACATTAACCAGTACACATTGTCAGCCTTTTCATACAAAAACATACATTTTTCCTTTGGTTACCATGTCTTGTATTGTGCCAGAAAAAGAGCATATGCGAGAAGCTCTGCTTTTCTGTTTCAATTTGAAGAAATCGGCTGCCAAATTGTATCGAATGCTTATGGAGGCCTATGATGACAGTGCTTTATTGGAAACAACGTGCCGAGATTGGTTTCGTCGGTTCAAAGACGAAAATTTTGACTTGTTGGACAAGAAGCGTGAAAATCGGCCCAGGACCATCAATTGCAGGCTCTTTTGGACGAAGACGGTACCCAATCGCAAAAAATGCTCGGCGAGCAATTGGGTGTTACTCAACTAGCCATCTCCATCCATCTGCGTGCCATGGGGAAGATTCAAAAGATCGGAAAATGAGTGCCGCATGAATTATACGATAGGCGGAAGGAGCGACGCGAAAAAACATGCGAAATCTTGCTCACCAGACAAAAAAGAAAGTCGTTCGTGCATCGGATTGTGACAGGTGATGAAAAGTGGATATATTTCGAGAATCCAACCATCAACATCTTCCCCAAGATCAAATCGTTTCGGACGGAAAACGATGTTGTGCGTTTGGTGGGATCAGCAGAGTATCGTCTACTGTGAGGTGTTGAAACCTGGTAAAACTGTCAATGCCCACCGCTGACACCAACAACTGATCAAATTGCACCGTGTTCTGCGTGGAAAAAAGGAAGGATTATCAACAAAGTCATGACAAGCTAATTTTCCTCCACGACAACGCACCATCGTCAAAATGATCCAAAACTACTTGAAGACACTCAACTGGGAGTTGCTACCCCATTCCGCTTATTCATCAGATCTAGTCCCTTCCGACTACCACCTGTTTTCGTCGATGTGCCACGCGCTTGCTGAGCAGCACTTTGATTCTTACGAAGAAGTCCGAAAATGGCTTGATGAGTGGTTTGCTTCGAAAGAGAAGGTAGTTTTTTGGTGTGGTATCCAAAAATTGCCCGAGGGCAAGTACTTTGAATAAATTTGTTTTTGTTTTCTGTGAAAAAAAAATGTTTTTACACTGAAAAACAGCGGATTTAAGCATATACACCTGGTAAGTATACACACTAAGTATTATTAAAATTGAATAAAAAATCAATCGGTTGCATTTAAAGGCCAAAAAATCTATAAGAACGAAAAAAATCTATATAGTCTCTAAGAATCGGCACTTTATATGAATTTGTATAGCCAACCTTCTGATGCAAGCATCGTAAATCACACTAAATCAGCAACAAATGCTAGGAAACATGGCTTAAAATTTCATTGCAATTATTCATTGCGCATAAATAAAATGGACCATTCACATCAGACAAGGATGAGCAAAGTTAGTTCGTACAATTTTAGGAATTCAATGCCAACACCCTTAGAAATTCTGGCTAACTATCACAACCTTAAGGAGGCGAAGTGAACAAGGACGCTGAATTGTATGTTGAATTGCTCTCATATATTTGTCTGCTTCCAGGAGGCGAATTAATAAATAAATTTCAATAAATTTGCTAAAGTTGGCTTTTTTCCATTGCTCGTATTTCACGCTTGAATGAATTAAAGTGACTATAAGAGGTGATTTTGGTATATCGCTTGAATTTTATTTATTTTGATTACTTTTATGGATTTGATACACACCGTTGGGATTCTTAATTGAAATACAGTGATGAATATGATACTTCGATTCTGGCTAAAGTACGCTAATTGCCAGTTGATAAAAAGAAGCACCAGTTGCTTCGCCTTGAAAACGATATATGTTGACTTGTTTCAAAGGTGACCTAATTTTTAGCTTAGGGACATATAAGATTTTCAGTTAAAGACACTCAAAATAAAGTAAATTTTTAATGTAATGAATATAATGCGTTAGTGTGCCAATCCTTTTTTATGCTTTTATAGTCGCAAATATTTCAGGTGACGGATTTATATTGTCTTGAATATCTGAGACTATAAAAACAAAAAATTAGAACGATTCCATTTCAAATATATTCTCGAGATTTTCTAAACATGCTTGAAATTCGAGCAAACAACTAGAAAAACTAATCGTAATTTAAAATTCTTTATAAAAATATGTGTTCGAAACTAGAACAGTTATTTTTTTAAAATATTTCCAAGTACAAATTTGAAAATTCATTTTGTATATACTCAGAATAGTTATTGTCGTCACATTCATTCCAGAGGACCGTACATGTATACTTAAAAGAAATTTAGGAGACTTAGCACACCTAGACAGGTTGGTTGATGTGGTAGCCTTCTTTATTAAAAGGTGGCTCACTTAGGCCACAGTAGGCCCATTGTGATACCACAGAAGATTGAGACGGCACTATAACCTAGCTGCTGGATGATGAAGACCATTTAGATTCTTGTATGAAGCTGACTATGCAGCTTATATTTAAATTAGCCACTTCCGTGAAGCTGTCCTGGAAAGGCACGTTTGAAGTTTGCATGAGTTTCCTTGGATAGTGCTGGGCATCCGCACAGGAGAAATTGGATCGTTTCCTCCTCTTCTTCCGATCTTCAGCTTCGGCAGAAATAGTTGAAAGGAAATTCCCTCTATTTGTAGCTCATTTTTTTACTTCAATCAGTACATAATCGAAATAGATAGAACCGAGTAGCGTTGTCTACGTTGCCTTATAAATATTGTAATCTGCAAAATAACATACATTGATTGTAATATCCTACGGTAAGCCTTAGGCTTAACATACGTTTAGATCAATAGTTTTGAGGGACAAATTTTTTAAAACTATTAGTTTAATAATAACTTAAAGTAATGAAATATCTTGAATGATGTTTCAGACCTTGAAACAAAGCCCTTGCTTCAATCAACTTCATTGATTGCAACAAATATTTTCTGTAATGTTGAATCAATTTGGAAAATTTAACCGAACAACACACTATCAATTAGACTTCATTGAAAACAATTTTCGGTTCAAAAACTAACTACGCCAAGTATTAAATCGCAAAACAGCTTTCATGAGCTATAAAACTGTGAGTTAATCGAATCACATCACTTGCGAAACAAACCTATGTTTTAATTTAAAGTACAATGAAAACAAGAATGACACTGAAAATTTGATCGATTTTTGGTCTAGAGTCAAGAATATTTGAAGGTAAGCAAAGTACAATTCGTAATTTTATCCATAATCAAGAATAAATGTTATTTTCATTGAAAAAAGTATCGTTTCATAATTGACGCACATTTGGACATTAAGTATCGCTTTTCTAACGGTAAGTTCAATTTCATTGCTAAAATATGCATGAAATGTGTTCCTGTACTGTGAAACATAAATATTTCACAAAATAATCTAATGGAAAGCTTTCAATCGTCTCTTTTTTTAAGTATAGTTACAATATGGTTGCACACTTACAAGCAGAAGGTACGGTCTCATCCTTTCAGATCTGGATTAAATTTGGCACATAAGTAGAAGACGTCAAGGATATTTGATCCTTAAAATATTAGACCGCCGCCACCCTCTCGATTTTGAGAGTAAAGCCTTCAAAAAAAACAATACCGGGATCGAACACACGACCTCATGATCGCGGGCTAGTCACCCTGCTTCCTACACTACACCGCTCCTGTTAGACGTAAAAACTTACTAATAAATAAGCATCGCTGAAAACTTTAGCTTTTTTTCTCGAAACTTTGTTGCAGTCTAATATTTTAAGGATCGAATCTCCTTCACGTCTTCTACTTGTGTGCCAAATTTCATCCAGATCTGAGAGGACGAGGCCGTGCCTTCTCCTTGTTAGTGACAAAAAAAACCTAAAATAATATTTTCAATTCCTCTTTCGATTTCTTTTTTACTATGCAACAAACTCTCGTGTTTGCTTCATTATTTAATTTACGAGCACTACGCAAATACATTTTGACACCAAAGTGTACTCTACTGAATCAATCGCCATCAGTTTTTCGATGAATAATTGTAAAGTGTGTAAAGTGTACGTGCGAAGATTTTCATTCCGTATTCCTTTCCAAACAATGAGACCAACCCCGACCCTTGTACGGATCGAATATATTGTAAATTGAAAAGTCATGCAGCACTTAACCGTTTGTCGTGTAAGCTGTGAATGTATGATTCACAAAGATACATTACGGGTAGTAAGTTAGATAAACGATATTGTAGGTAGTCGTTACTCGACGTGTTTATGCATTTTCAAATGGCAAGCTTAATTCGGCCAATAGTCAGATGTGAAGACGACGATTCATAGCGAACGAGTCATAATGGTGATGATGTAACAGTTCTTGAGAATCTTAATTTGGACTTGTACGATAGTCACTTGCCTATCTTTTGGTGTGTACATATACCTATAAAAAAATTAGATAAGAAATCCATATTTGGAATCGATGTTTGAATGGTAGATTAGATTAGACCAAAAAAAGAACAAGGCAACATTACACATTTGGGTGCCGTTAGAGGTATTATGAAGCACTTTGCTCATATCTTCCAGGCAGATAAGATAATTTAACACTTTAGATTGATAGCAACGTTTCATTTTCCCAGACAATATCTAAATAGGAGTAATAGCAGGTTTTTTTGTGAATACATATGGTAAATGAACTATTGCTAAATCTAATATCGATCAAGTAAATTACGGATGCTTAGTCGTGGACATTCGCGAATCTCGTGAGCCAACTATGAACAATTTTGCTAAGGTTATCACTTGCCAGGGTTATGCGCGCGATTCATTTGCAGTACAAATACTGATAATTGTCTTGTCTTCGGCAAATATTAATAATTATTATTGACTGAATGAAATTACTCAAAGACCTTTAAAAAATTTATTATGAAGCTCATGAAAAAATTCTTAGCACATTGAGTAAATAGAATGAATCTTAAACTGTTGACACTTTAATGTATTTTCCCGATATGTGCCAAGCAGAAATTGTGTAGGAAAGTAGATCAAGGTCTGTTAAGTATTTTAATTTTGGACTTGACTTTTCGATTTTCGAAGAAAACTTTTTTTTACCGAGATTGTTAAGTAAATATACGTTTAACTTTTTTCGAGCACAACTCAAAAAGTATTTAAATATACATAAAGATAATTAGGCTTCGATGATTATACTACTACTATTATTATTAGGTATGCAAATAAGTTTTAAGAGATTTACAAAACATGGCGTAGATCGTACTAAATTTTTTGATTTTTTTTTGTTTGAATTTTCCTTTCATTTCTGTGTGAAGATAACTCATTGATTTTTATGTCGAAAATACTACAGGTTCTTATATACTGCTGTTTCATATATAAAACATATACGTATATAGTTCTTTAGAGACAGGAAACATCGTTAAAAATGGATCCCGCGCAAGATAATCCCTTATTAAGGGGTCCACCCCTTTATCATTCTCAAAAATCGTTTTTCTCGAAACAACGTTTTTCGGCGTTGATGAAATCTCGGGAACTACTGAACCGATTCTCACCAAATTTTTACCAGATATTTTTTATAACTACAGCTATATCACAAAATTTTGATTTGATTGTTTTTTTTTGCCAAAAACGGTGAAAAAAAGCATATTTTTCGTATTTTTTCGAAAAATGTCCGCCATTTTTTCAATTTTACAAAAACCAAAAATCGTCCTATTTTTGCTATCAACATACTGAACCTAAAACTATCTGTTTTTTTTTGTTTCAGACCAACCATCTCGAAAATTTCATCAACAGAGCACACCCCTCTCGTTTTTTCGACATTTTTTCAACTAGCATTTTCATTGATAAAAACTCACATTAATGAATAAATTTTTTTTTGTGTATTTCGCGAGTGTATTTATTGAGTATAACCCCTCCTTTATCTATATTTATAATTTAAACCTATCTAAAAAATTATTGAAAATAACCCGTTTTTACACTGCTAAAAGAGGGTAGACCCCTTAAAGGACAGAAAAATTTCAATAATCAATTTAAATTATAAATTGTGAAATCACCGAGCTGAATACCACGAAAGTTTATAACTCCTTGCAAAGCGTTGAGATTTGATATGTCCTTAAGAAAACATGTCATGCATTTTTGGAAATTTTGGAGTCGTCCGAGGGCAATCAGAATCTAAATATGTTGGTGAATTATTGTTGGATATCAAGAAAAATTCGTAAAAGAAATTATAACACAATAACCTATGGTTTATAAATACTCGCACATACACAAAAATGATTTTCTTATAATATTTTCAAAATAAAATAAAATGTACTACAATGAAACTTTTCGTTTCGCAATTTAATCAACATATTTTTTCTTCATCTATGAAACCCTGTCTCTAGCGGAATTTCGATTTCTTAGAAAAAAAAGTCTAATTTTGTTCAGCAGTAAAATAGCAAAAGTCAATCGATTACTATTAAACTGTGAATAATGTTGACAATAACTTTTTTTAGCTAGAAAAATCCAGTAATGTGAGATTAAGCTACTGATGTTTATTTTTTCAACACTCCCCGCTTTAAAATACAAAGGACTGTGTTTTTCTTTAGGAAAAACTGTATGACCATCTGCGGTTGTTCATTTTGATGTAGATAGCTGTGGTTAAGAAGGTTAGTTCATCATCTGGTAAGTCCACGATTGAATCTGACTAAACTCATGACTAGATGATGCTACACTTATGATGAATGTTATGTCACGCGTAAACAAATGTATACAAACTTGGTAAAGGTTAAGAGTATGGCCCCATGAGAAGTTATGAGGGTTCCCCACTAAAAATGGCTATTTTGCCTATCTCCAGAGATCATATGAAACCGTAAAATTGATCTGGGAAGTGGTTTTTAGACTTGTCTGGGTGTTGAATAAAATTTAAAAAATAAAATATTTTTTTTTGTAAAAAAATAAAAAAAAATAAAAAAAATAAAAAAAAAATAAAAAAAAATCATAAAAAAATTGATGAATGTCATTTTTACCGTAAATGTAATATAAATAGGGCTAACACTTTGGAGACACGCTTTGCGCCCCCTCCAACCCGACCCCACCCACGCGAGAGGGCATAATCTTAATCTTTATCACAAATTTTTATTATTCTAGATTTGAGTGTCATAAAATAAAGAAAGTATCTACAGCCATTTTCAACGAACGACTACTCCGATCTGTTTCCGTGTTTGAACATTGTCAATCGGGAAATGAAGAAGAAGAAGAAGAATGGCGACCGGTTTTGCTGTGTCGTAGCCGAATTTTCTGCGGTCGCCCTTGGGATCTATAAAAAATATACTGGCAAAACTAACAAACCAGCGAACCAAAAGTGAGGTCACTGCAGGAATTCTCCAGGGGGCAAGAACTTAAGTGAATCGGATCTTCTCTCCGAGGATGAAAGATATACCAACGTCTTCGAATCTCTCGACTTGGTAGAGGATAGGATGTCCCTAGCTGATTCTAGTCAGCTGACTAGAATAAAACTGTCGTGTAACAGGATGTTGAGATTTGTGCTGATAAACCTATGTCGCTCTAGGGAAGCGTCTCCTGCGTTGCTCCTCCATCCACTTCTCCCTTAAAAAAGGGAGGAGATACTACTGCCACAAGAACTTTGATTTGCAGAAAACAAGTTTCGAGGGCTGAATATGAAGGGAAACAGGACAGTATCTTCCAACATGTCTAAAAAAATAAAAATATCTAGCAGAGAAAAGGCACGTAATTTTCTATTTTCGTTTCATTATACTTTAATTACGATGGGTATCAATGGTCCTCTATTTCTCTTATTGCTACCCAATTACCCAATTTGGAGCTGAGGCAAGGAGACAACAAAAACTGGATTCTTATATCCACAATTTTTTTAAAAAAAACATACCGACCGGGGATCGAACACACTACCTAATGATCGCGGGCTAGTCGCGCTGCTTCCCACACTACACCGCTCCTGTTAGACGTAAAAACTTACTAATAAATAAGCATTGCTGAAAACTTTAAATACGTTTTTCTCAAAATGGGGGGAGGGTGTTGCGCTCTAATATATCGAATCTCTTTGACGTCTTCTACTTATGTGCCAGATCTGAGAGGATGAGACCGTGCCTTCTCCTTGTAAGTCCAATTCTAGCAGAAAAACTGTTATTTTACATTGAATATTTTATTGCTTGAAAAGTTTGACCCTTTGACTTTAAAGTTGCATTTAATAACAATTTTAAAAATGGTGATTTAGTCAATCTCTAAGCCAAAGATTGCAGTACCCAATTAATCATTCGCACTTCACCTCCCTGAAACGGACACCTCTCATGTTCAGACAAAAAACGGTCATCAATAATTTCCGCTTACAAATCAATACAACCTGATTTTATTCGTAGCTTTTTTGCAGTGTAACTTAGCAACAATTAAGAATGATATAAATACTTTAATAAGTTCAGTGTACTGTCTAACCGGAATTCATTACGTTTAGCTTTGATCCTATCGCAAAAGTTTATGTTCAGTCTGATAGCGAACATTTATAGAAATAAAAGAATAGTCTATTAAATAATCATAATAAAATGTCTATCAAATTGAAAAGGATTTTGAACTTTTGATGGGAAATCAATTCTGTAAATAGAATATTGATGATAAATTATGCAACAGACTGTATATTCGAGTTCTGAGTATAAGCAGGTGGAATGTATGCTTGGTTGGGGTGTGCATTTATTTATAATAATAATGTTTGGATCACGTGAGGACACAACAAAGCACAATAGCACGGAGAAACACCTGTAAAATTTTGGAATTGAGGTTTGATTGATTCTTTTATGAAATCAACAAAATCCTCTCGAGGCAAAGTCGTTTTTCATGAAAATGTTCCAAGCAACATTCTTGAGATGTTCATCAAGAATAGTCGGTAGTAAGAATACTTAATTTCTTGCCCTGGCTGGATTAGTAGCGTTGATCCACTGCGAATGGACATAAACCAATTAAGTAGGCCTGGACTGAACATACTCCGCCGGTTTCTCAACTCATCACAGCGGATCACAGCGGAAATGGAGACATACCAGCTTTGCAGGCTTCTGGATTGGCTCGAGTTCCACTTGTTCTCATCTGCGATGACCTTCGCATTGCCGTTCAACCGCCACGGCACGGCACAGCGCCGACCGATAAGGAAAGACAGGTTTGCTGTGCAAACTTGATTTGCGCCTGCCTTGCTAGCCAGCCGAGCCGCATACATTATTGCCGACGTGCGTGCACATTCCTACATATACTATATTTGCTTCAATGGGAACTGGATCGAATCAGCGCTAATCAAATGCGGAAAGTGTTACTCACCAGAAAAATATCCGGAGCGTGTTGGCGATCAAGAGCGCCAGGCACACATGCAACGAGAACCCGTCCGCGTCCTGTGTCCTTTTGATTTCGCGGTACTGCGGAATGTACGGGATAACGCCACCGATGACCATCGCGGATGCAGCTGCCCATCCGACGACATGGCCCACCGTCAGGCCCAGCTCGTCGTTAATTATCCAATCCATGGCGAGGTCGAGGTCGAGTCAGGAAGGCAACGTTTCCAAAGGAACAACTACCGTGGGAAGATTTGTCTGGATGACGAAGATAAGCTAGTGAGCAGCGTGTTGAAAGGACGAGGCGGCCGAGTCAATACGGCAAGAAAGGCCGGCTAAGAAGACACCAGACCCAGGTGGAGCGAGGCCGCAAGTAGATTTCCTCTTGACAATGGAAGGAACCCAACAAGGCTCTTCGAGTTTCACTTAATTAGCAAACACGGTACTCGGATAGAAGGACCGAAGGTCAACATTCACGACCCACATGCGCTTGCACTTCAAGAAATGTTTACAGTCCAGGAGTCACTTCAGCCCGTTCGCCATCCTTCTTCCTTTTTTTCCTGTCGGAAAATTTCACTTGATTCGCGTGACCGACCAGGAAATTCGATTGCTCTCGCGTGCCCACTTTACTTTTCCTTCACCAGTGTCCTTGTCTCGCGGTACCTTGGAACTTATTTACTTTCGCTGCTCCTCCGCTAGTAGCCTCTGTGCGGCGACGAATGCCGCAGTGTGCATTCCGGAAAGTCCACTATGCAAATTGCCGTTTGGAAGCTCCAAAGCGACAGGACCTTGCGGAGAATCCTTTGTCCAATGTCCTTGATCCCTTTGCGTTTTAAATGCAGTGACTAGAAATTCTGCATAACTTTTCTTCACTGTGCAATTTTTCACTTCCTTTTCCTTCTTCCTTTGCGCGTTCGGGAGGAAACGACGTCACCGTTTCACTGATATGTTTCGATAAGGCTTGAATTCAAAGCCCTGCACGATTCCGCACCGCGTCAACTGTGTCAATTATATTTTCGCGACGACCGCACACGGAAAACTGTTGGCTGCTTTTAACGATTTTCCACCGCGCGATGGAGCAGAGCGGAAAAATCAGTCTCGGTTGCACGACGCTCGCAATTTCAATGGCAAACAGATTTTACGCACGGGGCACGACGCCGACGACAACCAGAATCGGGAATGGCTTCAAGTGGTTTTCCTACGCGACATGATTTATATCCGCCGTCCGAACGTCGTTGACTTTGCAGGCGGCTGAGGGCAATTGAATGGTTTTTGGTCATGGTTTTTTTGATTTGGGCGAATTCCCCAGAGCTTGACGTTTCGGTTTTTGGCATTGCGCAGGTGTTGACAGCAACCTTAGAACTAAGAACTAACAGGAATAGAACGAACTGAATAAATGCCGATAAGTGTGACATGCCGGTGCCAGATGACAAGCAGAGGTGGACTACTAACGGCTGGAAGTGACAGATCACTTCAAAAATAGCAAAACACATTTGGTAATTATTATAATTGGGAATATATATATAATTGTAATTCATATTGACTTCTATTTCTTCTATTTGCGTGAAGCTGATCTTCAATTTTTTCGAAAGCCGTTCCTGTAGTATATATATTTTTTCCACCAAAATTAACTGGTTTTGTGCGGATCCTGACAATAGCAAAAATTTTATATAGCATGAAATACATCATATTTTCAAATTAAATGAGTGTAATTTCTTACTTAAGTGCATTAATACATATACTGTTTGATCTTTTGTGAGAATTGCATGGCTTTTAAAGCAATTTTTATTGAAAATAATATATTTTTATGCTCACTGAAATAGCCAATATATTGAATGTAATTTTTTTAAATTGCGTTCAATCGTTTATTGACGTGTTAGAAATAAATGTCACATGATGAATTTTTCCAATTAGTATTTTCCAATTTCATGTTTGTGACACTCGTAATTCCGTCAAAGCTTGTTGTAAAAGGAAGATCCAGATCCTTCAAATTGTTGGAGAGATTGATTGAAGGAGACGGAAGTGGTTTTAGTTGGTAAAAATCCGGCATGCTGAGAGGCAGGAGCTGATCGGTATTTTTTGAAGATTTCCACCACCCAACGTTGAAAAAAGAGGGTGGCTCTGAATTGTTGCAAATAGATTTGGGCGTTCCCATTTATTACTGCGAAAATTAAAAACTGAGCAACTTGAAAAGTAAAATTCTAACGAATTTTAAATGTTGAAAATAAGGCATACAAATTTATTATTTGTTACGGGAATAAATAATGTACCGAATGCAACGGCATCAAGGTTGATGGTATTTCCCCTTCTCAAGGTATTCGATGAATATTATACCACAAAACTAACGTTTTATTGTTCTTTCTGAAGGAGCGGAGTCCCCATAACGCTTTTCAAGCCATTGTGCTACGCTTGAACCGTAGTTTTTACCATCGAGAAGCAGTGTAAAATTAAAACACGAATTTGTTTTTGATCCTTTGTTTTGAAAACAAAAAAAGTAGCGTCACTCTTAGCACAATAACTCACAAACTAATGGAATAGAATGTCAGAAAATATTAACAGCTGTGTTTTGAAGCCATCTACGTGTGAGGCACGCGACTTTCAGCCCATGTACTATGATTTCAAAATGTTTTTTGTAGTGTTAAATACTGAAATTATTTATGTTGCATGATATGTAAATATACCCAATATTCTCAGGTTGTACACATTGGGTGAGTAAGCTTGTGGCCTAGCACGATGTATAATTCTCGAACAAAGACATAAAAATACAATTTGTGCTCTACTGGTGCACGTAGATTACTTTTCTGTGGCTAAATACATCATATTTTGTAAAATATTTAAGGTGAACGCAGTGATAAACTTAACTATAAACGATTTGATAGATTTTTGTTGCCTTCGATTTTTTTGATAATCTTGCAAATAATTTCCATTGGAAGTCGAAACTCACCGTAAAATATTTATAGAAAAATGTTTGGAATAGCAATTGCTTTTGAATTTTTGCGTAAAAAACGTAACCGTCACATCGAGTTGTCTAATTATATTGACATTCCGTCGTTACCCCTATTATTCAGGCTGTGGTCCAATTGGATTGTGATTTGACATGTGTCAGAAGATTTTCATGTGTGACGTTTTGTTTTGGTTAAATGCTGGAAGATTTTGGATGAAAGCGAAGGAAATTTGTCCTTACGTACTTATTAATTCAGGTGAAATATTAGATAATAAAGCTTCTTAGGATTGAACTTCAGTTGTCAACCGAAGATTGAACTATTAATTTGGGAGACTATCTCGAAAAACGGTTTGGATCCCTTATAATATGCTACAAATATCCTTTGATAATCCTTGTTGTGCCGGTCACGATGTTGGTTTGCAAAACAGTCCAAGAATAAGACTTTTATTTCGACGTTGGATGGTGAGAATCTTTAGAAAAGACATACTCCTGGTTATCGGTAGCAGCGAAAATAACCTCCATCAAAGTGCCGGGCTGAACATTTCGGAGGCTCCTGCATAGAACGAGGCTCCTTGATTTATTTTTGTACTTCTTCCGACGCCTTCCAAAAAAAGTCACCAGCAGCTTGTAAAAAAATAACAGGCGAATCGTTCGCTGCTTACAATTTTCTTTAGAGACCATTAAACATAAATTGATGAATCCTGAACTGTCCACCTTGCAAGAACGTCCACATTCGTCTAAATTGCACGTATGTAGGTATATATCATGCAGGCCCTACTCCGTATCGATAACTCCTATCCCATTTTCCAGAACTATTCTCGGCTGCTTCTAGCATAAACTTTGCCTCAACAATTGGTACATCTTGTCTATTTCCTCATTTTTGAATTGACAATCCCGAGGCGTGAGCAAGTTTACCCGACGTCTTTTTGTCCTCCCTTGTCTGCCAATGTTAATATCGCAACAGCTTTGCAGGTTTTTGAGATGAAAGTCATAGCCCAAGTATTGGCAGATAATTTCGATGAGATTCTTGCCAAAAAATGATAATTAACAACGCGCGATTCACTTCCCAACCTGACGGAATTTTTATGTATGTCTTAAAAAGCTTTCTCTTCCAAAATTGTGATCCAATCAAAACAAATTAACATTTCCTTTCTATTGTAGAAAATGGCAATGCTGGCATTTCGTACATTGTCTTCAAGAAACCTACGTTTCATCTACGCAACCTACAATTTATCCTGTTTATCCCAAACGCGTAACTACGCCCAAGCACAGCGCGATGACTCCAAATCCATATCGAAATCGCGAAGCAGTGACGACGGTTCCGTTTCAACCGATGTTCGTCCGCTCGGCGAGAAGATCAAGGAGAACACAAAGACTGCAGGATATACGGGCATAATTCTGCTGGGCATTGGCGTTACCGGTGTTATGTTCTATGCAATATTCCGCGAGTTGTTTTCGTCGCAAAGCCCGAATACAGTTTACTCAGAAGCGCTGGATCGGTGTATCAATGTAAGCGTGTTCCACTTTTAAAGGATGTTGGTTATTTCGCAGTGTGATTTAATGCTCGCAGGATCACCAAATTCAAGACCTTTTAGGAACGCCAATCAAAGGATATGGCGAGGAATCAGGTCGACGAAGACGACGACATGTTGCGCATACGATATTCGAGAGAAATGGCGTTAAGCATATGAGAATGCAATTTTATATCCAGGGCATACGTAATAAAGCGACTGTTCATTTGGAAGTGAAAGAGGTAAGGAATGGTTTCTGCATAAACAACGAGTGTTAGCTCCAATAGTGTTTGTGCTGAGATTCAATTTCTTTAGGAAAGATCCAGGAACCAGCAACTCTCTCTCCCATCATTTTTCTTCATATCCATGCTATTTTCAAGCATTCATTACACTTAACATTCATTTTCAATGATTTCATGCAATTTAAGGTTAGTATCCTGTTTTCCTACTGATTGTTCTTTCCAGTCGATCCTTTCCTGTTCACATAGATGATCATCACTCATGCAAGATGTATCCACAGCGCTGGTCCCTGTTTTTATTGCTATTTACTCATGAAGATACCGAGGCAAGAAGAGGACCCAGTCTTTGTTTTTAAAATATGATCAGAGTAGCAGGCAAGGCTTTTGCTTGGTTCGTAACACTGTGCAGACATATTCTGCCGTAAAACAAGATTAGCGCGTAGTATCCTATCATAATCCTAATAACAACTAAGCTGCAGTCTGCTCGGCTAGGGAATAGTCTTTTCTGTTACTGTAAGCTTCCTCACAGAGATTTCAACAAACGTTTCTGTGTTAAGCCCAAGATATATGGTAAAAATGAATGAACAACAGCCATTCAGTGATAATTACTCCATCGTGCATTTTTTACACATACAGAGTGCGCCATCTTTCGTGTCGGTATTTAAACACTTACTAACTTTGAAAAAAAAAAACAATTTGTATATATGAAGTATTTTTATTCAATTTGGTCCTTTGCAATTTATTTTCACTGCTTTTGAATACAATATTAATTAAGTGGCCGCCTTTATTGGCCAAAACAAAATGTGCCCATTTTGCTGCATTTTCCATTACCTTTTCGAGCATCTCGAGGGTTATAGCGATGATTTCGACACGAATGTTTGCCTTGAGCTTGGTCATGCTCTGAGGCTTGCTGGCGTACACTTTGCTTTTCAAATAATCCCACAAAAAGAAGTCCGAAGGGGTCAAATCTGGAGATTTGGGTGACCACTCAATGATACCTCTTTTTGACATTAGACGTCCAGGGAATTTTCATTGCAAAAACTAAATCGTTTTGATTTTCATTGTGGTATGGCGCACCGTCTTGTTGAGTCCATTTTCAAGTCCTTTTTCATGCATTCGCGGGCAGACATAATGGGCCAACATCCACCGATATCTGTTTCCATCAACTGTCTCGTTTTCTCTGAAGAAATAGGGCCCAATAAAGGTTTTGGCGCAAACTGCAGCCCAAACAGTAACTTTTTGATCATGCAATGGAGTTTCATGAACTTCGTGTGGATTCTCCGTTCCCCAAAAGCGACAATTCTGCTTATTAACGGCGCCAGATAGTTTGAAATTGGCCTTGTCGGTAATCAGAATTTTCTTCCAAAAATCAGGTTCAATGTCTACCATTCTATTCAACTGTTTGGCCGTATTCCAAGCGACGTGGACGGTCTGTCGGCAACATTCTTTGTGTTAATTGCACTTTATAAGGAAACAAATGCAAATCATCCTTCAAAATTTGCAGCACAGTGGTTCCACTGACGCCAAAATGCTGAGCGCGGCGTCGATACGACACTTTTGGGTTCTGGGAAACGCTCACTCCGACCGTTTCAACCAGTTCATTGTCTTGGTCGTCATCAGACGGTGCCTGTTGGCCACCATATTTTCGACGATACGCACGTTGAGTTAAAACAACTGAACGACTATTCTCGATACAAATCGTCATTATTTCGGCACGTTGTTTCGGTGTGAAGCGATTCACGGTTCAAATTGTACTGAATTGCCGTTTCAAAAACATGTCTTATCGAATCAATCGGTTTGACAAATGTCAAAATTAGTAAGTGTTAACATACCGACACAAAAGATGGCGCACCCTGTACTCCGCGATCTAAAGCTGAAGTAAAACTGACTTCTATTCACTACTTATAAAATCACGACAAGATTGTATTATTTATTTATTTTTGAATATTGCTTATTGCTAAACTGATCGCTAAATATTATCAATAAATTTGTTTCATATATTTCGTAGAACTCATCTGGAAAGTATGAATATCGCTACATGTTCGCGCAGCTAAACTACTATCCCAGGACCACCGTCATCCTCGAGGACAATCGTTTGAATGACTCGCGAGCTCTCAATGGCGATAATTTCAATACACAAGAACTGAAAACTATTGCCTAAATAAATGCTGACTTGATTATATCAAGTGGAAAGTTCTACTACGTAAAGCGGATTGTTAAAAAGTGATGTACTTTATTTATAAATATTGTCGAAATTGTTTAAAAAAAATGTACGATTTTCAAAGCCAATTTACAGACTAATACATCTTTTTCCATGGTATTATCTCCCAAGCGCGCAGCAAATGTCGACTGAACAGCACATCCTTTAGCTTGTTCACTATATAGAATGAAATGCCGAAGAAAGAGGCGAAATACAACCAAAAATGACCTAAACGTTCCCAAATGCTGAGATGATAGCGAACGGCCAATTGCGGAATGTCGATGTTGATCTTAATTAGAATTCCATTTTGTTCGCTTCGTTCGTAGTACTGTTCAGTCGTGTCTAGTGTAAAATATCCTGGATTCGATTTGATATGCTCGTGAATCGTTTTGATGTCAAAATACTCTAAATTTGATGCATTTGTCGGCACGATATCAGTTCGAAATGTAGTTTTAGTATTGCGTCCGTAAAACGGACAAATGAACTCTTCGTTTTGTATTAATGCTAATTTACTGTTGATAATTATTGTTGAGGTTGAACGGGCACGCGATGGTATTTCTATGTGCTGTACAAGTGTGGCTGGCGGATCGAGGGTGCATTTTTTCTGTAACATTTTGTATAGGAATGCAAGTCTGTATACAATCAAATCAAATTTATTGGTTATTACCTTAAAGTTTGCTTCAAAAAACAGAATTATGTAGAAGTGAAGCAAATGGAAATCATCATCTGTATCGACTTTTAGTTGAATGCTGGCTTGGTCTTGGAGATTATCGAAGTTATCATCGGATTCTATGTACTAAAAGTCATCAAAAAATCATTAAACATGAAAAAATTAATTTTACATGAAACTAAAAAAATTGGCCGCAAAATTTCTTTAATTAATATGGAATTTTCGCACCTACGATAAATTTTTGTGAAACTTTCATTGATATTACATTCAAAAAAATTAATGGTTGCATTTTCTCTTCGAATTTAGTCCGTATAAAAATTATATATCATAATTCTTCTATACACCCACCTTGATTTGACTGCATTTATGCAGCTTCTGTGACAATTCATTGAAATAGCTGAACGTACTGCACGCCACTACAGCTCCATCGTTACCTTCGCCAATAAATAGATATTTGTATTGATAGCCACACTGTGGCTGCTCGTACAGAATTCGATTTTCAATAACTCCCGAGTACGGACTCAATAAACTGACAAACAACAATGGAATTGAAATGGACAGAAGCGTTAGTAACGATACAATAAGAGTTGATAGTGAACATAGTGAATTTTTATAAGTTATTGTCGCAGTTTTTGAGTGTAATTTCAAGTATTTCATGTTCAGTGTTTACTTCTTTATTCGAGTTTGATTGTTTGGTAATTGATTGTTGCGATGGAAACGAAATTTATGGTATGAAGCGCTAGATTTGAACAAAGTTGTATGGAGTTGAAAAGTCCCAGTTACATAAATTTCTTCGTCATATAAATTCACCTCAATTATAATAAATAATTGATGAAATTGCGTACAAATCTAACGAAAAAATTGTGAAATTCCAAATTGTCATGCAAAAATTTCTGAATCGAAAATGGGAAAATAGTACCGAAAATATGGGTATTTGTTTAAGGTTTTGGTTTGAGTACTGACTATCGTCGATGGCAGCCAAGTTTCTCTTCATTCTCGTCTGGTTTGTTACTTAACTTTCAAAAACTGACACTTAACGAGAGAATGATGTTTCCATTTTGCTGATTTTAGCGCTATATGCGGTAAAACAAAACAATATGAGCTATCCCAAAAAGTTTTCTAGTGGCCAATAGAAATTATTCAGTAGCTCATAGCAAAGCTTCAAATCGTTTAGAACATGCTAAGGAAAGACACGAAAACAATTGTTTAATTTTCAATTAATTTTGTAGATGGCGTATGTACAAGTAACGAGAATATGGAGAAATGGAATTTACAAATTATAATTTTGTCGTTGTCGATTTCAATCCGAAACTTTTGAAAGAGTTATATACATAAAACGTGACGATTGACGAAACACTTTTCACACAATTTTTTTTAGAAAATGAATTGGAAAAGAATTTGAGGAGTGTCCGATCAAAATTGGCTATTTACATTTTTGGTCGGTTTCGTGTTTTTTTCGATTGGTGCTCTAATGCTTGAATTCTTTTCATTTTCGGAAATAAAATTAAGCAAATGTATTCATTTATAGGTTATAAAACAGTACTAACTAATTTTGATCAAAATGAAAAATATTATCTTTTATTAAGAATATTAAGTCCCCATCTTAATGGTCTGTGACAAAAAACTAGATTGTTTTGTTGCCGGTATTTATGCCGTTGCTGTGGTATATAATGTTTATTTGGTCTCACGTAGATTAGCGTAGTAAAGAATTTAATTTTTGAGGCAAAATTCGGAGAAAAATTTTCCAGGAAAATTTTTGTGTACAAAATGTAATGTTATATATTTATTTGATATGTTATACAAAGCGTTCTTACGCATCCTAGGTATTATTTACACTATTGTTGGTATCGAACACAAAGATTTTGGATTCGTTTTACTGTTTCGCTCCTGCAAATAAATATAAAAGTATGACTTTGTGGTTCTCGGCCCCTATTGTTTGGTTAGTTTAGCGCGTATGAGAATTTTGTTTAGTTTCTTCTTTGGTTTTCGGTAAGATTTGTGCGAGATTTTTTTTCCCAGAAAATGGAGAAGATATTGTTGACAATATAAATAAAGGAAGCCGCAAGCAGAGTCGTGGTGATAGAACAACAAAACGTAAAGTATACACGGATAAAGATTCTTTGGGTATCCATTTTCGAAAACTGTGTAATCACAAAAGCATCAGTAAGTTCAAATGCTCGTCTGTTAGTATCGAAGAAGTATTGAGAAATAGAAGACGGTTTTATAACTTTACGAACCAAATTGACCAGAATATATATTTGACTCGCCCACTCACTTCTTACGAGCCACAACGACGAGGAAACTATGTACCAAAGCCAACCGCAAAACGAGTGAAAACATCTGTCTTGCGTTGTTGATGGTGTCAGTGCTGAAATCCTAAAATGGATGAATTCTGGCACTAGGGCACACTTCTTGGCAAACATTCTCCCACGCCGCATCATTCAAATCCCTGTTGCGGTAATCTTTCTCCGCAATACTCCATATTGCCGGATTATTTGCAACTGCCGTTATCACCTGCTCCATGGCCTTCTCCGTTCACTGCCTTTTAAAGAATGAACACACCGCATGCGCATACAGAAAATCGGTTATGGAAAACCGGCCGTGGAGCCGGGTGTTATCCGATCTTATGGCGAAAGCGTGTAAATGAGCGAGAAGGAAGCGCCTTCGTTATGATTATGAATCGGAACGTCGACCCGGGTCGTTATGAACCAGACGGGTCGTAAAACCGGCGTTATTGATCGAATCGGACGTGGACGCAGGGTCGCCCGGTTCTCATATAGATAACATGCAAAATAAGAAAAGGTCGCGCCGCTATGACGTTCATTCTTAAAACAAACAAACCGAAACCGATTTGGAATCGTATGTGGAGCCTCAGCCTTACACGTAATGTTAGTGCTGCCTATAATGTCTATAATAAGAAAAGACTTCTGTGTGTTTGCAAGAAGTTCTTTATAGCAGCATTCTCCATATCAAAGGCTCGTATAAATATTATAAATCAAGCACTACACAAACGAGATACACCTGTTGAAAAGAGGGGTGGTGACAGAAATATTCAAAATCTGTTGAGAAAAAAACCGTGTAAAAGCATTCATTCGGAAACTATCAGCGAACGAGTCACATTACAATCGCTTGAAAAGCAAGCGAATATATCTTGCATCTGAACTTAATGTTAAAAAACATGTAAAAGCCTATACCGATTCTGTATCACAAGAGTTCAAGGTGTCACGCACTATGTTTTATAGCTTCGCTCCTGATCTTAACATTGGATTCTCCTCACCAGCATCCGAAATTTGTACTGCTTTTACATTATGGAGCAACAAAATTAAAATTCAAAAAGATCCGTTAAAGAAACGCATGGCTATTACAGTAAAGAGGATACATAAGCTGCGTGCAAATTATTTTTATTCTCTAATGAAGAACGAAGTCCCAAGTTCGAAAACTTTCTGTTTTGACTTACAACAGCAACAACCCCTTCCAAAAACGTCAATCCAGGACGCGTTTTATAGCAGACAGATTTCATTGTACAATTTTTGTGCTATGGCACTTCATAAAAGCAAGCCTTTCCTATACATCTGGGATAAAACTGAGGGTGGCAGAGGCTCCGTTGAAATTGGCTCTGTACTATATGATTTTTTATGTCACCAGTTTCCAGAAAAGACTGCAGTGTAAAACTGTAACCTAGTCAGCTTATTCTGTGGCGGCTGTGGTGGCCAGTCTGGCTAGCACGCAAAGCTCCTCAAAATATTAAAGAGGTTCATCTGACTTTTCCAGCGCGTAGTCATTCATTTTTAACCTGTAGACCGTGTTTTCGGTAGGATAGAAAAAGAATTAAAATAGAAGGTGGTGATAACAAGGAAGCAAGAGTATGTAGAAATATTTGCAAGGCATGGAGAAGTGAAAGTAATTTGGCAGGATTGGAAACTTTTTAATTTGAAGATTTTGGAGGATATTCTCAAGAAAATTAATCAAATTCAGTCATTGAAAAGAATTGAATTGAAGGAAAATAGTGGGAACGTAGTGAATGTTCAAGTCAGAGAGTTGCAGAATTACAGATTTGAGGCGATTTTAACTTTTTCCACTTTGTATAAAATAGGTAAACGTTTCCCTTTGGAAATGCCAGAAATGGACCAGCGTGAACGTGGACTTTCTTCGGAAAAAAAAGGACGTGACTAATCTTTTGGTGAAACAGTTTGGAGACGAGTGGCATACATTGCCATATTTACTTTGGCATGAAACGTTGCTACGGAATCAATTTAATACTCTTGAAGCTGTTGATTGTCACCATGAAGGACCTGTTGAAGGAGATGACCACTGCATATTCTTGGAATTGGACATTGGAGAGCATAGAATTTAGTTTTTAGATTTATGGAGCTACTACATACTAAGATCATATAATAATTGTTACTTAATAAAAAAAAATCATGTATAAAAAAATATTAATTCTACAATATTCTTTGTATTTCAAATTATTTGTAGGTGTTTCTCATCAATTTTTTTTTATCAAAATAGGCTATTTACAAATTGATCCAAAACAAAAGTGTCTATTTACTAGAGTCCTCATCAAAAGGCATAGATTAAAAAAACTAGCTCATCGTGATTATCAAGCAACTACTACTGATACAACTACTGCAAAAAGGTTATCCTAATTTTGAACATTTCAAACTTATAAGTATTTTCCATTTTCTGTACAATGTGTTCTAACGTAAATAGACAATTTCGAAAAGACATTCTTCATATATTTTTGATATCGAAATGTTTACTAGATATTTAATTTGTAGCAAAGCATCTTCCTCCTTCTTGGGATAGATTTTTGATAAGGAATCATTGGCGCTCGAATGATCATATATGGATTAAACTATGGTTTGCTCCAAAATAAGGAAGGAAGAAAGATACGATTCAATTCATAGAAATCAGTACAAAATTAAATTTAAAACCAGCCGCGAGGTATGACCCTTGAGGTCAACTTCCCAGTAATATCTACATAAACATCAACAACATTACAACAATGAGAGGTATTCATAGCAGTAACAGGAATGAGTTAATATGAATCGTATCGTCTACGGGAGGGTCCATTGATTACGTAAGGTTTTTGGTCGATGAATATTCACGCGGATCAATTGGTGGGGGCCTTTTTGATCTTGAAAATTTTTGTTGGTTTTCAAAATTTAAGCATTTTTTTTTAATTAAAAGACTATAAAAACTATTAAAAAGCTGCTCAATTATGCAAATATTTTAAAACTTTGATTGAATTTACAACATTTTTTTTAGAATAAAGGATATAAAGTAATAGCATTCGTATGAACCCTCTTTACATGGTAACTTTGAATGATTTTTTTATTTTTAATTTAGTTTTTTTCATAATCATGGAAGAAAATTTTGCCGGTGTCTCTTCAAAAACTAATGAGAATGTATAAATTTTATAAACTGGTATCACTGTGCGGTGCAAATTAGGTTAAAAAATATTTTTTATGAAAAAAATTATAATTTTTCGAATTTTCTTCTATTAAATTAAAAAAACGGCTGAAACGAATTTTTATATTGTTGAAAACTTCACAAAGATGTTAATACACGTCAACTGACACCTTAATGATCCAAATATTATATCTGGTTCGTGAGATATAGTGAATGATAAAAATGACCTTGAAAATCTTGATGAGTTTTAATGATTTTTATTTTTCATTTAATTTTTCACGTAATCATGAGAAAAAGTTTTGATGGTGTTTTTACGAACGTTGTTTGCAATATATAAATTTTATAAAGATTGATTACTATTTTTCGCAAATCAGCTTAAAAATTTATTGTTTATGAAAAAAAACTAATTTTTTGCAGTTTTTTTTCTTAAATTAAAAAAACGGCTCCAAAGATTTTTTTATAAATGCGACAGATTTACAAAAATATTAATACACGTACAATGACACCTAAACGATGCAAATCCTATGTTTGATTCGCGAGATATAACGCATGACAGAAATGACCTTGAAGAGCATGATGACTGTTAATGATTTTTTTATTTTTTATTTGCCTTTTTTTGTAATCATGAGTAAAAATTTTGATGACATTTTTATAAAAACTGTTTGAAGTATGTAAATTATATAAATTTTGATTACTTGGACTTGACAATAAGGTTAAAAATTTATTGTTTTTGAAAAAAACACAATTTTTGGCACTTTTTTTAAAAAAATTAAAAAACACCTCCAACGAATTTTTTTAAAACTGAATAGAATCACATAAATGTTAATACGCGTCGATTGACACCTTGATCAAGGAAATCGTATGTTTGGTTCGCGAGATATAACGCATGACAGAAATGACCTTGAAACGGGCAAAACAGCAAACCCCCGACCGAAGTTTCCCAAAAACTAATCAGCTCTTAAGATTCTAAAGACGCTTCGATTGACACCTTAACGAAGTCGATACGACTTTGTTTACGTGAGTTACGCTCTTTGAAAAAACTGTCCACGAACGCACACACGTACGTACGGACGTACGTACGTACATACACACACACACATACATACTTCTTTCTAAAAACACTTAAAATATACTCGTAAGACCTCAAAACGTAAAGATATGTTGAAAATTTCAATTTCGATTTTCGAGTCGATTACAAGAACTTCCCATATACTGGGAAGTTAACTATATGATAGCTTAATTTTAGATCCAATTGCCAGTCTAATAAACGCATGAATTCAAAATCAAACTCACTAATTCATGTGAAATTGAATTTATAGAAAATATTATAAATAACGATCGTCATTGCTGGTATTGTTACCTATCTTATAGTTTGAAACGATCAAAAATCATTTCAGTGATGGTTCTCACGCCATCAAAAGATGCAATCGCTTGAAAAAGCACCAGTCTTTTTGGTGAGATAATATACCACCTGAGTAGAGATGTCCCTTGCGATCAAAGTATTTTCGAACATAATAAACTCCCTGGAGAATATCCTCGCTACGAATCTTCATTCCAACATAATACCTTGCAAGTATGTATTTTGAATCAAATCTCTCTGAAAGATGACAAAATATTATCTTAAAAGTACCTGTTGCATTAGAAAAAACGAACAATGTTTATAATGCAGGATATTTTTCTAAAATATATCTGTCCTGAATGTGAGAATATCTTCAAGTGGGCTTTGTTTTGAATGCTAAGGATAAATATCCCCGACAAAATTGTCATTGGTAGTATTTTCGAAGTGAATTGTTTGAACTATGATAAGCGCAATAAATATTTTTATGGCTCACAAAAGATGAAGCCGTGCAAGTCATGACTGATTGTAAGATTTCAAAGTAACTTCCTTGGAACGAAGCTCTCATTTTAAGATTGTAAATGTTTATTGTAAAATCCACTATCGAATAGCGAATACTTAAATGCACTTGGGTATTTAAAACGAACTCCTGCAGCTCACCAATTACTATTTCAACAGAAGTACCGTCCAACATCACCAACAAGAATAAGTAACGGATGAAAAGCTTGTTCACAAGGAAAACTTTCAGCTATTCGAATACGTGATCGCTTGGACGTAGTACGTGTTGCCATGCCAGCATACCATACAGACGCCAAATGGAAGCCACTTCAAAGGCTTCCGAATCTAATTCCTTTCAATTGTGCGGCCGCTTGAATAGTTCCAGCTTCCAAAGTTCGCATCGGATACGTGACCAAGTGTTTGTAAGAAAGATACATACTTGTATGGTGTACGATGAATCCGAACCGTTCGACAGATACCTATGCCTGCATTTCTAAGTTCGCCACTTACCAACATTGCACATTGTTACGGGCATAGCAGTTGTCAGGACTATTCAGTCGTTGATGCCATGAAATCGGTAATTTGCACCGATTTTCCGCGACACGAGAAAACTGATCGAAAAGTCACGTAGCAAATGCAGAAAGGAAGACAATCAAGTTGCACTACCTACCGTCTTTTGATGTAGCGGTGCTACTAAAGATCACGTATTATAATTTGACTTCTGTAAAATTTTTCGCCACAAAGTAGAAGGGTTGGAAATGAATCGATTGCAATGGACACAGTTCGTCATAATTTCAGTGTAAAAATAATATAGTGCATGGGTGTAGGTCGAAAAGCTTGTAGCCTACAACCTACGTAAAATCTTGATAAACTGATTTGTGCGGATCGTGAGGTTGACACTCAATTGGGAAGCTATTGCCTAAGAGCCAAAAATTAGTATCGCAGTGGTATGAATAGTTGCTTCCTTTCTTCAAAATTACTGTCGTCAAATGGTCTTCCAGATATGACAACTAAAAATAAGAACCATGATTTAAGGGTATGCGAATGTCATCCTCCATTGATCAAATGCAGTCACTCTGGCTGTGAACACCCGATTTACGAGTAATGCAGCCCGCCATGAAAAACTGGGCCAGTGCTCAGCCAGCATTCGTCCAGCACTCGCAGCTGACCGTTGGTCGTTCATTGCAGGCCGAGGCTTGGCCGACGCTTGGCGTTGTTTCTACTGCGGGCAAACTCTGTTCGGGTATGACTAAATATGCATGCTTTTATGTTTATTAGCGTCAAATACAGCTCTGAGTATCATTAAGGTGGTGTTTTCAGAAGATTTCCTTGTAGGAAAATATTTAATTCAAAGATCTATCAATTATTTAAGGTAAGCTATGCAACCGTATATTTATAAAACAAAACAAAACCAGCAAACTTTGCAATATAAGTTCTGGACTTTTTACAGCCGCTCAAACTTGTAGAATTAAAACAAGGAAACTATACTTTCCTTCTAGACAATATTCACGTTCTGTGCAACACAATCTCAACTCCAACCATCCATTTGATTAGATACACAACCATTTCCATCACCAATTTTCCCGCTAATTAGTTTTCATTATTTTTCCAGCTAGCTCCTAAAATCCAAGACACATTTCCTTAATTACAACGAATTGTGTTGATGGTCAACATGCATACGAATCAGAACCGTTCAGTTTCATCGATGTCTCTCACACGCGTCCTCGATTGCAAAATAAAAGTTTACGAGGACGATTGGGTCACGAACAAGGAAAAATTTCATTAAGCTAAAGTGATTTCGCTTGCCAGGTAACCACTATCCATCCCCCCCAATAAGAAGAGTAGGTACTTTCTCTCGCCCCCCGCGTTGCGTTTGTTTCTATGGAACACGTTACGTACGGGGGACATAAATAAGGATATTGAGTGGAGACAGAAAGGAAAGTAAATACTTGAATGGCAGAACGAAAGATGGAATCGACTAATCAGGTTGATGAGCTTCGCCTTTCTTCTATACAGCTAAAAGACAATTACGTGACCAATCATTTCAATTAGTGATGAATAGTGAAATTCTTCGTTGGAATTGTTTGGTCGTGTCCTTTGACGGATTCCTTTGGCGAAATTATTTTCATACGTGAGACATTTTTATGACAAACGATTTGAATAAATTAAGAAGGAAGTCAATTAGGAGAGGGTTAATTATTAATACAGGCTGGATTGATTGTTTTTAGTTTTGTACGTGAGTGCAAAGGGCAATTGTTTTTATTTTCGACACATAAAATGTTTTGTTGTATTTTAGGATTGAAAGCTTGAGTAATGAAACAAAACAAACAAATCAACATTTATTATTTGGAATCAAAAAACAAAAAAATTCGGAACTGCGCAAAGCAATAACATGCTAAATATTGATTTTTTTTTCGATTTATAGATGATATTATAAACGAAAGACACATCGCGCTTGTAGGTTGTAATATTGGCTACTTACCAAAAAATAAATTGTCAGGACATGTGAGTAAGTAAATATTTTCGATCCGAAATATAACATAAAAAATATATGCTGCAAAATGTACTAATCTAGTTATAAATGGCCAAAAAGGAAAAATGTTCTTCGAAGAAGCTGTTCAAACGAATAAGAACGGAATCAAGTCGATTGTTTCGTGAAACTTCAACAAAATCTCAAAATTTCTTCTCACTTCATTCCGCACTGTATCTTTTCATTCAAAACTATGACCCTATTCAGGAAATTTTTGAATCGTGCCGAGTAGTATGATCATGAGAACATGGTGATGTTGAGTTAGCCTGTAGAGACATATGCGTACCATTGAATATTTTTACAGCCCGACCAGGGTTTGCCAGCAGTGGAAACAACGCCAAGCGTCAGCCAAGCCTCAGCGTGCAACGAACGGTCAACGGTCAGCTGCCAGTGCTGGGTGAGTGCTGGCCCAGTACTGCAATCGAGTGCTGGCTCAGTGCCAATCCCCAGCAAGCAGTGCCAATCCCCAGTGCTTGGAGTCATTACTGCAAAATAAAACTCAGTCTGCGCTGCAAAAAAAAGTCATTTATGCTGCTTTATTATAACATATGATACAATAGATATCTAAGATACGGAAATATTGTGCAAGTCCCCCGAATAGTGGTGGATATGACCGCCAATTTGAAAAGAAGATGCACACCCAATTTTTCAATATCGCGAAACGTACGACTCGCAGGAAGATGTTATGGCGAAAATTTAGTTCGCCACAACTTTCATACACCTTCTTTGCAAATTGCGAAAAAATAAACGGTTAAAAACAGTGCAAATACAGCCAGCAGCAAACAATCTGCATTTGATTTCTGGCCGAGTGCTGCAAATTGGGACTGGGCCAGCACTGGTCATTGAGAGTGGCCTAATGCTTGGAGCCATTACTGAAATATAATAATTCAGGACACAAGCAGAATTTTAAACGATTTGAAGGAAGTTCAATAGTGAGCGTCAGTGCAAGTTCAGTTTACAACACTCAGCCAACATTCAACGAGTGCCGATCGCCAGTGCCATTTTACAGCACTCAGTCAACACTGCCGTTCTTTGTACGACGGAAAATCGCTGACGACTGCCCGTTCACTCTCTCATCGATGCTCGGCTGACGGCTTGCGTTGTTTCCAATGCGTTCGAATGTGGTTTTGAATGTTAGCTCTTAACTGTCTCTATTGCTTCGACGCTACAGCGCATGCTTTGTGTGATGGACGTCGCGGTTTTAATCCTCGGTGGCAAAAGCGATTTATCACTCACATATCAACTGGATTTCAGCTCGTTCCCAATTTCATTTTGGCATTTGAGTGCTGGCGGAGTAAAAAATTCATTTTATGCCAGTACTGGGCCGGTGCTGCTTTTGGGTTTTGGCCCAGTACCTGTTTGCAACGTCCACCCGTAGCTATCATCCAGCGGTTATATGTTACTGGGCCAGCACTGGCGATCGAGACTCGGTCAGCGCTATAAGGTGCTCAGCCAGCACTGGTCCAGTTGTGCAACCGTATCCGGGATATGATCTGGGCTGCTAAATTTTCTGAATTTTCAACGTAAACTTGCACAAACAAAGCGGACTTGTTTTGCTGCGATAGTTATTTTGTGTGAGTGTTTTCATGAAAATAAGTTGAATATTATCATTGAAATATTTAATAAGAAAATGTTACTAAAATAACTGTAAACTAACGATTTTATGATAAAATTTCACAGAAAAATTGCAAACTTTTATTAAAAATTTTCAGTAAAAGAAGATGAATTAGAATTATTTTTGAAAAGCTCTAGTGAAAATGTTGTAGATAATTTGTTTAAAATTATTTACTACCTTTTAATATCTGATAGACATATTAAAGTCTTACTTAACGTTCTAAATGATGAAAGTAGTAAGTTTTTCATGAGCTAGATCCAAAAAGGTTTCACAACTTTCATAGCCAATTTTGAACGGTTTCTATTTTTTCCTTCACAGAAGATTGCTTGAATATATTTCGACATATTTAGTTTTAGCTAAAAGTTCTCTATTGCTTCTATCTTTTTTTGTAAGGGTCAATCGGTTGTAACATTTTTTCCGAAAAAATGAGAGTCCATTTCAATCAGGCATAGTAGCTTCCTATTGCTACATATTTTTATCATTTCCACGTAAATGCTTATAAACAAGGCCACAGATATTTATCTTACACTGTAAATACTAATCTACTCATCCAACAATTTAAAATTCCAAACCAACCCCGAAATGATGATGGCATCATTACAAGCAAACTCACTCATATAATCAGATTCGTGGCGACAAATTGAACAACACCCAATACACGCGCCTTCACTGCCACCCACTAATCAGCGCCGAGATAAATTGTCCTCTTGTTCGCATAATTTTTATGACATCTCAAGATAATTCAATCCACAATTGCCATTAACTTTCACCCCCCTCGGCTCACTGGCAGCCTAATCCGCATTTTATAGAGACCGCGGCAACCCCTGGACTTATATTTTCCACGAACGAAATGAACAATTTGTTAGACCTGTTTCAGTTGGGAAGTGGCGTTGCAAGCTCAACTCTCCCCGGGAATGGATGAAGCAATCGTGACTACAAGGTCTTTATTTAATCCACCCCCGGGTCGACTTTTAAGGGATGCTGCGTACAAGTAAACACAGTATCAATCTTTATATCAATTCATAATTCATGTTTGTGTGGTTGCTTTATCTTCTTGAGTTCAAAATACACATAATCACCGCGCGCTGGACAGGGGGTGTGGAACGGATGTTGGGATGGGATTGGGAGGGTAGCAGATAGCATGTAATACAGCTCTACTCGACAGGCTGGAGGATATTTCGAAATGTTGCCGGGAGGGTTGAACAGTTCAAAAGCAGGATGAACCGCACAAACAACTTGTTTCCGGAGATGTTCGAATCTACTCCCTATCAACCCCTAATTGGTGTCGAATTAACTCGCAAAAACATAAGATGAGGGTCGTTTCATTTTATTGTCTTCATCCGTGATAGAAGTTACTTTTGTTGTTTTTGAGTTCCGATTTAGAGGGGGATTGGATAAGTTTAAACGGGTCGATGTATTACGTTTGGATTGTGACGTTGTGATAGAATTAAGGGAATATATGTGTGTGGATGGGGGGGGGGGGTTTAGAATTAACTCATCTTCCTATCTAATATTGCGAGTTTCTTCCAAGTGACCTGATAATAGTTGGGGATACTTAAGTGTCCACATTGTTTTTAGTTGATGAATTGTTCACTTTAAAGAAATTGTTAATGGCATGCCACCCTTTGCATTGTTCGCCTTATGTAACATGAGTAAAATTGTGGAAATACCCAATTTTCCCTATTATTTAGCATACACCTCACAACCACCCCAAACTAAGGATGAGGAGGATGAGTATCTGAAGCTAGCCACACTCCCATCGCAACCCCAATTTCACTGTTCCGTGCCCATTCTCGCAGCCATCCATTTGATGTTCCTCCCTTAACATAACAAGTCCTGAAAACATCGATTCGGGGGAGGGTGACGTGATTGATTTTGATTAATAATTGCCTGGAGCGATATGGGGGCGCGTCTCAACGCGCCAGTTTATTACGGTGTCATCTGTGCTACTAAGGCGGACGGGAATTTTTTCCACACATTCACAACTCTGCTCGGGGGGTCTTCATTGCGGCCATTTTTCTTTTCAGTCCGCCTCGATGATGGGGGATGACTGTTTGTCGGTTATTGTTTGTTGGTGTACTGTATGCCTGCCACTCTGTTTTAACTTTTTCTGACTGTTCTGAGCTCGTCCCTCTTTAGCTTCTTCAAGTTGTTCTGCTGTTTCTGCTGGGGTGAATTTTTAATAAATTCTGACAAATATTTGTTTGTGATTTTCTTGTGAGAGGGGTGGGATGATTGTTCTTTGGAAGCAAATTACGGTTGTTATACTGTTTTGTCATATGTTACAAGGGATTATGGAATTGAATTATATCGGTGTATTATATTTGTAGTATTAGAATCGAAGTTTTTATGATGGCATTATGGTTATGAAGGTGGAGATTGTTTTTAAAAGCTTTGTTGTGTCTTTCTGTTTGTTGTTAGGGTGGTTGTTATGAAATTTATTATGCAAGAATTGTTTTAAAATATTGCACGAGCAATATTTTTACTTTTCAAAACATTTATTATCATTATGAAGCGGATTCAAATTTTGGCAAATTCAAAATTTCTTTTTTGATAGATTTTGTTAGAATAAACCTTCAAAAACACGATTTAAATGATGAGAAAGTAAAATTCATTAAGTAAAACATAGTGAGATGTCAAGTATAAGACATTCTTACATATTTTATAGGCATATTTTATCTGAAAAACACTTTGCTGGATTTTAAATAGTTAGTGATGAGCGAAACAAGCCGAAAATCAGGACTATGGTATACTTCATGTGGATTTTTGTACATGTGGTCTTGGTCTTGTATCTATAGAGTTAGTCTTGATTTAGATCTTGGTTTTGTCTATCAAATCTTGTGATTTTTTTTTGTTATTTTAGCAAGGATAAGTCAAAACCATTTGAAAACCACGTTTATTTTATAAGTGTTTTTTGAACAGACAATTCTAAAAAATTGAAGATAGATGGAATATTTTTCTAAAGTGCATTCGTCAAATCGTAAATGAATGTTCATTCGTTGCTGCCCGTACAGTACGTCGAGGGTTTCAGTATCAGCTACTTCAAAATAAGGTTTGCAAATATTTTATTATAGCAAAAGACTATTTAAATCATTGGAGAACAATTTTTTCTTCCAAAAATCCATTCAAAAAACATTCATACAAAGCAAGCGTTGTAGCGTCGAAGAGACGCTAAAGAGACAGTTAAGAATTGACATCCAAAACCACACTCGAAAGCATTGGAAACAATGCAAGCCGTCAGCCAAGCATCGATGAGAGAGTGAGCGGGCAGTCGTCAGCGATTTTCCGTCGTACAAAGGACGCCAGTATTGGCTGAGTGCTGTTAAATGGCACTGGCCCAGCACTGGGGGATACTATAAAAAGGGGATTGGAGATAGGCACTCGTTGAATGTTGGCTGAGTGTTGTAAATTGAACTTGCACTGAAGCTCACTATTGAACTTCCTTCGTTTAACATTCTGCTTGTGTCCTAAATTGTTATATTTCAGTAATGTTCCAAGCATTGGGTTACTGTCGATCGCCACTGCTGGGAATTGGCTAATGCAGTACTAGGCCAGCACTCACCCAGCACTGACAGCTGACCGTTGGCCGTTCGTTGCACGACGAGGCTGGGCCGACGCTTGGCGTTGTTTCCACTGCTGACAAACCCTGTTCGGGATGCTTGAATGAATGAAATAAAATGGCCGATTTTAAAATGTAAACAATATTATCTGTAGGCACATTTCCATTAAAACCAAATTATATTTGATAAGATTCTCCTTAAAAGCGATTGAGTATTTAATATTTACTATTCTTTCAATATTCTTACTCACAGTTTCAATGTCTGCGAAGCGTTTACCAAAAATTCGCCATAATTTCTCTATCGCAAACTAGGCCATCAATTTTTTCGAAGAAAATTGGTTTGATTTTCCTTGCCTACATATAAGAGTATGATCCCTGAAACTCTCATGGTTCTGAAAAACAGATTTTTTTTCAGAAAAAGAAGCAGATTTTATAAATATCAAATAGTTGTAAACAATCCTTGATATATTATTTGCCTACAAAAATTGAAACAAATTTATTGTACATGAGTATCAAAAAATGTATGCGTGTGAAGTCAATCGTTTTCTGTACGAATTTGAACCCATTTCTTTGAAATTGTTATAGATAGTAAGCTATTTGTTTCGAAAAACATGCAACTAAGGTCAGATATATTTTAAAAGAAGCTAATCTTGAAATTCACTTGACACCACAAGCGTGATCGACACGTGCCATGTTTAGAGTAAATTTCAATTACCTAAAGTAGTTACGGAACATGAGAGTAAGATCCCTTCGTAATGCTAAGCTAATGTCCCTAGTCTTTGTTGTGGAGGAAGTGATATGTGCCTAGGATAATCATGCTCTATAATACGGGATTACATTGAGGATGCAATCAGTTGAAATGATTTTTGAAATACAAGTGAGGTAATGGATAATCCTGCGTGTTATAATATAGTGTAGTAACTCTTGATGTAATGCAATCTGTGCCATGTAGAAATGTCAATAAAGGAAAGTGCAGCATTAGTAGCCATTAAAAATAATTTTTAAACAATTTTCACACGTTTTTTGGTTTTGTGGGAAGTGGAAATTCCAGTTTTAAAACACAATTTTCTATGCAATTTCGAATCAATTATGCCCACAACTGGAATATGTCTGATTTTCGACAAGACATCTGTTAGTTAATTGATATGCAACTAATATACATTAAAAACTTCACAACTAAAAATTACGACATGTATGTTACATTAAAAAAATCGAACATATTTAGTTTTGGGTCAGAATTAAATACCGCCCTTAAATTTTGATTATAATTTATAATCCAATCGGCACGTCTCGCACGTTAGTAAATTAAACTGAACCGGCGAAACTATTTAATTTTTTTTTTTAAATTCGAATCGGATGATGGATTCCATTGATAACGACTGTTACGCACGAGCATTATACAAAAAAATCGAATCTTTCAACAAATCGAATTTCGTCATCTTGAAGATAGTTTTTAGCAATTATCAACAATCTGAAAAGTTTAAAACAGCTTTCAATGCGTGCGTGTGCCACCCACTCTGATATCAAATCCTATTTTGAGTAGAATTCGACTTTGTATTGTTTTGTTAATTTTTTTGTGAAAGCAATTTTCGTGATACGAAGCGAAGGGTCTTTGCTATGTTGCGAAAAAGGTTATTTTCAGATGTATTCTGAAACTTGAAGTGATTTTGCATCATTGATGGTTTTTTTATTTTCAAGCTATCTTATACTGGATGGTCCATTAAGGAAACTTGAAGGAGATTCAGCGAATCGAATTACGCTGTCGCAGTTAATATAATGTTTTTTATCCTTGATTCTTCAACACATTGGTTTCATCCTTGTTTTAAACCTAAATAAGTTTTGAGGTAAGGAAGTCCGAAAGGCTCATAATTTACTTCCAATGAAAACTTATTTAAAACTCTTCCAAAAAATCACAACTAATTTAACTACTTTCTCGTATCCTCTTAGAAAAATTAAGATACACTACTTCTCTTCCAGCCTATATTAAAACAATATCCATTAATATAAGTAGGAAATATGAACTGACATGAATCTACGAAAGAATGGGAGGCCCGCCCTCCGGGAGGAGAGTCTTACTATGGGTGAAAACAGAAAAGAGAAGAGCTCGCCGAAATTATACGAACCCTAATACTCATGCTTACGTGTTTAATGGACGCTTTCTTACGAGAAAAGGAAGAAAAAACTTTATTTACGGATATAAAAGTCTCTATTTTCCCCTCAAAACATTTTGCTGTTGTTGGTTTGTTTGGTTACATTTTTAAACCATATTTCCCCTATCAGAAAGTAGCATTTCCTACAACTTCATTTTATATTAGGATAGAGTTGAGGATGTAGGAATGAAAACGACAACATAACATCAGTCTATAAGCTTTTCGCAAAAGCGGATAGGGTCAAAATGAGCAAAATGATTGCAGGAAATGCTAACTGGTTTGTAGGGTTCTTTGTAATCTATTAAGCTATCAACCTTTAACCATGATTTTGGTTTTATCAGATTTTTTCGCTATTAGTTATGGATCACCTTTAAGGGAAGGGTATTTTATTTTTTGACTGTTTTCATTTTGTGGAAGGTTTTATAACACGGCTTTCATTGAGCACGTCCTATCTTTAAATTTAAATAAAACAAAGTGTGTGTTAGATATCATCGAAATTTTTAATTGGTTTGGAAGACCTATCGATGCCATAAGGTACAGAATATTACATCGTTTAAATGTCCGTTGCGGCTTCTCTGGGTGGCGCGCATCAGAAATGTCCCAATTTCCATGACTCTGGCGCACAAATCAGGCTGAATTTGACTGATGGCATAGATTATGTTGACTTTGAGGGCCACTGTGGTTTGTGGCTTATTTGCGTAGACCTGCGATTCAAGAAAACTCCACAAGAAAAAGTCTAACGGGGTCAAATTGCTCCATTTCGGTGGCCAGTTTACATCACCTCCACGTGAGATGACCATGCCCTCAAATCGCTCGTGCAGAATGTCCAATGTGGCATGATCTGTGTGGCATGTAGTGCCGTCCTGTTGAAACTACATGTTGTTAGTGTCCATATCATCCAATTCGGGCCAAAAGAAGTTGGTAGTCATCGACCTATAGGCGCTCGTCAACGTTGTTCTAAAAAAAGAATGAACCGAAGACAGCCCAAAATCCACACCAAACAGTGCCTTTTTTGGATACATTTGACGCTCTTGAATCTCATGTGGATTGGTATCGTCCCAAATTCGACAATTTTGTTTGTTGACATACCTATTCACCCAGAAATGGGCCTCATCACTGAAGATGATTTTTCAATGAAAATTACGGTCATTTTCCAATTGCACTATGTTCGTTTACCTTCAGCTCCTCGATCAGTTGAATTTTTTACGGGTGCAGGGTTAATCACAACGCAACATCGCCAAGTTGTGGTCTGCGAAAGGCCGAGTTCTTGTATGTGACGCGAAATCGACTGCCCCGCATTCTCTTGCAATGTTTTCGGCAGATCTTGCATTTCGTTGACGTACGGGTGTTGGTTGAATATTTACTGAATCAGTGGACTCAAATTTATCTACCACACTGAGAATAGTCCTCTCGGTGTGACGATTATGGCGACCTTAAAATGGGCGAAGCGCGCGGAACGTTGCCCAGACATAACACCCATTTTGATAAAAAAAATATTATCATTTGCACGTGTTATTGAACGCTATATCCAACCATGGTGATTTGGCAAAACAGACTGAATAAATGACAGTCTATTTGACAGATGTAGCTTCAGCAATATGGCCGCTATCAACTTGTCAAAGTTCGAAGTCCCTTTTGAAAGACCCTATAATATCATAATTTTCCCTTCCGCAATTTAGTTGCTAGCTATCAGTCGGGGATAATTACTTTGAAGAAAGTGACTATTACATCTTTCGTATTTTAATTCAATTTTAATTACAGTTCGTTTCTAAAACATTACAACAGATAATTTGTGTTTCGATTCTTTCCATCTTCGTTTCGAATCGTTCCTTTATAAATGATACCATGCTTCTTTAAAGTCTCTTTAAACTTGATACTCTACCTTCACTATATCTCACTATCCATGGATGTGGCATGTAACACTTCATGTCATAATTTCACGAAATCCCCATTGCCATGATAGGCAGTGATCATTTTGTTATTTATAGGTGTAGCTGAGATTTCGTCACGTTTATCATTAATCGTCTGGACTTGCCTTTTAAATCTGATTGACACGCCATTTTATTGGTAGGTATACCATCGTTTCTTCGTCTATTAACAGTCAGTCAGGCGGCCTTAGGATCTCGATTTTATACCGGGTAGTCTATCGTGCCGCACACTAAGGTTAAGCCAAACCTAAATTTTTTGGCCGAATGAGTATCTTCCAGCCATACATACATATGTACAACATACCAACGATGTTTTACATGCCAAAGTTCAGATCGCTTGAACGATCTCGAAGAACCTCTGCAATCCTGTACAGAGTGGTTTTCGATGGTGGGTTTTCGATGCGCTGTTGGGTCTTCATAAATATCTTAGAGCTTCCCGAAAGACACTCATCGAATGCTGCCAGATTGACTGGAAAAGGTGGTGCTGGTGGAGGACTGGTGTTCAGCTCACCGGCGAAGAGAAGCTATTCAAAATCTAGCTACTTTTGCTAATCACTCAGATCTATATGAATATTCGACGTAATTCAGTCTGCAGTTAGGTTCTTTGTTGGACGTTGTGGGATTGATAAGTGTTGCTGTTGGCGCGAAGAATATAATAAAGATTTTGTGATTTATTATACATATTTGGATTGCATTCAAGACTAGTATAACAAGACAACGAAACCTAAGAAAAATGCAGAGTATCCTCTTCACCACTGAGTCTAAGAATTTTAAGATAAATAGATAGGAGTCTCTTTCTTTTGGCAACCCCCAATGTGAAATTTTTTCCTCACATCGGATACGCTACATTTGACTTCTCAATGTCCAGATATGTGTCTTAAGATAGTCAAATTAAGAAATATAAATGACAGGTGTTTATCAAAATTAAAAGGTGATCGCAAGGCGAACAGCAGAATGAAAGATCTTTGGCTGTATGTATGTTTTTTTTTGCATGTTGTCAGGTTTCAATTTGAATGTAGATACTGGTAACTTGACGGTGCTTTGGTCGCAGGTTACGAATGAATAATGTCCCGAGATAGGTAGATACGCTTCTATCTTTCTTTCGTTATTTATTTTTTTAACATCGTGCCAACGTAGGTGACTTGGGAAGATTTTCATGTGTTTTTGGCTGCAATCACCTTCGATTAGTTTGACGTGTAGATGTTTAATTCGGTGTTGTCCTTTTTTTGCTGCTAGCTAGTTGATATTCGTCAGCGGCTAATTTATTAGACGATGTTGATCATTTTCGTTGTTAGTACGTTGATTGGAAGCTGTACGAAAGAATGTTAAAATTTTGTTGATTGGTGGTCGAGAGAGGTTGTCGTTTTTTGCTATTTTTGTTTGGAGGTATGTTGGTTTCGGTGACCTTTTCGGTGTGATTTTCTTCAAAAAATTAACATAAATTGATGCTTCGTCATAGTTGACCCATTTGAAAAATAAGTGAAAATAGATCTATACATGCAAATGTTAAAACGGTCGGAATCTGTGCCATGATAATTACAAATTGTGTTTGGACAATAAGCGTCAATGAGAAATCTTAAAAATATGTTCATCAAATTAAATCGATTACAATTCAACAAAATATGTTTTATTTATTTCACCAAAGCAAGGCAATCACATGTTAAAACACAACAAATACTTAACCCTAAAATACATGCTACATTCAACATTAATTCACACTGTTGTCAGCACGTCACGATTTAGGGATGGATAATGAAGGGGTTTATATATGCAGGATTTAAAACTGATCTTGGAGATGGTGGGAGAGTAGTGGTTGCTCAACGTACACCTTACAGCACCTATTAACAGGTCCATTATCTGCATACTTAGTAAGATGCTAATATTACATTACGTGTACTTCTTGCAGGCACTTTAAGCTTTATTTCAGATACTCTGCATTATTGTGGCCTCTTATCACGTCAAAGGCGAGACAAGAGGACAACACTGTTCTCCTGGCTTTAAGAGTTGACTAATTCAGAAGCTTCAATCTAACGACATAAGGAGGCAAGATTTGAAAGTCACCAGAGCTATACAGGTCTCTCAAAGCAAACAACAAGAATTGTTTGTGGATTGATTCTATCGACTCCAAAAAATGGGTTCTATACATTACTGGCATATTCTCTTAATGGGCGAACCAGTGAGGTGACCCACAAATTTTCAAACTTTTTGGCTCGTCTTTTATCAAAGCCAAGCTGTTTATTAGCTTTAGAGAGAATAGTATCCTAGTGCAAATTGAAACATAGTTTCTTATCTAGGACAACTCCAAGGTCAACAATGTTTTCTTTCCTATCCAATACAGAATTGTAGAGAACGTATGCATTGTTCAAGATTGTGCTTTTGCGGGAAAAAGGCATTGAATAACATTTCCCAACGTTTAGATATAGTTTGATGAGATCACATCATTGCTGGAGGGAACTGAGTTTTGATTGGAGGAAAATATCATCAGATTGAGACTTTATGGTGTGATATATCTTCAGATCGTCAACATAGAGAAGATGTGATACGTACGAGAGTTTTTCAGATAAATCTGATATCAAAACATTAAAAAGGAGAGGGCCGAAGTGACTGCCTTGAGGTACATCAGAATGTACGAGAATTGGTTTGGACAAATATCCCTGAAATTTTACTAATTGACTCCAGTCTCGTAAGTAGGAATTGAGCCAATTGAGCATAGAGCCGGTGATACCTATTTTTTTGCAATTTGGAAATCAGTATGAAGACATCGACCCGGTCAAATGCTTTACGAAAATCTGTGTAAATTTTGTCAATTTGGTAACCCATCTCCATTTTACATAGGACATCAGAAACTAAAACCGTGAGATTGGTTGTAGTTGATCGGTTCTTGCGGAAACCATGTTGTTGTTCATTTAGAAGAGGCTCAATAAAAGCTAAGAGTTTTTGGCAAACGATTTGTTCGAATAATTTAAGGATTATAGATAGTATGGCAATGCCTCTATAGCTCACGACAGAGCGTTTGTTACCACTCTTAAAGATAGGAATTATATGGGAAGATTTCCAAAAAGTTGGGAAACTCCTATTTGTCAAAGATTTATTAAAAAGAAAGTGAAGAGGTACTTCAAACAAATCCATACACCGAACCACAAAAAACGGAAAAAGTAAATCTGGGCCAGGACTCTTATTAATGTCAAGGTTGTTAATAGCTTGAATAATATCTTCCCTTGAGAGATACATGTTCATAATCAGTACCATTGGATTAATTTTAGAGAAATATTTGGCGGTGAAAAAACTTCTTGAAAATAATCAGCAAAAAGATCACAGATTACCTTCGGAGAGGAACAAACGATATTATTTTGAGTCATTGACGCTCGATGACTCGATGATTTCCTCTTGAGATTAACAGAATCAAAGAACTTCTTAGAGTCTTGGATAATGTTTTCGTCAGTTAAATTTATGTAGCGTTCGATGCCTCGTGGTATTTGATTTTGTAATCTTCTGACGAATCAAAATATCTGTTTTTTAAATTCTGGCTAGTATTGTTGTTAAGCTTTAGTAGTTTATAGACTTTAGTAATTATAGTTTCTTTAGTAATTTATAGTTTCTCTCGAAAGGAAGCCTGACAATTGTATGCTGGAAACTCTTATGAGGAGTGATGTGGACAATTTCACTCGACATACTGGAATTAACTGCAATTAAAACACCTCCCCCTCGACTTTGTGTAGTAATGCGATAATCACGGTCGTCTCTATATATTGCCCAATTTTCGTCGAGAATTTCCTCGTTTTCATAAGAATCACTCAACCAAGTCTGAGTGAACGCTAGGATATTAAACCGGCAAGATTTCGCGTCAAGAAAGAGCTTATTAAATTTGCCCTCACTTCACCCCAATTATGGTAGAAAAGCTTGAGGCTGACTAGCGAGGATGAATTGCTAAGAAAAGTATCTAATTTTTGCTCTATTTTTATCTCTTTATCAATGCTGATTAAATTTGTTATGATGAACGGCAGTTAACCTCATTTTGGATTGATATCGGCAATGTTATATATCACTAGTAGTAGACAACATCATTTTCTCTTGTTCTGTTAGCCATTTTAAGCTATTTTGTGTTAAGATCTGTAATAAATATATAATAATTGTCTCCATTACCGTTGGATTAATAAGGATATCAAATTAGCAAATGAAATCTTGCTGATATAATTCCCTGCTGCATCCAATTCCGAAACATGAAACTAGCGTTAAATTACCACTTTATTCAACCAAATATCACCAAAAGCCATAACTGTCACCTTAAGTTTAATTGATCCTGTCCACAATTCACGATGATTTGTGTCGATGGAATCGATATGTGTGCCAGCAGGAGTCCTAGTGCAACTTTCATAAATTATCCCTGGAAAATATCAAATACAAGCATTTCGAGACAGACTTCTTTTTTCATCATCATGCAGAGCACCATCATAAACCACAATTCAACCAAACAGATGAATGAATGAATAAATAATAAATCTAATCAATAAGAATTATTTTATCTTATCGTTCAGCATAATTTGCATTTTTATGTCCGCGTCAGGCAACGATGGTAAAAAGTAGTAAAACTTGTCAACGGAATGCATCGAAAAAAATATATAACAAGGAATCAAAGACGACGAAGGAAACAAAAAAAACGTATTTCCATTGAGTGTCGAAAATCATCATCGCCATTAAATTCATTATTATTATTACCATAATTTTATGATTCGTTTCACGGGGTGATATGATGATGTGTGTGTGTGTGTTTTTTTGTTGATTTGCTTTCAATTCGAATTGTTCTGTTTCGAGTTTGGATAACAGGATTTCTGGATTTTGGAAATAACTCAATTACCCATGCCACGGTGGATGATGATGATGGGCTCGTGATTTGATTTTGTCTTGCAGGTGAGATATGATGGCCGACACATCATAATCCATAAAAACCATAACAATCAGCTAATTAACATAAAATGCTGACAATAAGTGAGGCTTTGTCTTGAATTTATGATAGAGTTGGCGCGATCACAGTTGTTGGTTGTTATTTTTGTTAATTTTATACAACCAATCGCGGTCGGCGCTAATTTATGATTAGCGATAAAGATTTTATATCTTAGTTAGTTATTTGATATTTCTTGGATAAGTTACGATGTGTGGCTTGCGGGACATGTGTTTTCATGGTAACGAGTGTGTGGTACACAATTGGAGTGGATTTTTTTCCATTTAAATGAGTACTGCAGATTTATTCTTTTTATTTGATATTGGTGACTACATTAATACGATATGGACATAACCTGATTTATATATTTTTTACACTCATTTAGCTACCCTTCGTCAGACTACATGTAATGACGCACACTATATGTAATGGCTCACACCATTCATAACGACCTGAAAATCAGTTCACACCACTCGAACCAGGGAATTTGGTTTGGCAGCTACCTGACCGGCTTTTGGGAGAGAAACGTTATCGGATCGGGAGTTGGTTCGCTGGGGAAGAAAAAAGGAGTCTTGTTCGTGCCGGCTATCTGAACGTCGAGTTTTTGGAGAGATCGAAAAACCGAGTCGGGGACATACATAGATAGAGAAAAGTAGATTTTTAGATAGCAGAAATCGTGGAGTGTTATTGAGAAAAATAAAAAGTACACTTGTAGTGAATCAATGGTCCTTTCTTGAATATTTTGAGTTGTAAGAGGAAATTGGACGACTGAAAACTTAAGGCTAAAGTGAGAATGATACACAACTGGAAACTATTCAGATTAGAAAGTAAAGAATTTTTGTGAATATTTGCGCATGTTTACGTCACAGATGATATATAATGAAAATTTTCTTTAACAAATAGATATTTTTGAAGCCGTTCATGTGATATTTAGTTATTAGATTTATAGAATGTTTAATGAAAAATAAAATAAACATGGATTAAAAACTTAATCAGCGAAAGTTGCCCTGAAGGTCCTCCTTCCTTCTTGCTCTAAGGAACAGGGTTCACCCCGACTGAGGTAAGTATTGGTGGGCCTAGCGCGTACAACACATGCGGACACGCAAGTGCTAGGCCATGGTAGGGCGGGCCCAGGCAGTAAAATCTGCGCCTGGTGAGCTCCGCTGAAGCTCGTTTTCCAAACGGGAGTAGCACGGCCACCCGAGATTTTGTTTTTGGTACGCAGTGGTTTTTCGTCTTTTTTTGAGTCGTTTTGGAATTTAGATCGCAGTAACGTAAAGGAATTTTTGATTCTCGGGCAAGTTTTGAACGTGGTATTATCTCGGTATGCGCTCTAGAATTCCTTGGTAAAGTAACGTAAGAGGTATAGCCTTACAAGATGTATAGTATGTTTTTTTGGTAGATTTCCCCCCCGGTATAATGAGATCCAGGACTGATGCTAGAGAATGCACCCAGGACATTACACGCCGAATTGAGCTGGCCTGCCAGCAGCCATCACTCCTCTAGTTAGACGGAGATCGAACCCGAATTAGTCTGAATGACACAAGGATTCGTTGCCTCGTCCCCGGGACTTAACGTCCATTGAGGCCAACGAGACGAAAGTCTTGTTGCCTTGAAATTTCGTAGCGATATTCATTCATTTCATTACATACAAAGCAAACAGCAGCAAACAAAGAATAATAATCTTTGTCAAATAAATACAAGCAGAAAAGTCAACTGATGTCTTTAACGTCGATTCATGTCTACCGTTTAATATAAAAATATGAACAATTGGGAAACGAAAGAGGACCCAGTGTAGAGCTTGTAAAACCTTACACCATTCCTGGATTAACTTTTCGTCAAGCCTATGCTATATTATCATAGGACATCCGCTTAGCTTTTATTTTTGAAAAACCAATGGTTCAATAAATAATCTAAACAGTTAAAGATGGGCTCGATCAAACGAAAGTAAGCCATCGATGACCACTGGGTTTGTCAAATATTATTCGAGATGATTGCTAAGAACAACAAAAAACATTTTTTGGAACTTCTATCTTAAAATCGAAAATAATCATTATTTCCAAACGCAACCCTGTTTTGCATCAAAGAGGTCTTTTACGTACATTCTTACTGATCTGGTCGTATGAAGTCTACGACCCTTTTAACCCCAACAGCGATAAGTGACGTCATCAGCCACAAATATTTCTGTACTATCGAGGAGTTTTCTGAAAACCATTCAGTTCGATCAGCAAAAATCAGAATACGGAAGCATTGAGAAGACGCGCTCCTTGCAGTGATTTTAAAAAATTGTTCCGTATGTATATCACTTGCGGAAAATAAATAGAATGTTGTTGAATCCGTGCAATTTGTAGCAGGTGAAATGATTGCGTTTGAACTTCTAGTGGTGTGTAGTGTACTGTTAACCCTTTACATTAGTGCTGTTGGGGCTACGCCAGTAGCGTTGGAAAATGAAAGTGAAAATGACAATGTTAAAGTGCCGGCCGGTGATACATACAACTTTCAGAAGTTGCGACAATTTTGGCGTGGCGAGGGCACTTTTGAGGAGATCCGAAATGCCCAAGGAGAAGTGATGAAGAATTTTATGGATACGGCTGCAGATCCGTGTGAAGATTTCTATCAATACGCATGTGGAAATTGGGACAAACTCAACCCGGTTCCGGAAGACGAGGCTGATTTCAATATGTTCACCGTGGTTTACAACAACTTGAATGATATCCTGAGAGATTCATTGATGGAGGACACCATTGAGGAAGCTGGAGTGGACGATGCCATGAACAAGGCCAAAAACTTTTACAAGTCATGCATGAACTTGGATGTTTTGAAACAACGAGGGCTGCAACCACTGATGGCATTCGTGGACGACTATGGAGGGTGGCCGGTGCTCAATCCTGAACAAGATCAAATTGAATACGACTGGTTGAATGTGACTGCGTATTTCTCACTTCTTGGAAAGAATATTCTTCTGTACACAGCTGTGACAGAGGACTTGAAGAACTCCAACCAAAATATTATTTATTTCTACGAGCCGAACTTGGGGCTGCAAAATCGTGACGACTATCTACTGGAATCAAATGCGCCACACTTAACAGCGTACAACACTTTCATCGAAACAGTTCTCACGCTTTTGAATGTGGCTCCCGAGGTAGCAGCGAAAACAGCCAAGGAAATTGTGGAGTTTGAAACAGAGGTGGCGAAGATTCAATCGGATCCAAAAAGTCGTCCAGACATCAAGCAAATGTACCAAAGGATGACAGTGGGTGCGCTTCATGATCGGCTTCCAGATGTGAACTGGACCAAATATCTGTCCATTGTTCAGGATAAACCGATTGAGTCTTCTCAGCCAATCGTGCTTCTGACCGAGAAATACATGGAAAATCTAATAAAGCTTTTGAAGACGACTGATAACAGAACCATAGCAAATTACGTGATGTTCAGAGGCGTCAAGCAGGTTCTGAACTATTTGGATGACCGCTTCAACCAACCCATTTTAAAGCTCGATGAAGCACTGACGGGACAAAAGATAATGGCACCCAGATGGAAAGATTGCGTGAAAGAAACCAACGATCAAATGGGGATGGCAGTTAGTGCGATTTTCGTAAGAAAATACTTTGATGAGAATAGCAAGAAAGAAGTGACGGCCATGACGAATAATCTACGCAAATCCTTCCAGGACATTCTGATCAATGCAACTTGGATCGATGAAAAGACGAAAAAAATTGCAATTGATAAAGCTCAAGCAATCAGCCTGGAAGTTGGATATCCTGATTTTATACTTAACACGACTAAATTAAATGCAGAATATGGTGGGATCGATATCCACGCCGAAAGATATTTTGAAAATTCGCTGAATCTTCTACGCCACGAAACGCACGTTGAGCGCCAAAAGCTGGACCGGGTGGTTGACAAGCATGAATGGCCGATGCCACCCTCTGTTGTGAATGCATTCTTTGAGCAGACGAAGAATCGAATCATCATCCCGGCCGGGATTTTACAGCTTCCATTCTATCATCATTTCTTCCCGAATTCTTTAAAGTACGGAGGAATAGGCGTTCTGATAGGACATGAGCTGACTCACGGTTTCGATGATCGCGGTCGAAACTTCGACCTGGAAGGGAACATGGCAAATTGGTGGACGGATGAGTCAATTAAATCCTTCAAGGAGAGTGCAGAATGCTTTATTTCGCAGTACAACAACTACAGCTACAATGGCAAGTATCTTTATGGGAATAGTTCGCAGGGTGAAAATATCGCTGACAATGGTGGTATGCGACAATCGTTCTTCGCTTACAAGAAGTGGTTGGAGGAAAACAAGGATTCGGCGGAGCTACAATACGAGACGTTCCCACAAATCGAATTGACAAACACGCAAATGTTCTTTTTAACTTTCACACAAACCTGGTGCAGCTCCATTCGACCAGAAGCCGTTGAAACGTTTGTTGGGACGAACCGCCATTGCCCGGGAAAGTATAGAGCGATTGGGACATTGTCTAATTTTGAAGAGTTCGCGAAGGAGTTTAACTGCTCGGCGGGAAGCTTAATGAATCCCATCAGAAAATGCAAAATCTGGTAGTTTCGAATTTCGCTGGAAATTATGTATTATTTGTAGACGTAGAGGTGTAACGAATGTGGAGTGCGAATAGTTTAATGTTAAATGTAAAGAAAGCATCATACTTTAAACTCTTTCTTATTTATTGATTATGGAGATAAAGTCGAATGAATAAAGTATATTTAACGAAAGGATTTGCTTGTTCCGTTTGGCTACTTACTGCAACATGACGATCAGAACAAGAAAATATAAATTTCATGTAATTGAGAGAGTTCTAAGTCGCCAGCAAATTTTAAATTGCAGAGTGAAATTAGGTTGAACCATTTGAAAATGGTGTCGTGGTTTCATTTCCTTTGATTATAAGTATTTCGCAAAACTTGTCCGATTGTATGTTGCGAAACGAGTCGACTGAATGTCTCTAATTGCGATGCCTTTCTAGAACATCTTGTACAATCGCATGCTCCTTCGACCTTGTCGGAATCGACATTTTCAGTAATAACAGCTCAAATCCCGAAAACATTCGGCAAGCTCATCAATCATCGCCACACGCAGCCCCCAAAAAGCGCCAACACTATTGCAACTCCTCTTAATAACGCTCCGATCACTGCTGGAGTCTCACTCAGACTCTGGCGTTCTGTTTTGCCCCTAGAAATAATAACAAATCAACAAATAACCTACTTTCGAAAGCCGCGGAACAAAGTCACTGGGTACACGATAACTAGTATTTACCGACAGTCACGAACCGATAATTTATGAAGGCAATTTAAGACCTATTTACATTGCGTCTATAACACCTGAATGGAACACCTTTTTGAAGAATATCAAATGAAGAAAAAAATCCATCGGAAGACGTCTCCGTGCGTCCCGGACTCTATATAGTATATCGCCGGTAGCATGTTAACATACTGTCCGACATCATCAATACCCGGTGTTTATTCTGTTTCTTGCACGGCTGCTGTTATTATTATTTCATATTTCATTTCGTTTCTGTTGTTGCGATAATCGTTATTCGTTGTAAGTTTTGAATAAAACACCATTAACAATTACTTAATAGTGCAAAACTTTTGTTTGTTTGTCCTGTGTGAAGAAATGTTTTTATGACCAAATGGTATTAGGTCTGTTTGGTTGTTGGTAATTACCGATAGCAACGGATTGTCTGTAATTACCTACACTTGTTACTTACAACGGGATGAATGTCGAAGAAGGACTTTAATCTCTCACACTTGGCTATGAACTTGTGTCGAGAGAGTGTGATGCAACAAAATAAACATTTTGAAAGTTATAATTGGATAATGATGGCTGTGAATGCAACAGATGGGATATTGGTTGGGAATTTTCCATCATGCAAATGTATAATGGAGTTTTCAGATATGAAATGAAGTTAATATTTTTCTGACCATTCCATTTCTTTGATGTAATTATGTTGGGTATGTTTGCTTCGAAATGAAAAGAATGATGCAGAAAAACATAGTTAAATGAAGTTAAATCCGAAAATTCTAGTGTAGGATTTATATCTAGGATCAAAGGGAATTTCAAAACTACATCTCTTTCCAGACTGGAAATTTGCGAAAACTTTCGACAACTTTCCATCCATAAGATTTTTTTAAAGGAATTATGTTTTTACTATTGCTGTGCAGAAGAAAAAAAATTATCACCTCAACTTGTATGGAATTTTTACGTAACAAAAATAGGTACGAATCGATGCATGTCGATATTTTTTTCATTACAAACAAACTGCATTAGATCTCAACGTGTTCCCATGTCGAAATATGGTCCAAACCAGCCGTGAAAACAACAAATCTGACTAAGCGATTATAATGTTGGATATACAGTCGAATCTCGATATATCGAACCTTAAGGAAAACGAGAAAACTTCAAATTATCGAGGATTTCGATATAGAGGTTCGATTTATCGAGGCAATTTCTGACTATCTTCGATATATAGAGGTGCTAGAGGTTCATACCAAAATATGTATTCTTTGCAATTATAGAAAGTTATTTTATTGAAATATGTATAAAATTGTACAAGAATGATTTACATTAATTATGTTAAAATGGGAAGTGTGATTTCGGGGTGACGGACGGCATCCTCTTCAGGTGCTGTCATTTACCATCCGCCACCAGACAGCACGACCACGGTTAGGCTTATTGGTGGATTAAGCTCATTATACTTCAACTATATTTATTATTTGTATCCGCGAAGTATAACGACTGTCAAGTTTCGTATATTATGCACACGTAGCAAATTCCATACATATTAGGGTTTTCGAACCTCCGTTTCTAGTCTAGTGGGCAGGAGTTTGTCGACTAGAAACGGAGGTGGGCCAAAAAATCTTTGAAAATTCGAAATATCAAGGTCTGCATGCCAATCCTTCGATATGTAGAGGTAAAAGTAACATGGGAATGATAGGCAGATTCAAGAGAAATAGAGAAACTTCGATTTATCAAGGAATTCGATATATCGAGGTTCGATTGTACATTTGAGGATCAAGTCCTTGATTATTGAAAATTTGTCCAAAATCAACGAAAAATGTTTTCCAAATGTATTTGTTTGCTTTAAATGATTATTCTTATCGAAAATTAACAACTTTTCTAGAGAAATCAGATTTTTTCGGGTTTTTTTCATGTAACTGTATCGTTTTTTAAACTTTATCCTGTGAATGTGAAACTCTTTATGCTCCAACCTGCATAATAAAGTCTAATAGTTACTTCGTTAGATGGCATAGCACCTGAATCGAAAAATATTATGATAGTATTTTATAGGGTTTTCATTCAAAACTTCGGACTTCAGTTGGAATCTATCAAAGAATTGTCTTAGGCTAATCAGGAAAGACATGCTACACATTAATAACTGCAGTATGATCATGTTTGCTGACGACGCTTTACGTTGAAGCAAAATAAAATGTGAAAAATTGCGCTACCTACTTCTTGCTGCAAGCTCTTTAATTATTGCATTAGTTTCGATTCGAACACTTCTTGTGTGGCTCCCATCCAAGACATTTCATGACAAGATTTTAATGCAACTGTTCTCATTGGAAGTAAACATAGTATATCCTCCCACCCAATACCCGAAAAACGTGCCATTTTCTCTCATTTCCAAGATATATTTGTTGTCATAAAACACAACAACATTTTACGATCGTAAAAATGTCAATTGCAACCTCACATGTAGCAAATAATAGCACCAACTACTGCATTTGTATTTCGGTTTAATTTACGAACCTAGGGACCTCATCGAATGGGTCACCACTGGATAATAAATAAAATTTTCAATTGAACCAAAAATATAACAGAACACACTCGAACTCGAGGAGGAGCAATTTCAGGACCAAAATCAGAACAATTGCACTGAAGTCTAGAATACTTTGCCGGGGACACATTCATATAGATTGGACCCGGCGAGACTCTGAGGATTGGTTGGTTGTCTCTCTGCATTTCATTCTGTTCCTTGCACGGCGGGTATGGTGGATGTAATTATTGTCTGCACACACTTCGTTTTGATTCAATTAAATGGTATAGAGTGGCTATTTTACATAGAAGCGTTCGTTTAATCCTGTTAAAGGAGACATTTTGTTTAGCGGCCGTAGATTTTGTAGTGTGTTGCCTTGTTTTGGACAGTCAATAGGTTTTATTGTTGGTTACTGTCGCCATTTGATTATAGATCCTAGTTTTAGAATCGGATTTGTGTTACCAGTGTATCATACTTAGTGAATATAATTTTTGTTGATTTGAATCTGGAGATCGAAAGTATAAATGGATGCAAAGAATCGCAATCAGTTCTAAAAACGAACCAAGGAATGTGTTTTGCTGTAAGCAGGCTACTTAATGAGCTTATATGCAGAACTATTGTCAAAAATCATACCTTCCACAAGGATATTTCGATTGTTTCTTCGCATTGTGAGGTAGCCTTCATTTCGTTCAATTTTGTAGGTATGTTTGCTTCATATTCTACAATCGAACAGTCAACCCTGAACAATAGTGATGCAGAATTTCTATAAATCGAATTTCATGTCCTTTCTGATATGTTGTCCTTTTAGTTGTTTCTATGGTTTTCAGAGGGAAGTGAGTCTATCGAAAAGCTCTCGTTATATATAGAAATTGGCTACAAAGAGCAGGGGCGGCGGCGGCCAGTGAGTATTTTACGTAGTTGACCAGGAAAACAATAAAGCAAAGACTGCTGGCCATTTGTCTTAATACACAGTACAGATGAATTTAAATGAGTTTTATGGGCTCTCGATGTATTTGCCAGAGCCTATGTACGCCATAGGTTACAAACAGACTCGGAAAGTGTCCATGCTGGAAGCAATTAAGCGGATTTTAGTATCCTGATTTATTATGAGTACGATCACTTTATATGAATTGCAATTGGTCGAGGTAGTGTTGAACAACTGCTTAAGTAAAGTATGACTAAAAGTGGATAGAAAGTATATCACACAACGTCTAGTTGATGGAGAGTCTCAGTTGTGGCAATGTTGGGAGACTTTTTCAAACACACAGTACTAGAAACTTTAATGCAAATCATAACAATTAGATTAAAAATAACCTGCACATCGAAATAGACTACCAACAAGTTCTGTGAGCTTTTAATGTTTGATTTTTAAGGAATATCTTCTTGAATTGAAGTAATTCGTCGTTATAAAATTATATTTTAATAGATAATCAACATCTGAATAATCCTTTTTACTATTTAAACATATTGGCGAAGTAGTATCATCCATTCGTTTTTCATGGTGTATCATGGAATAAAAAACTTGGTCAGCTTTAGGTCACCAAATTAATGTTATGTATTTTCAAATTCCGGAATAGATCCATCATTGGATGCAACTTCCAATGTGTGCCACAGTGATTAATTTTCAAGTCTAATTTAACCGCGTATTTCTCGGTCTAGGTTGTCTAGGTTCGTTAAACAGTCTTTAAATTCATGTTAAAATATTTGAAACTTTCTATTTTTAATCACTAAAATTATTTTACTGTTAAATTCATTCGATCGAATTAATTAAGAATGCAATTTGAAAAAAATCCTACTGTACAGTTAAACATTTCTCTGTTTTTGGATCAGAATTTTTTTTAAACTAGTCAAACTCTAGTTTGACTACTGTAACAAATAATCAACTGGTCATCTTTCCTACTTTCGAACTCATGTTAGACCATGGCCAATCCGTTTAGCGGACTTAAATGATTGACACAACATCCAAAACAGTATTCAGATTCACACGAACGCATATCGGATATCGTGTTGTGTCAATGTGTCTAGCATTTATTATATTCGAGGCACATCCCGGGCTAATCCTCCCCGTGTAGCACTGAATCCATTTCGAGTGCTAGTGCGGAGGGAAGACAGCAAATCAGGTTGAAAGAATGTCCGGAATGCTCGCGATGTCAATCTTTCATCTTTGATTTTCATGGAACGTCTCTCCTGATGGCTTGGCTACTCTCCGTAAACAATTTGATTAATTACGAGTTACGATTCAACGGGTAACGATCATTTTTTGATTGTTTCAGATAGGTAGGAGGGAGTTTGAGGTCCAGAATAGATACAGTTTTGGGTGTTGGCTGGAATTATGTAATTCGTACAAAATATCTAATTTTATAAGTAAAAATAGTCATACGATTTTTTTTGTAAAAGGACATGCAGTTTAAAAAAGAACGTAAGAAAAACAGAATCTAAAGACTGTCGTCAAAGTCTAAAAATTTCATTTGGAAAATTCAACTACTACATTCATCAATATACCCGTAAAAATGAAGAACAAGAAGTTCAGCACATAAACCTTAAACAATGACGCAAGCCGTTCGTAACCACTTAAAAATCGGAATTAAACTTTTAAAGAATCCTCACCTCTCTGCATATCTAAGAAAATTTTGAATACCATCGCTTAAAGATTGTCATTAATTTTCAAATTAGTGCGCGCAGAATCAATTTAGTAACTATGGATTCAGATGAGGAACTCTTGCCATGGCCATCAGCAAAGCTCCAATTTGATTTTCCTGCATTGTATGATGAGTCAGAAATGCTTTTTATGTACAATGATTCATTGCAAAAAGGATGACGGATTACAAACAAAGAAGAAGGAAAACTTGCGTACTATGTTACTAGGATTCTAAAACACCGATGAAAGCAATATTAAAATGTAGGCTTTTAAAATAAAACAAAAATAAGCAACAAAATGTTTCAAATATTGTTCGCTCCTTTCTTAAATCGAATAGTGCTCCAAAATGAAATTTCCGAAAATAATATGAACTAGTGTATCAATAATAAGTTCATCGATTTTTTATGGTAGACCTTAGAAAATCCGCACCTCGAATATCTATTGTATCATAGAATGTCAGCGCAGACTGAGGTTTATTTTGCAGTAATGACCCCAAGCACTGGGCCAGTGCCGATCGCCAGTGCTGGCCCAGTGCTGGGGGTTGGCACTGGGACAGAACTTGAAGGCAGTATTGGGCCAGCATCAACTCAGCACTGGCAGCTGACCATTGGCCATTTGTTGTACGCCGAGGCTTGGCGTTGTTTCCACTGCAATTAAACCCTTCTCGGGTATCTAGGTTGGTCAAAGCTTTATTTATTTAAATAATAGTTTTTCTGAATTTTTAGGCAGCCATCTCAAAAAAACTAACAAACACGGAAAACCCAAAGACAATGTTTGTTCGAAAATTTATGCAAAATTATGTACGTAACATTTTTACGAATTTGATTGTTACTATTTATTTAAATAAAAATTCAATGAAAATGTTTGAACGATACCAAATGTTACATATGATAGTTTGAAAAAAAATTAAATGGGAAAAATTTTTTACGGAAAAAGTGTCTCCATGTCTGGAAAATGTTTGTGACCTATAACGGATGCGAATATTCTCTCTAATTTTTGAGAGGATCAGTTAATTTTTTGGCTGTTTGTCCAGCTGCCTTCTCAGTAACTAACTTCTAACACAACAGATACTTAATTAGGAAAATCTTATAGGTTGCATGAATCTTTTGATGGATTTTCAAATAAAGAGATTTACTGAAAACAACCATTTTGTTAAATTTTCTTCTGTTTTGTGCGTAGAATATAGAAGATACAGTGAATAGTGAATATTATTCAAAAATGTGTTACCCATTGTGATCTCTTATTTGTTTTCTGAAAAAATGCTAGCAAACAATAGACCAGGGCGGATATGTAAAAAGACGACTATATATGGCGGAGGAGGAAAAACCGTTTTTCCATCCTTGTGTGGATGGAAGCATGGCTCCAACGACTGAATCCGCAGTCGTCCAGCACCGCTTTAGAGTTTATTACCAAGTTTAGAAAAAAATCCTGAGGCCGCCCTAATATTTTAATTTTAATTTTGTAAGATGCGTTTGATATTTTGATGTTTTAGTTACGGACTTGCAAAGATTTTAAAAAATTTGAATTTTTTTAAAATTAATTTAGATTGCAAAATTATTATGCAAAATCTACTGAATCGATTTTGATGAAAATTTGTGTGCTGAAAAAATATTCTAGGCATACTATGAAGGTGCAAAATGTATTCTTAGTGGTCAAAAAATAAATTAAAATAGGGGTTTTCTCGTTTTTTAAATTTATTGCTATTTTGAGGCAATGGTTAAATTTTTAAAAAAATTCCCTATTCATATCTCATATAAAATTTAATCATGCAACTTTTATTTCCACACAACTTTTCTCTAAAATGAACCGTTTTAAAGTTAGGAATGAGAAAAGTGTTTTCCACAATCATTTTTTTTGTAATTTGTAAACATTTCAATTTTTTTATTAATGTTCCCGACTTTTTTGAGAGGCAGGATGAGTCAATTATTGTTATACGAGTTATCTCACATCTTTTCCTGTAAAAATCAGTGTGCCTCCCTCAACAGCCAAGTGAAAAAAGATCCGCTCTGGTCTATAAGTAGTTGGCCGTTGCATGGTGGGCACAGGCAGGGCCCATATGAAGATACGTGGTCCAGGGAAAATGTAGATTTTTCTCGGTTTTGTGGTTTTCTTTTATTAGAAGTGATCAAGGCTTTTGGCTTTCAACATTGTCTTGCGGCGCTTTATTAAAGTTGATTTATGAATTTCTTAGTAGTTGTTAGATCGTTATTTGCGTATTCCAGCATTCATCGGTGAATTATATTCAGATAATGAGTAATTGCGAAGACTTCAGAAAACGTAGCGAGATTGCATTCTCGAAAAAATGAGCTAGCCTGCCAGCAATCTTTACCTCTCTAGTGTTTGAGAAGACAGGTGAATCCATTGATACGATATTTACAAATTGTTGCTTGTTTCCTGGAATAAACGTCTTAAAAGAAATGTGGACCCGAAAACATAATTTCATTGATTAAATTCCAACTGCCAATACCATCTTGTAGCGTCCCAACGGAAATATTTGAACATATCCAACGAAATGATGAATCCCTGTCATTTACATTCTCATCCAATCCGTGTCAGTTTAAGGTGGGTGGCCATTTAACCGCGCTTCGGCTGACAAGGTCTCGACACACAATTATTTCAACTTTCGTTTCAAATTCCGTGTTAAATACAAGATCATGACAAGCGTGTAAACCATTTGGGTAGGATCCAGGCAGAAGCATCACTGGAAACGATAATGCGCACGGAAAGTTAAGTTGAGTGGTTAAGCCGAGCGTGAGGGTTCATGGGTCCGTGTGTGACTTCGATGATGAGTAATGTCACGAGGTGAGCGTTTTCATTGATATGGATTCACCCTTATTAAACTGAACAGCTCATTGGATTGCTCACGCAAAGAGGTAAAATTATAAGTACCTCATTAGCCACCAACAGCATGGTTCGATTATTTTTGAAATTTTTTGGATTACAAAACCCATTTGAATTTTTATAGTCTCCTCCTCTCCTACGAAATAGTGAAGAATTCACTTCGTCTACCATCAATCGTTATAAAATCGACACACTCAAAAAAATCTGCTGAAAACGCAATATTGTTCCCGAAAAAAGTCAATCTGATATCCTATTATCTCCACCAGTGGTTCCAAACGAGCCTAATACCCAAATATATTTGCTTTCGCACCGAGCGCACAGACAAATCGTAAGAAAGCATAAATTTGTCACAAAAAAGATTCATTCTGTCGATTCAATGTGTAACATCCTTTTTCTGTCTCCGGTTTGATTACGTAAAGTATGTCTACATATGTGGCAAAGGGATAAAAGCACAGATAACACTCAATTACATGCTACAGCGATTTCCGAGTACAATCTACACACATATCAGCCCATGTCTTCATGTGTGACGCGCCAAAAAAACAACACACACTGACACTGCCAAAATGGGTAAGGATACGTTGGAAAAAGTTCACATAAGAACCAGGATATCAGCTCCTTTTCTGTTCGTTTGTGGACCTTTTTTGATTTCAGCGATAAATCGAGAAAATAAAATTGGGGCCACTTTTACATTTCAGAGGATAACGGGTTCGGTCGATTTTCTTGCTTGCACAATTTTCCAGAACAATTTACATACGGGAACGTTGAGTGCCTTGAATATGTGTAGAAGCTGTAAAGTTTTAGGACTCACACTTCGTTTTAATGTCGGGAAGCTTGTGATATTTGTTACGAGGATTGATGTTGGATGTTGAAGATTGTCCTGAACGTTCAGCAAAGCTGCTTTTATTATTTCGTTATTTATGTTCCGAGCTGGTATTTCTTTGTAATGAAAATATGGGAAACGGCAGTGCAGCTACAAGTTATGAAGCAAGTGCGTTTAGGTAGCTTTTTGGTAGGTCTGAGAAAAATAATTGATGAATTTATTGCACGTTTTTTCCCCCCAAATTTTGTTTGTTAGTATCTATAATTTTCAGAAAAAAAAACTGGCGTTCCTCAGTTTGAAATGCAGCTTTGATCTCATAGTTTTATTTGCTATTGTAGTCAACGAGTTTCATTTTGAAAATTATCTTCCAATTGGAATTGGTTTCGAAAGTTTTCTTTAAACTTACTAAGTTATAAAGTAGAAAATAGGTTGAACTTGTTTCTTTTATATTCAGAGAGAAAATAGGAGATGAACGTGTAAACCTCTCTGCGATTATGCAATGGTCATTTGATAGTAATTTAGAGTTCGAGTTCCTTCAAAAACATTTAGCCAATATTTATTTAACTATTTCTGTTCTCTTCTCTCAATTCAATCTGTTCACAATAACACTGCGAAAAAATTGTTGCCAACTTCGCTGCAATATATGTATAACTCAAACGGTACTGACAAATCAAAATAATTATTAAAATGCCACCGATGAGCGCCCCTAGAGATAATTCACCCTGACAGGATGTAATATACTTAAAATCATTTTGATATAAGTCAACAATTTGTAAAGGCATCATCCCCCAACACCGAAACAAACAAACCAGACCAAGCAAACAAACCACCATATCAAAACCATATGACGCCAGCCATTCAACTTGAGGGGTTGATTCGTACATTTAAATTGGCTTTGTAAGAAAAAAAATAAGATTCCCTATCAAGGTTGGGTCGTCAACAAACAACCCTCACACCCTCTGAAATGCAAACATACGTAGCAAATATCCATCCTGATATCAATTCATAATTCATGTGTGAGTTGAGTTGATTTCTAAATGGGCTCTCCTTGGATGGGATGGAGTTAATCCTTGTAGCAAATCATTGTGCGAATGGTTTGCCGAGTGTTTGGCGGCCAATATAGAGGGCTGGGACGAAGACAAGGCAAATATCATGTAGAACAGAAATGAAATGATGTGAAGCCAGAAGGGCATCCCTATCATCCCTAATTGGTGTCGAATTAACTCCAGGAAAGAGCATAAGCTGATGTGGGTCGTATCGTTTTATTGCGTTGATCCTTGTGAACTCATTTCAAAATTTTACAACTCAACTTGGCGTGTCAGATTGAATGGATTTACAGTTTTGGGGAAAATTGTTAGAACTCTTCAAATTTTGGGGAATTAAGGTTTCAATCAGGAGGAATGGTTTTGTTCAAGAAATCATGCCAAACCTTTAAAACATATGAAAGATAATTAACCTAAAAGATCAACTATTTTGAACATTAATCGTTTTATCTGATATTTGCTTTGAAAAAGCCTATATTTCTTACATTCCCTTCAATATTTCATTTTAAGCAACCAGCAGCTTCAGTTAACTTTTTTTTGAGAGACTGACCTTAAGTTCTCTAGCTTTGGTGTCAATTTCCAGGGCAAAGTTCTCGTATTCATCATCAGCCTGTTTTTAGCTTTCAATGCTTGATTTTTCATTAGTTAAAAGAACATTCTCTTATCAAAATGGCGGCCAAATTTTCTAGTTATACTGTAAATAGATATTTATGTATGAAGAAAAATCAACTCGTTTATTTTTAGGTTCTAGGACTCTTACTTCCATCCACCACTTTACCATCTGCTTAGAGATTATCTTCAGCGAAAGGTTTCCAACAGACACAGGCGACAAAAATGAGATTTCTACACCACATTAAGCCAACTTTCCGAAGTAATCTCGTCGTCGGCCGTCGAAGTTAGTATTGTAGTTACAATGGTAGCTTGATAAGCGAAAACTGCACGTAATTAAAAGAGAAAAGCACTTGTCTTGCCCGGGGATAATCGTCCTTCTACTCGGATGTACACACGTACATATCAATAGGAAACGAAGGGATTTCAAAATGGAAACGTTCGCCATGAATGAAAGACACTAGCGTAACTAGTGGAAGTCAACAAAAACAAACGTTGTGGTGTCGCGTCCGTTCGGTTGGTGAGAAGAGTGAGGACCCAGAAAATCCTTGTAAAAAGGATCGGTTGTATATCTAAATCTCAACCACATTTACAGGGATTGATGCTTTCCACTGTGCCAGAGTGTGTATTTATCTTGACACCGAACATAAAATCGTCTTCTGTTCTTCGACTCGTCGTTGTCGTTGTCGTCGTCTCTTGGTCTTTTCAGTTGTTGTTGCCAAAGGATCCTAGAAATCGGATTCGTATTTCAATTTAGTGGGAATTAGTGCGAATTTCCTTTTCAGTGTTACGTTTTCCCATTTTGAGGATTAAACGGATTAGAGACTCCTTACTTGGTAATTCAGTTGAATTCGTTTCAGAAGTGCCACACATCAAATTGAAAGGATATAGTCAGATGTAGGATTCAATTAGCTAACCCAGCCAGCTAGCTAGACGGCGGTGGAGGCTGTGAGTGTGTGCAGAATGAAGAGCGTGGTAAGCAAGTTGGAGTTACCCATGATTGGTTGCAAAATGAAGTTTTGCACTTAGCGATTAATTGAAGACGAACTTATTTCTAGGAGTTTGGAAGTAGCCAGAGATTTGATTGCATTATGTTGAGTACAGAAAACATAAAACATATTTAAAATGTCTCGAAAATTTTTTGGCAAGCAAGATATTTACTAAGTTTTTGCGCATAATTATTGTTTGCTGACATTCAACAAAAGTTTTCTTGCCGAGTTCTACGAGTCTCAAATTCAACCAACAGAAAAACTTCAATTTATTTTGAAATGTTGGTCAAAATTTGGCCAAAATTTGTTCAGATGCCGATCAAGCGTTGATCAATAACTATTTTTAGAGTAACCTTTTATTCAAGATGACTATGAAGGCCTGGAAAATCTTGGATTGAAAAATCAAAGAAATTCTGCTCAGAAGGTATGCCGAGAAACTTTTATACATCATTCACGATGACTATAACTTTGAAGGCTGTATTTTTGAAGTCAGGAATTTTTTTCAGCTAGGTACTTTAAATATGAACCGGAATCAGCCCAACAAAAGTACGATCCAAAGATGACTGAACTTTATTGTCAAAGTATTATTGGAAGACGCTGATTTTTTTAAACAATCTGAACTCATGCGATCACTCATAAAAAATTTCGCACTGAAAACTAACCTCTGTAAAATTATGCGGCTTTTTTAAAGGATAAACTGTACGACTAATTCAAACTTAATCTTAAAACCATGATTTAAACTTTGCTCCCAGATTGAATTTTATTTTTTATTTTATCATTGAACATTTCGTGCAAGATAATCATAATTTGCCTGTACGGGGCGAAATGTACATACATATTTGTTATACATCTTCTTCTCTCGTTGGCAAATTTATTCGATCAGCACAGAAGTGCTAGAATTCTGTTCGGACTGCTGTGCACTGCATAAAGTATCTTTACTAAGCCAATAACTTCTTGCGCACAGTAAGGTGTCAAGAAGTTCATGCAATGCCAGCGCACGAATCAAAATAATAAATAAATTTTAACGGAATTGAACAAGAGAATTATATTTGAAAATGTATCCGGAAAATGCTGGAAAGATGGTCGTCGGTAGACGCAAGCAAGTTCGATATCTCTGAAATATATAAGTTTTCATAAATTATTTGATTGTATAATGGGAAGTTTAATTTAAGGACTCAGATAACAAGTTTAAATTTTCGTTTTAGCAGACCGTGGATACAAGTATTGCTGGTTTATGTTCAGGTGAAATAAAAACTTTTGCCTAGGCCTCCAACAAAGTGAAGGAAGGTTTTGTCTCTTTGATTTTTTCAAAATGTTAATGAATGAAATGACGGTATATGATCAAAGAAGTACTGCAGAGCGATGGCAAGTGGGACAACTTCGGAACCTGATCCCTTTCGATTTAGCTGAAAATTTACCTTTACACACAAAAAAATTGTTTTCAAAATATGATTTTCCGCCGTAAAATGACTCGCTAAAAACGATCCCGTGATCAGAAAAAATCCAAAAAATCGTGGAAAACCGTAAAAGCCGTTATATAGGTTACATTTTGATAAATTCATAGTAAAAACTACATCTGGGCAAAAATAATTTAGTACCCGTCAAAAGTTACAAAATACACTCTACTTTAAGATGAAATAATTTGTTGCTGGTTATTTTAACGTTTACGCCCTACAGCGCCCTCTACAGCGCAAAAAGTACGAAAAATCGACAAAAAAAGATTCGATTTAGAAATGACATTTTGACCATTTTCCTTACCTGTTTGAATACAATGTACATCAAACAAAATGCGTGAGTTAAAAAAAGCTCAAGTAAATAAAAATTTGGTAAAATTAAGCATATATAGTATTATGTGTGTTTATATGCATGTAAAAAAATGTAAGTTTATTATATGTGTAAATGGTTAATTTATTTACAAATTTGTAAATGATGCATTTTAATATGAAAACTGATTATTATTCGTATCAATACAACCTTAATCTTTATTATTAGGATAGATTTTATCGAAATTAATTAATGTGATTTTCATTTATTTTATTGATATAATTTAAGGGGGGGATTTAGATAATTCCTGATTTTTACGTCATGGTTTTAAGATTTTTTTTAGTAATATGGTAAAAGTTAGTTCATTTACTGAAAGAATATACTAAAGTACATATATTAAACAGTATTCAGTAATTATTTTATAGAAAAATATTGGAATATGAGCCAGTGACTCGATGTACATCGAAATAGTCGTCCCAAAATTAAAGGTAAATTGCCGTAAGGAACATAACTAACTGCTGGATTATCTGCAACCAAAAAATCAAAAAAATTCTGTTTGTTAACAAGTTACTTAAGGGAACGCTGACGAGTTTTTTCATCAATTTTGTTTATTTCATTTTTGGTGTAGTTTTGAAGCCCAAAAAAAACGAAAAACAAGAAATTTTTTTTTTGGAATTGTGGATTTTAATCGAGAAAATTCTTATTTAAAATAAAATATAGTCTTAAAATAAAATATCTTGACAGCGTTATGTTATAAAATGTTTACAGAAAAAGTGTTCGAAATTTCAAAAGGATCGCCCCGTTATTAACTTCTCAGTATATGGGAAGTTCTTGTAATCGCCTCGAAAATCGAAATTGAAATTTTCAACTTTTCTTTACGTTTTGAGGTCTATAGAGTATATATGAAGTGTTTTTAGAAAGAAGTATGTATGTGTGTGTGTGTGTGTGTACGTACGTACGTGCGTTCCTTGGACAGTTTTTTCTACGAGCATAACTCACGTAAATAACGTCGTATCGACTTTGTTGAGGTGTCAATCGAAGCGTCTTTGCAATCTTAAGAGCTGATTAGTTTTTGGGACACTTCGGTCGGGGAGGTTTGTTGTTTTGACTCTTTGAAGGTCATTTCTGTCGTGCGTTATATCTCCGGAACCAATCATACGATTTGCATAGTTAAGGTGTCAATCGACGCGTATTAACATTTGTAAGAATCTATCAAATTTGGAAAAAAATTGTTGGAGCCGTTTTTTAATTTAAGGAAAAAAAGTGCAAAAAATTAGCTTTTTTTTCATAAACAATAAATTTTTAACCTGATTCACGAAACCCAGTAATCAATGTTTATAAAATTTATATACTCCAAACAATGTTTGTAAAAACGCTATCAAAACTTTTTCTCATGATTACGTAAAAAATTAAATTAAAAATAAAAAATCATTAAAAGTCATCATGATTTTCAAGGTCATTTTTATCATTCACTATATCTCACGAACCAGATATAATATTTGCATCATTAAGGTGTCAATAGACGTGTATTAACATTTTTGCAATTTCTTTAACGTTATAGAAAAATTGTTACAGCCGATTTTTAATTTAATAAAAGAAAATGCAAAAAATTAGGCTTTTAGGGTTTTAGGGTATTTTCATAAAAAATAATTTTTTTAACCTGATTTGCACAGCACAGTAATAAATGTTTATAAAATTTATACATTCTTATCAGTTTTTGAAAAGAAACCAGCAAACCCATATTCCTTAATTAAGAAAAAACTAAATGAAAAATAAAAAATCATTCAAAGTTATCATGTATAGAGGGTTCATACGAATGATATTACTTTATATATTTTATTCTAAGGAAATTGTTGTAAATTCAATCCAAGTTTTATAGTATTTGCATAATTTGAGCAGATTTCTAATAGTTTTAACAGTGTTTTAGTGTTAACAAAAAAACTGCTTAAATGTTGGAATTCCAAAAAACCTTCCGTAGATGATATGATTAATATTAACTCATTCCTGTTACTGCTATGAATACCTCTCATTATTATTATTTCAAGAAGTATTATTTTCAAAATTATTATTGTGTTTAATGTTTTTGATGTTTATGAAGATATTACTGGGAAGTTGACCGTGTGGACCTCAAGGGTCGCACCTCGCGGCTTGTTTTTTGAGTTCCGTGTCTAACCGACTTTGAAAATGAAAAGTCTCAGAAAACGCATTTAAAATTTTTTTTTTTGAAAAAAAGTTAATTTTTTCTCTACTCACACAGAATCGTTCGGGTCCATAAAGTGTAAGGGTATCGGTAAAGATGTCTAGAATATCTTTTTGTTGTTGTTTTCGAAGGATTCAACCTTATTTGCGTTCTTTTTGATCAGCTCTGCTAATACGAATGTTATCCTTTTCGCGTGCCCATTCATGAGAGATACTTATATTGTACAACCCATAAATTCATCAATTTTACTCGGATCAATTTCAAAATTTTGATGAGGAACTCTTGAAAGACTATACAGTGGAACAAAAAAATAAAAATAAAATCGTAAATTTGACCATACCCCTTAAATGAAATTATACCTATATAAAATTTATGTAGTTATCTAAACACTGTTTCATATACGATCCTCATAAAAAGATAGCCACTATCGGATAGCGTGCTGCTACCTTGAGAAGTTTTTGAAAGGACAAAGTGCGCAGTCCGCCACAGCACTATAGCCTATTGCCATTAGGCTTTTGCGGCTATTTACGATTTTTTGGAATTATTCTGACCACGGAATCGTTTTTAACCAGTCATTTTACCTCAAAAAGCATATTTTGGATATTTTTTGAGCAAATTGGACCTTTTTATAGAAAAAATGCAAACGATACTTTGAAAATCAAAACAATAGTCGAAACTTAAAAAATTCTCCCAGGGCTCAGTTTAACATATTTTGAGCAGAAATTTGGGAAACCTTGATGGCTTTACATGCAGAATAAGTGGGTAAATTTTCAGCTAAACGGAAAGGGGTCAAGTTTCGAAGTTGTCCCAACTGACATGGAACCGCTTTGCAGTTAAGCGTTGTTTTATGCAAAGTTTTAACATTTATTCTCCTCAAACAACTGGCTTTGAATGAAACTCCCAAATGCAAATATATCTGTAAATTTTATTTCTTTATTTCTAGCTAATAATCATTAGCCTTTGTGACGTGACTCGTCCATGTCGACGTTCACGTCCAATTCCATGTCAAATTTATGTCTTAAAACGTGGGTCATCATCTAAACAATCTGTTTTTTTCTCCGTCGGGATGACTTCGGAAAGCAATGACACAAGTTATCATTTTGAAGTAGTTTAAGTCATTAAAAATGACGATAGGAGAACCTGTTTAGCAGATTAAAATGTGTTAAATTGTTGTTATCGAAAACATTGGAAACACCTTATGCGCCTCAATAAATGGTAAAGTTATCACCAACAAGTTCTTAGCTCGTTCTGTGCTTGACATCGAGCTGATGATGGTTAAATCTTAAGGTGATCTACATCTGATTTTGTTTCGATTTGTATTTTTGTAAAAATATTTATCAATAGGTAAAATAATTAAAAAGTGCATCTTCAGCATTGAAAAAAATATTTTGAAATTCAATGTTTGCAAGATGCATATAATTGTCCACAGTTTTTATCTTAGAACATCATCGAATTTTTCAGTTTTTACGGTCCGCCAACCTTAAACACCACCTTTATGGACATATTTACAAGAATAACTCCAGAGTGTGGTGTGCTCATCATAATAAAACCGATTGATTAGACGATATCAAGGCATTACGACGTTGACATGAGATGATGATTTGGCGTGTGAGCGACATGATACGCATCATTTGTCGATTTTATCGAAAAGATTGAGGTCCAGCTCAAGATACAAACACCATTTGGATGCCCATTTCTCGAGTAAGTCAACATACAATTCGATAATCCATAATTTAGACGACCAGAGCTCTTTAATTGTTGGATATATTGTTTAAATCTGACTTAAATAGTATTTGTGTCATGTAATACGTTTGATAAGGTTGTACATTATATTGTCCTGGAATTTCATGCGAGAGCTTTGAGAGAAACTGGGAAAGACCCATTCAAAAAGATGAACTTTTTTAATGGTCAAATAAACACATTGTTATCGATATACCTAAAATTTTACCAATAATATATCGTAGCGGAACAGTATACAGTCTAAATTAGAAAATTTTTTTTAGAATGATCTATACAAATTCCAACTGCAAAACTAATCGTTTTTGTTGTTACTCGGCCCTGGAATCATGGTGGGAGTTTTTTTGTGCCTGTTCTAGAAATGTGTTTTTTAAAATGACATAAAACTCGTGAATTTTGGATTAGTTTACGTAAGTGTGAACATTTTGGTATGCCTGCTTATAAATTGGTTTGATTGGTTGTCCTTCTAGCATCGTTAGTTAATATCTGAATTTTTATAAATTCAAACTGGATTCAAAGCTTCTATATCTATGTGTTGTTTCTTATTGAGTCCGCAATACGACCAAGCCACTTTAGTTTTAGGTCTCTTTGCTCGAAGAGGGTTTGCCACCATTGGAAACAACACCAAGCGTCGGCCAAGACGAACGGCCAACGGTCAACGGTCAGCTGGCCCAGTGATAGGTTAGTGCTGGCCTAGTACTGCATTTGAGTGCTGGCCCAGTGCCAATCCGCAGCACTGGCCCAGTGCTTGGAGTCATTACTGCAAAATAAAACTCAGTCTGCGCTGCAAATAAAAAAAGTCACTTATGCCGCTTTATTACAATCCACTATACTTTTTAGATGAGTATGTATGATTGGAACTCAACCATTTTCTCGTCGAGTTCTCGCCAATGAATCCATTAAAAGTGTGAAGCAACTCATAAAACTTCGAAAATATTTGGACTTCCACGGCAGGTGGAATTGATGCACCACAAACAGAAATGTCGCATGTTCCAAACCGCCCAAATAAATAAAAACCAATCCGAAAACATAAAAATTATCATAACCACTCGCAATCATATTTGGTGACAAGTTTTTTTTCTTCTTCTTCACCTGATCACAGCTTTATGCGAAAGGAGTCACTATCTTGAACGAAACGGTCACATCGTTGCGCTGAAGAAGACATTAAGGAGAATAACGTGTAGGATTAGATTGTGGTCCGGTATAAAATCATCAAATGTATTTGGGTTGGCGGCATCGATAATAAAACTTACAATAATTCAGGCTTAAAATTAGAAATTGTCCAAGCCACATCAATTTTTCTTGGATATTACAAGCAATTTGTAGTCAGAGCTCAGAGTCTAGCGCCTAACAATGGCCCACAAATGGAGTTAAGGCGTTACGCGTGATTGAGAGGAATTCGTTGATGATTTTCATTAGCAATAAATTTTATTGGCTAGAAGAATTGGCTCGTTATGGCTTGATTATGAGAGATGTCTAGAAATGTCTACCGATTTTTTGAGTTCTTCGAGAAAACGTACCACATAAATTCGAAGAATGGTCCAGGCTTGGTTTTGGGTTCTTCTAATGAAAGTTTCAGTTCGATCTGCAGACGACATGTGTAGAAACGAAATTTTATTTCCTCTGGTCGAAAAAAAGCTTGGCTGCGCCAACTAAGTCATCAAATAAGCGTTAGCATGATTTGATGCCGATGGCTGTAATAGACGGACGACGGTGTAAAACTATCTTGAAACACGAACGGTCCTTTTTTTGGTCAATCTAGGTGTCGAACCTGATCGCGTCATCTCAATCATTATGTCTGATTATCGGGTTTGATTATCACGAACGATTTTCACCACTGAAACGAAGTGTGTTTCACGATATTCGGTCGTTGTTTTTATTGCGGCTGAAGGAATACCTTTGTGAAGATCATCAGCTCTCCACCAATTAACAACCAATCAACAGCTTCTACCCAATGATTCTCTTTTTGTTTGGACTGCTCGCCCTCAATGACTTGAGCCTGGCATTGGCATGCATGCAGACAGACGGACTAACTAACTACCCAGCAGTAACTACTAGCGTAGGTACCGTTCGCTGGGTACTGCATATGTGAAGGCCCCGTAAATACTGGATGCTTCAAAGGAGGCTGTTGTAAGTGTTCAGAGATCAAAGTGGTCAGGCCGCTCTGTAATTTGTCTCACCGCGCACCTAAGAAATTTGCCCTGAGGTCATCGTCGACGTGTGATCGTTGGTCATCATCCATAAAGTGTTTCGCACCACAAGAAATGGAGGAGTTATTGCTTGGGTGCCAAATGACGACCATCGATGGTTTCAACTCCCGATCGTGCGAGGTGATCTCGTTTTGGACGAAACCGGAAGGAGCGATGCAGATATGTTTTGCAATTTTAAATTCGCTGTTTATTACTGCGAAAATTTCTGTGCAAAGGACTTGATTTCATTCCGTTTCTGAACTGATTAATTACTAAAAATTTACAAATGGAACAAAAGGACTCTTGTTGTAGATTTGAACGTCAGCAAATTATTTATGAAGTTAATACGGGCATTGTAAGTATTTATTTTTAGGAGTACTAATTCACTAAAATTTTGCAAGTTAAAATCAATTAATAATATTTTTTTTAAACAAGCCGTGAGGTGCGACCCTTGAGGTCCATACGGTCAACTTCCCAGTAATATCTACATAAATATTAAAAATATTTAACACAAAAATAATTACGAAAATACTACTACTTTGAATAATAATAATTAGAGGTACTCGTAACACTAATTGGAATGGGGAGCGTCAATTGATTACGTAAGGATTTTGGTGGATGGGTTTGATTGATTATTCACGCGGATCAATCGGAGGGGGGACAGGTCACAAAGCCTTTTCTACGTTATTTGTTATTTTCATATCGATGCTTGAATGACAAAAGAGCGCTGACGAAAATGAATGCAGTTTTTGTTATTACGACCACTGAAGAGATTTTGATGCGTGGTGGCCATTTTGAATAGTTGCGTTCAAAATTGCCATCACTTCGGTATAATCACTGAATTTGTTATTTTTCACGATTTTGCATCAATGAGACTAATAATTATTTCTTATTTTCAGTTGCTTTTGAAAAACATTGAAAATGCAGTCAATAATCGGTTTTTTATTGCATGTAAAAAAAATAAAATAAAAATTATGATGAAGGAAGTAATTGAAATCGTACGAACACTAAGGAATAAAAGTCCTAAATCTACATTTTTTATTTGGTGAAAAGTTCTTAAAGCATATGATCTTGCAAAGTATTGACTTCAAAGCGTTGATTACCACAAATTGCAATTGGTTTTCAAAATTTAAGCAGTTTTTTTATTAAAATTAAATCACTGTACTGTGAAAACTATTCAAAGTCTAATCAAATTATGCAAATATTAATGAACTTTGATTGAGTTAACAACAATGTCTTTAGAATAAGAGTAATCAGGTAATATCATTCGTATGACCACTTTTTACATGATGACTTTGAATGATATTTTAACATAATATTTTTTTGTCATTATGGAAAAAACTTTTGCTGGTTTCTCTACAAAAATTGATAAGAATTTATGAATGTTATAAACGTTTATTACTGTGTTGTGCAAATCAGGTTAAAAATTTATTTTTTACGAAAAAAACCCAATTGTTCGCAATTTTTTTTATTAAAAATGCTCCAATTTTTTTATATGTAATAAAAATCACAAACATGTTAATACGCGTCGATTGACAACTTGATGATGATTGATGATGCAAATATTATAGTTGGTTCGCGAGATATAGTGAATGACTTAACTAACTTTGAACTGATGACTTTGCAATGATTTCTTATTTTTAATTTAATTTTTTTTTGTAATCATGAAAAAACTTTTGTTCCTTTCTCACAAAAGCTGTTTGGAGTATATAAATTTTATAAATATTGATCACCATGTTTTGGAAATCAGATTAAAAATTTATTGTTGATGAAAAAACCAAAAAAAAATCATTTTTTTAATAAATTAAAATTTTTTTTAATAAATTAAAAAATTTAAAAATTTAATGGAATCTTACAAAAATTGATACGCGTCGGTTGACACCTTAATAATGCAAATCCTATGATTGGTTCGCGAGGTATAGCGCTTGACAGAACTGACCTTCAAAGGGTCAAAACAACAAACCCCCTCCCGACCCAAGTGTCCCATAAAACTAATCAGCTCTTAAAATTGCAAAGAGGGTTCGATTGACATCTCAACGTAGTCGATACAACTTTGCTTACGTGAATTATGCTCGTAGAAAAAACTGTCCCCGAACGTACGTATGTACACACACACACACATACATCTCTCTTTCTAAAAACACTTTAAATATATTCTAAAGACCTCAAAACGTGAAGATATGTTGAAAAAAATTCAATTTTGATTTTCGAGGTGGTTCCAAAAACTTTCCATATACTGGGAAGTTAAAAAGTGGTGAGTTTTTTCGATATGGACTTTTTTTTTAAAAAATAATAATTAAATTTCAGCAACAAAATTTCATAAAAAAATTTGATGATAGAAATATCGAAACAAACGATATGCTTAAAATTTAATGGCCTTACTTAGCTTTAACATTCCTGGTTTTTTATTAACTGCAAATTGCAATCGTTTTTATGCTTCTGGTGGAGTTCCAATTTTTGTAAAAATAAAGTTAAATATGACTCAGTAATTTTTGAATTCTGAAGTGTTGATATGATTCTCATTAACTGCGAGAGGGGCCTTCCTTCTTTGTGGTCCATTTCTTGGACCCCTTTCTCACATGTAGCTCTACATAGCTTAAGCATAAATACCCTCCGTCAACTTTGCTAGTGATGGAGTAGAGTTTTTTTCTTTTTCTCGAATCAAAGTGATTTATATTTGATTGCCTTCGGTGTAGAATTAATTCAAAAAACTAGTAATTTTCAACTTCTGGTGCATGCAATGATTTTATTACAAATGCTTTGAACTTAATGGCCATGATAATAAAAAAGACAGCCGACATACGAGGTTTCCTTCGGAGGATTTTCTTATTATCCATATGAATTGCTACGTATATAAGAATTCCTCATTGAGATAAATTTTTCAAAATTCTACTGGCATTCCAAACAATAAGATCCTAGAACATCCATGCTAAACTAATAATATATATGTATCATGCTCAGTGAAGAACATGTAACTGCTGTTCAATTATTTTTAAAAATAGCATGAATCGTTTCAATCAAACACAATTGCGTGGTAAATATGAGGAAAAAATAACATCATAAATTCATGATATATCCGCTTATTCCGATAAATTCTTTATTTTGTACAACAAACACACATCTAAATTGTTTCCATAAATAAAACAAATAGAGATACTATCATCAAAATCGAGAGCTGAAATTACAAACGAAATTAACAGAATTACAGTCGAGAAAATCGTTTAAAAAACAATTAAGGCTTGAAAAACAGTAAACAGTTGAAACATTTTCTCGATTATAATGTCTAATACGTATAGCACGAAAATTATGTATATGAAGGTGCCATCGTGATATCCTTACCCGAAAATATACCACATGAACTTATTTTATGCGTGACTTGCATTACAACCGTAGGCAATCATTACACATTCATGTAAGCGGCAACTGACAATTGTCTAACCTTGTTGATAGTAATCGCTACCAAACACATCGGGAATTGTGGTGGGAAATTCAATTTGGAAAATAACGAAAATAAACATTTGCCTATTGAGTGAACCAAGAAAAAAATGCCAGTTATGGGTAGAAGTTTTGATACGAATGGGAGGAAGTTTTTACATATATTTTCGTGGACAATGCTGATATTTTAAAGCGTGTTCAGAAATGATTTCAATTTTTCAATGGAGGATTACAAGAAATACTCGAAACTTATCCGGGAATAATCAAAAAGCGATTATACCAAATTTGCACCCTGACGCAAGCTCTTGATTTTTGTGATGCTTTTGAAATTTGCAACTAAAGAGGTGCATAACAAAACGCAACATTTTCACTTTTGGTAGGATTATTGATCATTTGAACTATTGGGACATGATTGAGTACTACACGTTGAATTTGTCATGTAGGCTAAACACAACTTCATTTTAAATAATTCTATGAGGAAAGGGATCTTCTCGTGCATGTGAACGATTTTTTTTTCGTTCTCCTTGTAGAGTCATTCGGCAATCGATTCATGGAAAAAGTTTCATCGTGAATGTCCTTTCCGCCGTTAAAATTCTTCGGAGAATCACTCTCACTCAATAGAAACGTATGTAGATCTAATAATAGTATTGACACCAAAATCAATCGCTAGACAATATTTCTTTCCTGTTTCTTTTCGACATAATTACGCACCACTTAAGTGAAATTGATGGGCTCCATTACCTCCTCTAATCATACACGTAGGCACACACTTACCCGATCTGACCACAACAGCAATTTTCCTCCTGACAAATATTAAAAGTGGTCGTGCTAGTTCACCACTCGTGCTCCTTAATAGTCCATGAATAGTTGAGCGGTAAGTGAAATAGAATAGGTTTTATCGCGGGTATTAATCAAACATTTCACTCATTCGAACCCAACATTAGAAGATTAGAGAAAATTACAATGTACAAATGGTTACAGTGGTAGTAGTAAATGATCGCAACCGGGACGGGTCATCCCTTATACCGGACGAAATTCGGACAGGTTGCAGCAGCTACTGTGATCAGTTTAAATGGTTCTTAGATAAACGTCTTAACATCTGCTTCAACAAATTGTTTGGTGTACATGTTGAAGGTGCGTATCTTAATTTTTCAGTAAAATATTATCTGAAAAGTATGGGTAAGTTTGGGTGAATGGTATGACTTAAACATAAAATGAAATATGCTTCCTTGTAAAACCAACAGTTTCGATTAAGTTGCAGGAAATTTGACTATATTTGTCCAACAAGTTCAAACAATATTAACTTCAATTATTAACGTGAACTTGGAGTTTACTTTCACAAAATCAGCTTTTCAGAACAGAGTTATAATGAAGACCAACTTAGTACTGAACATATTGAAAGAATTAAAAATGCATTGCCGTCATTTTGGATGCATCACTAAAGAATAATGTGTGGCATAAAATATGTTAAGCTCGAAAATTAACTACATTCCAATTCTTTCTACGAAGATTTCACCAGCTGCCTGTCTTCAAAGGACGTCGACACTACCCGAACAGGGTTTCCCTGCAGTGGAAACAATGCCAAGCGTCGCCCAAGCCTTAGCCTACAATGAACGGCCAACGGTCAGCCTTTAGTGCTGGACGAGTGCTGGCTCAGAACTGGACCAGTATGGCATTCAAATGCTGGCCCAGTACTGGCGATCGGTACTGGTCTAGTGCATGGAGTCATTACTGCAAAATAAAACTTAGTCTGCGCTGCAAATAAAAAAAGGCATTTATGCCGCTTTATTCTGACATGCTTTGATACAATACAATAGATATCTTAGATACAGAAATGAAGTGCTCGTCGCTCGTACAGTGGTGGATATGGTCGCAATTTTGAAAAGAAAATACACACTAAATTTTTCATTATCTTGAAAAGTATGACTAGCACGGAGGTGGCAAACATGGCGAAAATTTAGTTTGCCGCAACTTTCACACAACATTTGCCCGTTGCGAAAAGACATGCATTAAAAACAGTGAAAACACAACCAGCAGCAAACAGTCTGCATTTGAGTGCGTGCTGTAAATTGGCACTTGTCCAGCACTGGCAAACAAGACTCGCGCAGTGCTGTAAGGCGCTCAGCCAGCACAGGCCCAATATTGGGCCAGTTTTGCAACTCTGTTCGGGTATGAATGTAAAAACGATGATTTAAACTAGCATTTATCATTGCCGTACAGACGTCCGAAAATTTATGTATATTTTTTATATCGTGCCAAAACCGTTTATAGCGCTTCTATTTCTTTTACAGGAATGCGGAATTTGTAATAATCTAATTGCAATTTTGAATACAAAGTCTCCTGAGTTTTCTTAAAAGTAGGTTCTAATTAAAAGCCTCATACGTCGAATATGATAGTAAGGTCAATATTTTATCATGAACTTGAGTAAAACGGGGCACCTCAAGATTTCGGATTTGGATTTCAAGGATACACTTTTCGATAGAGAATTGATTTTTTATTAAAATTAACTCAATCCTGCAATCAAAAATATACAGGCTTCATTTCAAATAGTTTTCTACGGTTGTTTTATATCCTTTTCACAATTCTAGATCAATATTGAAACACTATTTCATATGCGACACGTAGTCCAGACAAAATGAAAAATGATTCTTCACAACGATGATTAATTACTCAAGCAAAATAATATGATTTTTTGTACGATTTTCCATGCAAGGATAATTAGCAGTACCATATGCATTTCTGACGAAATATCCCATCCGTGCGCGGGCCCAACATTCATTATTCGTATTCATTGTGTCGGGATTGAATGGCATATCATCGTTTCGCCATCAACGGTCGTGATCCGAATGAAAGATATTTTGACATTATTTGATTATCCTGTCACGGAAAATTAAAAACCTTAAAATTATTCATGCTCATTTGTTTTTGTCTTGTTGCCAACAACATGGACGGATGCTTGCCGGCGCAATGGGCACAAGGAATTTATGGCATTCTGAAAAATTGTATCAGAGGAGATCTGAAATTGATATTGTGTCCGGTGGTGGTTGGGGTGGTCAGATTGACTGCTGACTACCAAGGAACAACCTGCGAAGTCACTATCTATTCGGCAGGTACATGTTATGTTATGTTATGTGGGAAGGGTGTGTAGTGTAGTGCACAGATAAATGTTGATATGGAGGCATTGGCTGGAGGTTCGTTTCCGAAATGGCGGGAAGAGTAATGATATGCGGCCAGCTGATTTATTGACTCATCAAATAAGGAAGAAATTTAATAACTGATGAAATATCGACGCCACAGGCGATTCCAAGTAATATCAATCATGGGTGTTAAGTGAATTCTCTGCAACTAAAAGAGTCCGAATGTAGCCTCAACTCTTAGCTAAGAGTCTATCTAGACTATAGCCTTTTGTGTTTATTTAAACTATAGACATTTGCTTTAAGTGGTGATGTTAGTCCCCTAGAGTGTCTTCAGGGAAGAATGAGGTCATGAGGTTAGATGCATCTACCTTTATCCACCAATACATGTTTTCACACACGACCAGCATGGGTTTTGGTAGAGTTTAAGATGAGTGCAACCTGAGACCAATTACACCGATTGCGTTCCATGCCCTGTGCTACTGGAAAACTCAAGGTGGCGATCATCCCTGAACATTTTAAGGACCAGTGAAAAGATGCAAATGTGCAAAACGAATTGCACTGCATTCTCCCTAATTAGGCATGTGGCTGCAAAACGTTTCGTACGTATGATGGCTGTGCGGTTACGGCAATAATTGAAACATTCGCCGCGATAATAATACGCTCCTTGCCGCCATATCAGCCGCCTATCTGAATTGAGGCATGGCGGCTAATTGTTCGCATCTAGAAAACAAATTTATCTTGGATGGTGGTGGATGCAAGCGGGGCTAGAATCAGTCGGTGACGTCTAGCTTAATTGGTGTTTCCCATATTAAATCATTAGCCGAGCGCTGGAAATGTTCTCAGCCTGTTGGGCCTTGGAGACCTGGCAAACGAAAATAAATCCATCACGGACGTGGAGGCAGACTGCAAACATCCAGCGCCGCCAAACATCCATCCATCATAAATCCCAATGACGAGGATATGTCGCCTTCTAATGCTGATGATTTCCTTTTAATGTGCGGTGCTTAAACATTTCTTCGGGACGATTTTGGGGAGGTGTGACTACTCCACCGCTGACCGCCATTCGAATGATTGATGTTATGTTAACTTTTTGCTGGTTGTCGCTCGCTGACGGCATGCTTCTCATCTGTGTAGCAGCCTTGCAGCCAGGCTGTGGCTATCCTTCGCCTTCGCGTCATCATCAACAAACGAAAACGTAATTAAGTCCATTGGCGTTAATAAATACAAACTAGTTTTTTGATAGTCATATCGTTCCGTGATGATTGCTTTGGTGATTGTAACGTTTTTCAGGTTGATATGAGCAGTGTTTCTCAAAATAGTTCCTAATACTATTGAATAAATTATCCTTTAAAATTCGAAATTGTTTTTTTTTCATTTTAATTTCAAACTGCCTGTAGTTTTGAGTTCTCAAATTAACGTAAACTTATTTTCACCGCTGGAATAATTTTAAAAAGAGAATTTCTTTCCTTGAAGTTTAACTTCGAAATATCTTCTCAAAACAATTCGAGAAGTACTGTTCAATTTACCACCGCAAATAACACGCGTGTAATCGCTCATCCCCTTCCCAAACCACAAATAAGAACGTTTTCACAACTTCACGAGCCACGAATTTATGAATTAACAACTAAACAACAACCAACGACACAGCCTTCGCAACATTTCTTTGTAATTGCTTGGGGAGTCAGTTTTTCACTTTCTCCGACTAATTAAGCTGCAGCCGAAAGGATATTGTGCTATCTAATCGACACTGTGCCACGCGAATCAAACGAAGCAAAAATATGAAAATGTAATTTATTATTGCTGACAACACTATTAATATGGAAATTAACTGGTGACTATGTACTACCAGAAGTAGTAAGGACGCTAGTGGTGGCGATAAATTCAGTGGCACTTTGTTGATTCTTTGGCATTAGAGTTGGTCGTCCAACTGATGATGACGACTAGTTCTGTTTTGCCAACTCATTGTGCACTCAATTCTAGATTCACGACTCTGTTCAACGATTTTTGCAGGAGTGAATGTTATGATTTCTTGAATAATTGCTCAACAATGAGTTGAATTAATTGTTTTGAAGGGGTTTGAAGAAGTGGCAGCAAGGATTTTGGGGAAGACAGTAATTTTTATTTGAAATATCTGGAAAAAAATTGTGACTATATTGCCCATAAGGATTAAACACATATCATTGAAATTGTTATATTTTGTCCTAGAAAATAGTTTATTTAGACGTTTGCAACGTTACGAAATTTTTTGGATATGATTTTCAATGGACTTCCCAAGCAGGGTTTGTCATCAGTGGAAACGACGCCAAGCCTCGGCGTACAACGAACGGCCAACGGCCAGTGCTGGGACAATGCTGGCTAAGTGCTGGCCCAGTACTGCATTCGAATGCTAATCCAGTTGCAATCCCTAGCACTGGCCCAGTGCTGGGAGTCAGTATACTGCAAAATAAAACTCAGTCTGTGTTGTAAATAAAAAAATAATTTGTATCGCTCTATTATGACATGCTCTGAGATACGGAAATAATGTGAAAGTACTCCGAATAGTGGTGGATATGGCCGCAATTTTGAACATGATACGCACACTCAATTTTTCAATATCTCGAAAAGTATGCCTCGCAGAATAATGATATGTATCGAAAATATGGTGAAAATGTAGTTTGCCACAACTTTCAGACACCTTGTTTTCCCATTGAGAAAAAATATACGTTAAAAACTGTGAAAACACAACCAGCAGCCGACAGTCCGCATTCGCGGTCTGGCCCAATGCTGTAAATTGACACTGGACCAAATGCTTGGAGCAATTAATGAAATATAACAATTAGCAATCAAAACCAGGCTATTACACGTTCAACTCAAATAAAATGTTACAATGTACATAAGTTTATAAATTTTTCAATATTTTTCACACACGAACTTTTTTTTAATATTATTTTCGTTCGTAACTTCTCAGTAAATAGTCCATGAGTATTGGCGTCATGACCCAGAATATTATAAAACTGCATTTTGGCCATGTTTGCTGGACATAACATTTTCGTGCGATTCGTGTTTTTCGAGATATTGATAAAAATTTCTTCTTTTCAAAATTCCGTTTATATTCACCACTATACGAATGACTGCCACACTCCGCATCTCGAATATCTAATATATCAGATCATGTCATGATTAATCGACATAATTGACTTTTTGCAATGCAGAGTTCTATTTTGCAGTAGTAGCGTCAAGCTTTTGGTCAGTGCCGATTGTCAGGATCAATTTACAACACTCAGAAAGCACACAGAACCAATATCGATCCCCATTGTCTATTTACAACACTCAGCCAATACATAACCAGTGTCGATCCCTAGTGTCAATTTGCAACACTCCCCCAGTACTGGGCTAAAGTCAATTTACAACGCTCACCCAGGACTCAACGGGTGCCGATCGCCAGTGCCATTTTACAGCACTCAGCCGACGCTCAGCCAACACTCCCGTTCTTTGCACGACGGAGAATCGCTGACGGCTGCCCGCTCACTCTCTTATCGATGCTCGGCTGACGGCTTGCTTTCCAATGCGTTTCGAAGGGCAACGAAGATTTTTTTTTAGTAAAAACACAAAATTTCCCATGTACAATTTGCCTATCTTGACAATAAATGCATAATATTCTCGATTACATCGATTTTTCCCTACCTAAAGAGATTTAATTCTGTCGTTTCTTAAATGGAAACCATAATTCAATATATGATATGATATATAATATGTATTAGGATTGTATCTTTAAGTATTCAAAAGTGTATTGATACAGATTATCTGTCGATTCATTAAAAATTCTAAGTTGAGTTTTAACGTTTGTCTGAATTCCAATTACTATTTGAGTAAATTATTGCAGCTTAAATTTTCTTCATTGCAGTGAATAAATATATTTATAAACAAAAGCTAGAAGAGTGAATCATTGAAGTGCATACAATTGCGTCTTATGACTCTCTTATGACTTTATTCTTTCAGTTCCTCCTTCGCAATTTACTTTTTGGGCACAAACACTCTCCCCGACAGTTAATTAAACCTCCGAAACAGTTCGAATTTCAAACGCTTTGTCGTTTATTATCCTCAAGTCATTTTAGCAGAATTAGAAATTGACTATATACACTGCATAAACTACCAGTAAATTAAAAAACTAAATAGAACCAAAACAGTATTCCCAAGCATGGCATCTGCAAGAAACTGGAGGGATGAATTAAAAAGACAAAAGGCAATCCAATTAAAATGCTTTTTATTATCCATTAAATGTAATGTTTGGTTGCTGATGAAGGGACAGCACGAACATCCCGCAGGACCAATTTGCTTATAGGTTTTTCCACTTTCATTCTGCCCAATAAGTGGTCGCGATGAGAAAGCGTCAAGTTTCGAAAGTGGGTAGCAACTCTCATCTGTTCCAACATTGGTAATTTTCTAGTTTTGATGTTGCAAACGCGTTACGTGACTAATTGGATGGCGGACTCTTCAGAGAATTGTCATAATGGTCGGTCAGCCATTAAGCACCTTCGCGTCTCCTTTTGAAAACAATAAAAGTAAGGGAACTTAAATCGCAAACAGCCAGGCAAGAGTGTTACCACCATTCAGGAATGAGTGTTCATAGCTCAAACATTTTGTGAACCGGATTTTTTTTTACCAAAACAGCAAGACAGTGATCATGTTGCGTACCATTTTCGATAGTGTGCCACCAACCCGATCAATTACAGCCCTCACTGGAGATTCAAATTAGCTTGATAGTCCTTTTTATTAGTGTTCCATTAAATTGGTTTCGAAATGGAATTCAAAGCGGAGTAATGCATCGAAAAATGGATAACAGTTGTCAAAAGTGGTTCGACGTCACGACTTCACTTGAAATTAGTACATCGAAGGACCTTTCGATGAAAATGTAACGATCATCGGCTTTACCATCATGTGCCGATGAATGCAGCATTCAATTAGGGGACATGCTGAACGACTATTTTCTTGGAGTTACCATAAACCGCAACAATTATTATTCCCAACGCGGCAGGATCAGACTTTGGGAGTTGCATATATCTTTGAGCGTTCCAAATTGCTACACCCTTTGATGATATTGCGTGCTGGGAGGCGTCTGAAGATACTCTTATTCGTAACTGTCGTCCGATACGTATTAAACACTTCGGTTGGCAACAGCCTCTCGATGGAGGATAATGTAATAAGCGTCGAGGATAATGACGATAGTTGAAAGGTGTATTGTGGTATTAACTCACAATGAAACAATTTGTTATCCTCATGCAAAAGAACATGATTGGGTGTTTGTGGTTTGCCAGGACGGTGATTCAAGTTATTGCCTGTTTAGCAAACGGTCAACCCTTTGCAAGGATCTGCCTATGCGAAAATGAAAATGTTTATATTTTAGAGTAAAAAGCAAATTCGTGTTGACTTTGATGAGCCATTTCATGAGAGTTTGATGAGGAGGAATGAGAAAATATAAATTGTGTACGGAAAAGATGAAAGAGTGAGTGCTAGTTTGTTAAATTGAGAAAATTCCAGGATAATTTAGAAAGATTGTTTCACTGCCAATACGAAAAATTTCACTTGATTTTGAATATAGCCCCCGTCATTAAACATTTTATTAACGTCTTCTATAGTGGAAGTCAGAGCTGGTACAGGCTGATCAGGTTACCCGTCACTTGCGGCAGGAATTGCTCATAGACCTCATGGGGCCTCAGTCGATATATATAAAAAATATATATTAAAAAATGTATAGAGAAAATATAATCAGTCGATAATATTATAACGCTTTAACGGGGGATATGGTAAAATTTTCGACTTTTTTCATTCTATTGTATAGTCCTTCAAGAGTTTCCTATCAAAATTTGAAGTTGATCCGAGTAAAATTGATGAAATTATGGGCTGTACAATATACATAGGTATCTCTCATGAATGGGCACGCGAAGAGGCTAACAGTGGTATTAGCACAGTTGATCAAAAAGCTGCAAAGAAGGTTGTGTCCTTCGAAGACAACAACAAAAAGATGCTCTGGACATTCTTGCTGATAGCCTTACACTTTATGAACCCGGTATTGACGATTCTGTGTGAGTAGAGAGACAAAATCACTTTTTCCCCCAAAAAAAAATTCAAACGCGTTTTCTGAGACTGAGAGAGTCGGTGAGACACGAAACTCAAAATGTAACGAGCCGATTATTTTGAAATTTTTATTTATTTTGTAAACGTTTTTCAAGGTATCGCTGTCAAGATATTTGATTTTAGGACTATAAGGAATTTTTTCGATTAAAAACTACAATTCCGAAAGTCAATTTTCCTTTTTTTGGGTTTTTTGGCTTCAAAACTTCACCAAAAATGAAAGAAGCAAAATAAATTAGAAAACTCGACAGCGTTAGCTCAAGAATTTCATCAACTATGAGAATTTTTTTGGTTTTCAGTTTCAGATGATCCACCTATTAGTTATGTTTCTAACGGCAATTTACCTTTATTTTTGGGACGTCTATTTGATTGTAGAATCACTGGCTCATTTTTCAATAAAAAAATGAGTGGATACTGTTTAATATATGTACTTCAGTATATTCTTGCAGTAAAAGAACTAACCTTTACCATATTGCTAAAAAATCATAAAACTACGCTTAAAAAATCAAGAATTAACCACATCCCTCCTTAAGGGGTATTTTAGGCTATGAATTTCAAAAAAATAATAATATTTCAACCATTTTTTCAATAGAAAAAAAAGATATCATTTTAAACTTTTGTACATATGTGAATTGGTACTTTAAGTGTACAAAAATATTTTTAACCATTAACAATTAACAATTTAACATTTTTTTTAAAAACTTCAAAAATGACGGCGAACGTGATTTCAGGTGACTGGATCATCTAGGGGAAAAACAAAACGCTGAATTAATCCTTGTTTAAGTATTTATGGCAGGTACCGGAATTTTTTTTCATTAAAAAATGATAAAATGGCGGCTATTTTTTTTAAAAGAAACTATTTTTGAGGGTGCAAAATTGAGTGAAAATCAAAAAAAATGACACCGGAATCATTATGCCGCTACCCGGCTAAAGCCATATATGTGTACAACAACATATTAAAGAGAATTAGAGTGTTCGGTTGAGTATTTTCTCTAAAATCGTGTCCGCCGGCTTAAAAAACATGAATTCGAGCAAATCGCGTTTACTTTTTTTACCTTTTTTTTCAAAACTCTATATACGACTACTCTGCTATGCCTGGGCCACACAAAATTCCTTTCTCTTTTTCATACAGCTCCTGACTAGCTAGTCGTGCATCTCTGCGAAATGTTCTGATTTTTACAAAAATTGCAACCTAAAAGACCCTTTTAGCTGATTAATATTTATTTCCTTATTTAGCGAGCGCAAATTATGCTTATAAAATCTTGAAATCGACAATACTTGCCGCAAATTCTCTTAACCCGTAATCGAATGAAACTCTGCAAATCTTACACATATGCCATCATAGTCATCACAATCGGCACAGGTGATGTACAGATACAAGCCGGCACGTATGTATATATGTAAAGTGCAAAGGCCATCAACGTCGACACCGTTAAATCTTGGTGTGAAAAATGATCGAGTGTCATTTAGGATATTTGTCTGTAGCCAAAGAAAATTAATATGCCAGCTAATGTGTTTTTAATTGGGTGAAGATGATTTGAATAATGCACCAACTTGCCGCGTATATAAATAATTGAAAATCTTAATTGGATATTAAAAAATTGCAAACGTTCTTGCAAATTGAAATCACGTTTATGGTAACCATTCACATATGGTTGGGTGTGCACATGAGTGGAAAATCTGTTACAGGGAAATCGCCATAGGCAATTGGCTTATGATAGATTATGCGTTGAATTAGATTTATTGCGGTGAATAGGAGCGCGTTAATGGCTCATATAAATTAACTTTAAATGGATTTGCTTTCGATTTGGAAATAAAGTATGACCTAAAGCTTTTTCTTACAATATTCATTGGGGAGCCTCCCCACTTATTAATAGATTTTTAAAATGAAATCTTTTTAGCAGAAACAGGGATTCCTGTTTTCTATGTTCTCATTGTAATCCATTGGTAAAACCGTGGCTTATGCCATTTTAGATGAAACATTTCCAACTTGCCCTCAATGTACCAACATTTTTCAAAGCACCATAAACCTCAATAAAAATTACTCGCCATCGTATCCACCTCCTGTTTGAATTAATCATTCGTTTCAATACGAATTGATGAAATTCAATTACCGACCGCACACACCATAAAAATGCTTAGCAATTTGATATGCTGGGATTAGGCGTTATATTGCTCATACGCTTCGTTTGCCCGTTACGTGGCGTAATTTCCAAGAGCGCATCGAGGGTGTCGTTGCCGCCTGCCAAAACAGCTAGGCAGTAAATATTATCCACCCTGTCGTTATTTCAAGCCATTTATTATCATCTCCCAATTTGATTTTCCACAAATCGGAAATTTTCCACGTACCACGCGACGGGATAAGAGTGTTTTCACGAGGCCAAGTGTAATCCGAATCAATTGATATGTTATGTGGTATCAATGGTGTAGGATGCGATCAGCGCTCTCACACTTTAGAGTTGATATCCCTGGAGAGTAAATGATGAAAATACGGATACTTTTCGGTCTATGACAATAATGTTCTCATTGTAATGTAAGACCGTGTGAAGTTTATTAAGGAGATTTCAGTCTATTATAAAATAATATGGCACACTAGGACTTCCGTAGAGCAAAATTTGCGTTTTTCCGTCATCTTCTCGAATAAGATCTTCTATGACTGAGCTAAAAAATATTCATCATTTTTTTGGAAGTTTAACTTCCTTTACGGAGGTTCTAACGAAAAGCGAACGAAAGGAGTGAGCCCAGAAAAAGCGTATCGAACGAAAAAGCGAACGGAAGTTTGTCGCAAAATTCAAAGTGAGCATAATACATGGCAATGCTGTGCAAATATAAAAGAAGAGCGGCTGGTTCAGTGAGCAGAGCGTCCGACTCTTGCTCTCCAGGTAGAGGGTTCAAATCTCGACTCCCTCTGTTTATTTAAAAATATTTTAACTGAGCTTACTTACGATTAAATAGCAACCCACTTGAGCCCACAACAAAGTATGGTATAACCATTGATGTTGTCTTTTCAAGATATTTAGAAAAATTGGAATCATAAACATTCGTTTCATCTTTCTATTACCACAAACCTAATGTATCTTTTCTTGAATTTAATTCAGCTGAAAATGTAGAGAATTCTGCAGAAAATAGAGTAGAAAAACTGTAAATTACTTTTAAATGTTTTTTATTTTAAGTTACTTTGTGTGAATAAAAGCAATAAAAAATTTCATATTTTGTCATTTTATATGCATCCTAGATTTTTGAATTTGTCAAATTAATTCCTGAATTTTGCCTGCATTTATCCATAAACTACTTTTGAACCTTTACATTATAATTTGCAAAATGAAGCTAAACTTCACACCGGACACTCTCAGAGTGCCTCACTGCATTTTTTTAATAATTGACTTGTGTGTCAAAGCAGAGGAAATACACTTAAAAGTTATTGGTGAGTCAAATATTAGATTTATATTTACGATAAAACACTTTTCGTCAGCGAAGGACACAGTTTAAAAAAGGTGAAAAATAAGACAAGGTAAAATTCTCATAATTTTCCGAAGAAGATTGATTGAAAATTAAAATGCGACTGGTAGATCTAATCTTTGATTAGTGCCGATCGCCAGTGTTGACCCAGTTGTGGAAATTGGCCCTGGCCAGTACTTAGCCAGCACTCAGCCACCACTCACCCTGGGCCAGCACTGGCGTTCGTTAAACGCCGAGGCTTGGTCGACGCTTGGCGTTATTTCCACTGCTGGCAAACCTTGTTGGGGTGATGAGGCATCTTAAGTGAAGTTTTTTTTCAAGGTTTCCTTAAAGCATCTCTTCAATATGCTAGCATGGTTTCTTCCGACCCAAAAAACGGGACCCTAGCCGAAACTTATCAAAAAACACCCGTTTTTGTATGCTTTTTTCTATTGATTTGTAACTAGTTTAATTGAAAATACTTACAGAAGAGTTGGTTGATGTCCAAATTCAGCGAATGTGTATGTATGAAATGAATACAAATGTCTGTAAAACAATTTTTCGAAGTGATGTAATAGATACTATATGGAAACGATTCACGGTTACCAGAAATTATGGACGAATCATTCAATACCATCATCGTCAACAATAAAAGTACAACCGTTTCACCTTCTATATAGCTTTTGTAGTATACCTACTGGTGATAACGATGCATTACTATACGTTTCATAGTAATCACTTCTTTCATTTGTGCGCTCACACGCCATCCAAGGACCAGAAATCATAAATTCGCTCGTAAATCATTTGCTGACGTTGAACTTAAGCATTACGGCGCCATGTACGCCCGTAAAAGAATTATTATCACATTTGCATATGGATGCATTTAAATATAATGATAACATACTATATATCTTTGGAATGTACAACAGTCGTGAATCCTTCTACCGACACACAGTCTTCTCTGATTTTTCTTGAACATCAAAACGCATTGCTAAAAAACGTATTCGAGTGCTGTAAAAGGCTTCCAGGAAGCCTGCTGAAGTAGCCGTAGAAGCTCATTATGTCAACTTTGTGTGGTGTGGCTACACTTTGGTAGTCCGTATCCAAAGTATCAGTGGATGGAAGAGGAACGTGAGTCATAAAATATGAAAAATATGTCACACTTTATGATTATTTGCAAGACACTCTACAAGTCAACAGTTTAGCCAGAAAATCATCTTGGCTCGGTTACTGATGGCAAATTTCCACGCCCTATGTTTTTCCGGCCTGAAATACACCGAAGATCAAAGAGTTTATAGTTTTTTGAAGAATAGGGTGGGCAATGGGGTGTACACCCCTATTTCCAAGAGTTTATAGCATCTTGGAATTTCACGATGATCAGCTCCGTGGACGCAAGCAAATCGATATGCATTGCATCAAAACATTTTCCGTGAATATTCAAGTGCTCGTTGCAGAGGTCGTGCCAATCTCCAAACGCTTTTTTCCAGCTATTACTGCTCGCAGCCAGCAATTCATCATTTTGTAGACCTTGCTCCTTCAAAACGCCTATCATTACGCTCCTTTTGAAGAAACGCCGTGCCCATTGTTGTTGCCACAATTGCAATTATTCCCAAGTTTATGTCGGTCATGTTTTCTCAAGATAATTACACAACAAATGGCTGAAATTCAGAAAAATCCGCTGACCTATTTGGCGAATTTCGCTAGTGCGCGACCATCAAGTTTCTTGAGAAGCCAATCCACGGAAAATCAACGAAAGCTTTTGTTGCTTGCGCCGCATTCCCAGTTCGCGTTTTCGAAAAGAGTCACGAGTATTGGTTGGCCTAGTGCTCGTCTGCACGCTGCGCCTGTTAACCACCCAAATTGATATTAAGTTCATTCAGATAATGTGCCTATGATTGCCGTTCAAGCAATAACGCCAAGTTTACAAAATACACAGAGTTATTTAATGAATGGTGAATAACTGCATTACGATGTATGAAAGAACGAAAAAAGTGCTGTGAATTGCTGTTGCGGATGATGGGAACCAGACGCAAGTACATTGTGATATAGCAAGACAAGTGAACATCATGAATTAAAGTAGAAATATCTGTGAATTTTTATCAGTAATCATCATGTCAATAAAAAATATGCAATTTTTTGGGCACAAAATAAAAAAAAATTCAAATAAAATCAATTAAGAAATATAAAAAAAATTAAAAAATTATAAAAAAAATACTGCACGTCATTTTTACTGTAAATGTAATATAATAGGGGTAATGCTTTCGAGACACGTTTTGCTCCCCTCACCCATTTTTTGATGTTTTTTGAAAAAAAAAACCTTATTTTTTTCATTTTTTCAACTTTCAAACATGTCTAAAATTTACTTCCCAGATCGATTTTGCGGTTTCATATGATCTCTAAAAATAGGCAAAATAACCATTTTTAGTGGGGGGAACCCCCATAACTTGTCATGGGGCCGTGATCACCGCGAACTTTTTATGCCATAGTAGTAGGGGAACTTTCGACCTCATTACCCTAAATTTTTACTGCCTCAGAACACCTTTTTGGATCGCCACAAACCAAATTGAATGTGACCCGTCATTACGTTTACTATATTAGTGCTGAGTTTCGTTATAGAATGCGGGCAAAATCGTTTCTAGAAGCTGCTGACAAAGCGAAGCATACATTTTCTACAAAATTTTTATAATCAGGTGCAGCTACTTTAAAATCTGATATCAAATTCGCATGTGCAATTTTCCAAGTGCATTTTTCACATTTTTGTTGTGAAATTATTGTTTATTGATTTAACTTTTTTTAGTGGTTGTCTTCTTCCAAATTTCTTAGTCATTCCGGAAACTTCACTAATTTCTCACAGACGCATAATTCCTTATCACAATAATCCAATTACAAAATCAAAACTCAAACACTAATTGGCACATGCTACGAAATTGTTCTTTGATTAACCATCCCAACAACTCAATTTCGTTGCCCCCGAAAAACACTCTCATTTTCGTTTGTCATTGTCATTAAAGATGTCCTTAAAAAAAATTCATCACTCGACAAGATATCGTCCATGAAATTTCTTCATTGTAGAGTAACAATTTCGCAACCCTTTCGACAGAATATTTTCCTTTAATCCTTCCAATAATGTCTTCAGCTCTCCAGCACCACATCCCTTTCACATTTCTTCATTCGCAAGGATAATGGCATTTCGCTCGCTGTAAATTGTATCTGATAAAATTGTCCAACAACTGGAAAAGCCACGCGTATGCTACAACAGCTAGAAATATTCTAGCTTGAATAAGCGAAAGGAGGTGGCGATGCGGGATTTAATCCTGTCGGTTTTCGGCTCAAAGCAATAAGATAAGCGAGTTATTCAGTTTTTCGCGGATAGCAACTACACAGCGACGGCATTGCCTAAAGCCAACATTTTACGGGCAACATTTTTAACAACCCTCGCATCTTTTCCTTACCTTCCTTTCTTCCCGCAATTGTGCCGGAGCCATTGCAAGCGCTTGCCATCGTCGTCGTAGTCATCGTCTGCATAATGTCGGTGGTTGAATCTTTTAACATCCTCTCAGGCTTTTAGCTCGCTATAACCAGTATCTAGGGATCAATTCATCCTTGGCCAAAGCGAAAAAGGACGCTTTCACTACGTTAGATTAGGGGTTGTGTTGTAAAGTCTCCCATTTTGTCTACAACGCTTGGTGTATGTGTATGTGTTGGGGCTACTTTATTTTTGCCCGAGCTCAGGATGGAAATTCTGTTAAAGTACAATTTTCGTAGAATTTAACGATTGTGAAAATGTTCTTATCAAAAAGTTTTGGTGCGTCCCTTGCGATGAAGAGGTGGTAAACTGTACATAAGTTTTGATGGTGGCACAATTCTCTGAGAAAATGGTAAATAGGTTGCAGCTTATAAATGAGACTATTTTCTGTGTAGTTAGAATAACTTTTATTTTTTTGTAAGCTGTGTTTGAATGAGTTCGGTTGCTAGGACAGGATGGATGTCATACAGATAATTGGCATGAATGTTATTACGTCTGAGTGTTAGCTAGATTTCTATGCGAATTTCATTGCAATTCAGCTGGGTTTCGAGTTCTTCCAGTGTATAGCACAAAAATTAAGCTAGTAACTCGTATTTACAATGAAGGCCATCGTATTAGTAAAGAAGCCGAAGAAAAAAAGGTAGGGATGATAATGTAATTTCATCGATAATGCTCCACGGTTAGTAAAGATCATTGGAAATCATAATCAAAAATAAATGTAAGAGACATCAGCTGAAAACGTTTTTCCTAAAGATCTATTAAAGACGCAAGAAGCATAGGCAATTTTTGTGGCACTCAATTATCTTCTTCGGCTACAAATGCTTAGTTCTGCAGCCTTTCACATACAGTAGAAATGTTTCTAAGCATAATTTTACCGAAAAAATTATCTATTTAATTCACTTGAGGAAAACCTTAAAAGTCATACTATTGAATATTTTTTGAGTCATTTACAAAATACATATATGGCTTTGCAGAGCAGGCAAAAGGAAAGGCATATTTAGGGGTCACATAGGTCTTGTATTTTCAAAAAATCGACCGTATTTTTTTGCTTTCATATCAAAGTATAGTACTTCAAGGGTATTCACACCAAATTTGAAGTAAATTCGAGCAACATTACCGGAGTTATAGAAATTTGAATACCGCGTTGTCGGCGCATGCGGCGCGGTTCTACCGCGTAAAATCAGCTCCTTTCTTTTTCATCAAACATCACAACATCAAAAGGATGCTCTGAACATTTCAAATGAGGCGAACGAATTACTGTATGGACCTGGAATCGACGACTCGATGTAAGTCGCTAAAAATAACTTTAATTCATTAAATCGTGGTAACAAAAAAACTTAAACGCGTTTTTCTCGAAACTTTGTTTTTCTGTGCGGTAGACACGATTTCACGAGAACGAATCAACCGTTTTTGCTGAAACTTTGCACAATTCTTTTTTATAGTATTGGCTCGTGCTTCAACGAAGGGATTTTCATTCGGTGGACTCGATTTTGCTTTATACGAAAAACTATTTTAAAACGGTGAGAATTGGAAAAATGTTAAAAATATGAGAGGAAAATTCATTCAAATCCAGTTTAAAACTTTCAATTTTAATTTTTTTATAATTCCTTCGTTCAAATATGAGCCAAGGGCATAAACTATAAGAAGTTTTTTGAATTTTTGATTTGAGATGAACCTGCACCGAAATATTCTGTATATCGCAAAAAAAAGGCTGGACGAGAAAAACTGCAGGAAAATTGACAATTTTCAATGTTTTTAGTTGAAATATTTTTACAGCTTCATGAAATGCTAGACATTTATGTGTTTTTATTTAAAAAAAGAGATTTATGGTTTTTAAAATACAATTTTTGGGAAGAGTTGTTTATTTTTTCTTCAAGGCCTCAAGAGGTAACCATACTTTACACTAAGGGGTTACACTTAGTGTAAAGTATGGTTACCTCTTGATTTTTTAAGCATAGTTCTAAGGTTTTTTTTAGCAATATGGTAAAGGTTAGTTCATTTACTGAGAGAATATACTTGAGTTCATACATCAAACAGTATCCAGTCTTTTTTTATTGAAGAATATTGAAAAATGAGCCAGTGACTCTACATCCAAATAGACGTCTATAAAAATGGTAAATTGACGTGAGAAACATAACTTATAGCTGGATCATCTGAAACCAACAAAAAAAACCAAAAAGATTCTGTTAGTTATTAAGTTTCTTGAGGTAACACTGTCAATTTTTCGATTTATTTTGTTTATTTCATTTTTGGTCTAATTTTGAAGCCAAAAAATACGAGAAAAGAATTATTTTCGAAATTTTAGTTTTAATCGGATTAATTCCAATTAAAAAAATTTTAGTCTTAAAATAAAATGAATTGACAGTTTTACGTTGCAAAATGTTGACAAAATAAGTGTTCCAATTTTCAAGAGAATCAGCCCATTATTTTTTGAGTTCCGTCTCTCACCGACTATAAAAATAAAAACTCTCAGAAAACGCGTTTGAAATTTTTTTTTGAAAAAGAAGTGAATTTTTTTCTCTACCACTCAGAGTCGTCAAAACCGAATCCATAAAATGTAAGGCTATCAGCAAGGATGTCTAGAGCATCTATTTGTTGTTGTCTTCGAAGGACTTGACCTTCTTTGCACTCTTTTGTAGCTTTTTGATCAGCTCTGCTAATATGAATGTTATCCTCTTCGCGTGCCCATTCATGAGAGATACCTACATATATTGTATAGCCCATAACTTCATCAATTTTACTCGGATCAACTTTAAATTTTGATGGGGAACTCTTGAAGGACGATACAATAGAATGAAATAAATAATATAAAATAATACAATAAAATAATAAAAACAAATCGCAAATTTGACCCTATCGAAGTTGTGATCCTTAATGAGTGAAGTGAGACTTACAACTGAATACTTGCCATATACCAGATCATCATTAAATCGTTGGAAATCATTTGAATGCTTACTTGAAATAAGACCTATCCAGTGCGCGAGAAATCGCAGGATAGCGAAAATTCGTTGAAATATCATAATTTTACTCCAAAACTCCTTCGGGAAAGTTTAAACAAGTTTTTATACAAAATATGGTTTTTCAAAATTGACGACTTGGACTTTAATAAACGACTTCAACTCATTTTAAGTTCTAATATCCAAGAAAACAGGACTATCAAAATAATTTATGGACTATGACAGAAAATTTTGCAATTTGTAATTGTTTTTAAAAAATATTCAGAAGACATTGCGTTGCGTGTTATGCGTCAGAAGATAGTACGAAACTCTTAATTTGATAAAATGCCTTTGCTTCACTTGCAAACTGTCAAGGCAGGAAAATCCTTAAAGTTTTACCTAACACAAAAACCAGTATCTGACGGAATGGTCCACAGCTTCTACTTTATATGGTATTTTGTATTAGCACATAAAGTGAGCAAGGAAGAACATATTTATAGCTTGTTCAACGAATTCTATTCTAAAATTTATTTATGTATGAATTTGTTGTAAAAATAATTATTCTTGCAATACATAAGACAAATAAATACTGTTTTGATTGTACTGCTAAAAAAAACCTGTACAACGTCAAATATTTCGAAAAATCGGCAGTAAGGATTTAGAAAATATAATCGTTTCCCATAAATTCCATCGTATGTGCCTAGAACTTACCTTATTAAATTCATAAATAAAATTCAAAAGCCAAATTTGAGTTTCAATGGACCTCAAGCCACCACCTATGGCCATATCTATTTCGGTGAGTTCTAAACTTCATCTGCTCGGGACAAAAAATGCCGCCTATTTTGTCTTTCAAGGATCCACTCGATTATAAAGATTTTTTTCAAACTCTTCTGCGTAGAATGCAGCTAACTTTTAAGGGTTTTAATTAAGATTCTTTGAATTGAATAAATTGTTTTGCAAGGATAATTTTATAGTGATGTCATTAAAAGTCACATAATTCCTTACCAACCAAACAGCAAAACAATTCACTTTCCTCAATATATAAGGAAAGCAATTTATTACATTTTCGACACCAACTCTCACTGCTCTTCACATAACATGAAATTCACGAGGCTTGTCTTTGCGTTGCTATTAATAAAGTTCTAACTTTTTGGCTGCGAACGGATTTTATGGCACGTCTTCACGCTTGTATTCAAGCGATGAGGGTAGTTATCTCGATGCTTCTCTTAAAGTCCTTCATTAAAACTTTCGACAAATTATCGCATAACATATGTTGGCAACGAACGAATCAGTTTCAAAGCGGAGCGCACAAAAGCGATGACTTCCTGGAGAAAGGATGCAATATCTTACACTCTTCCTTTCACTCGCAACCCCGATTGGTATTTGTCTATGTATGAATCCATCGTCCTTGAGCAGGAGTGCTGCAGCGTTTGCGCTGAACTAATCAACCTCAGCATCCTGGCGACGAGAGAAAATCTCTCCGTTCCATGATATATCCTCCCCATGTGGAATCTCTACTTCGAACAGACATGACACGCCCATGGTCGTCTTCCTTTCTCTTACACCACCGAGAAAGCTCAACACCAAAGATATTTGTACCTAATTTCATCTAACCCTCAAGCTTCCAAGTATGTGCTGACATCTTGTTCCCGATTATAGGACGAAGATGGGGCAAAAGTTGTCAGACAATAAGCAGTGAATACCAAAGATGGCGAAATTGGCCAACGGCAATGGCTGTAGTTCCGTGGTTACCATTTTTACTGCTCTGCTTTTGGCTTTAATCGAAACGAAGAGGAAGGATGCGAAGGGATCGGAAGCACTGTAAAAAGGTGTGAAGGTGGAAAAAAGATATGCTCCTTGGAAATAAGTGCGCGGTCTTGAGTTGTGATGTAAGCCGAGAATATATTGATTTTTTCATCCTGGCGTTTCGGTGTGTTGAGCAAACGGGAATTATGGGGTGTGAGACCACCCAAAGATGGATTTTTCTCTCTCGATTCAGTCGCTAACGACCACCTAGAATCCTGGCTGTCTCGAAATTCGGCTAATTAGTCGTGTTATAGTGGCAATTTGACACTTTTAAAACATTCGGGTCTGAGCCGGGTAATTTATTGTAGCTAAGCCAATGTCATCACGATCCTGGGAGACTGTTATTGGGTTCTCGTTTTCACATTGTCGCATATGTGATGATGTTGCACCAGCCACTGTTAGTATGCAATGTGCTCGGCGAGCTAGAATTGCAGTGGAGCGATTCATTTTAATTCGGAATTACGATGTCCATCCTTTGGAAACTGTGTGTTGAGGATATTATATGATTCTGTCAGTTTCATTCAATAAAGGACTTTAGAATTAACATTTAGGGAGTAAAAATTTTCAATTAAAATTAGGTCACATCTATGGATCATGTTTAACTTGAGTGGTTACAAATCTGACTTGTTTTTTGTTAAATATCATCATTGTTTTCCACGCCAAACAAGATTAACCAACTTCTGATTTGAATTCGAGTCAATTACTAAATGTCACCCTTAGATTTTCAAAAACAACCACCCAAATACACTTGGCCAAGTTTTCCGGTTTCGCTCTGCGACTTTGGATCAATAAATCATTCCAGTCCTCTGGTTATTTACGAGTTAAGGATTAAATGATGTGTGAAATAAAATTTCTGTAACATAGAATTGAATCGCAAGAGGGACGAGACCCAACGCTACGGTATAGAGTATTCGAGAGTTGTGATGGAGCAGGGTGCAAGTGTTGGGTTCTCGCGCTTCGCCAGATGCTTCAAGTGTGAAATTTTGTGTAGGGTGTCAAGTGATGGGCATATGCTGAAAGTTAATGATGGTCCTCTTGATCCTGTTGGAAAAGTATTAAATAGTGTAAGTTGTTCGGAGCTCGCTGTTGTTGTTTGTTGACAAGGAGTCCAGTGTTGATGAGTCTGACGCGAAACTAGTATAGTTAGAGTTCCTTGGTGAAACACTTAGTAATGATTTCGGCTCATCGACACTTTTTCGATATTTTCGTATGAAACGAGTCCTGTTGATTGATGAAATATTTTAGCATTGAAATCATGATGAATCTCAAGAAGGGCGGATGTAATGTCATCAATTTTAAGATGCCTAGGCTATTTGTGAAAAGGCTGAATGATGTAGTTTTTATTTGATTGTAAATCAACTGATGTGCTGATAGACTTCCTTTGATGTTTTTCAAAGATTGATGATTTACTTGGGTTTTTGCTTCGTAGTAAAGTATGGATTCAAATTTGAGGCTTTTACTCACGGGGAACTTTGCTTTTGTGTTTTTGAATTGAAGACAGTTTCAAGTTACTTCATATACATTTCTATTTTCAACAGTTTTTCAACGGCTATCAATTAAAATAAAAGCTCGCTAGTTACAGCCTTCAGAAGAAAAATAGTCACATAAAAAATGAAAAAAGTTATAGAAACAGTTAGTTGTTGTTGTACTCTTCTGTTGAGGCTTTGCGAGGCACTACCTGAGAAGAATGCTAGCCCTCACAATAAAACCATATATCCTGCATTACCCAATTAGGTGTTATTTTAAAGCCTTGCGTTATTAACGCTTCACGGCCAAATATGTTCATGTTAAATAATGAAGTTGCGTAACTTTATCTCGAAGAAGCGATAAAAAATATTCATGGGCCGTTTTGTCTAGTGATAAAAGAAATTTCAAACATTCAAACATATGTTGAAATGCGTTTAGGTATTTAATGTATTTTTGGTTCTTTGAATGATAAAATTCCATGAAAAAGACACCCGATATGCAGTGGCGGCTCGCGAGAGTTAAGTATGGTGGGGCTACTGGTACGAATTTTTCTGCCACCAATATAAGTTGTTATGTGAGTTTGAACCTGAACCTGAAGAACCCTTTTCTAAAACAAACTTTAAGCACTACAAAACTTTAAAAAATACCAAACACTACGAAGGCAAACTAAGTACTAATACCATGCACTACACTGATGAGACTACTTTTGCATTAACAGTCATCACCTTCACCTCCTTCGGCCCGTCGTAAAAAAATGTTGTTCATGCCTGCTCAAAAGTATTATCCAGACCATGCCAAGACTAAACGTTGTCGAAGCACTGAACGGGCTGCTTATGATTAGCCCGTCCACGATGTATACACATGTTATATCAAACACGCACACTCCCGCCGCTTCAACATAGAATTCACGCAGTCATTAAAATCGAAATACTCTTTTTCGGGACAAAATCCATGTAGACCCTTCCTCATAGTAAAGGTGGAAAATTGTCAAAGAGAAAATAAATTTGAATTTTACTCTCAGCTTTTACTCAGTGCAGGCACAACGAAGCGAGTCGAAGAGAAAAACAAATTGTTCTACAGTGCGCGGGAAGAAGACTATGTGAAAGTAAAGTACAGCATGGGCGAAAAACATGCTACATTATATTTTGAAATTAAATTAAATTATGAAAACTATATTGAAATCTATAATGATATTTTATTACATTTGCACTAATATAGGCTCATCAATAAGTGGTGGGGCTGAACCCCACTAGCCCCAAAGGTAGAGCCGCCACTGCCGATATGGATATACAATTAATACAGCTAATCTTTCAAACAGAAACATGTAGGCACAATCGAATCTATATATGTATGTAATAAATATTAATTGTGGTAAATGTTGGTACAATTTCATTTTTCCTGACAAATAAAGAATATCAAATATAATGTTACCATAAGATTCGTGCAATAACACAACAGTCGATTCTTAAATATAATCTGTGAGTTGCATCGTAAGAGCTCAAAGTCTTGATTTTGCACCCTTACTTCCACCCACACTTTTTCAGAAGAATCATTGCATATTTTCGTATGAGCTACATTGACAGCTGCTCTTTTTAAAGGTTTCCTCTGTATTTATTCACAAGATTTTTGAAAAAATGAATATTGATTACATAACTTTATTGACAAAACCGAAGTTCCACAAACTAACTGTATGAATATTCACAGAATACTACTCAGGAATTCCATATTCTAAAAGAAAATTTCTTAGCAATTCAAATGTTCCCATGGATATTAAATGATCGTTACAGCTTTTCAAACTATCTATTTAAATGGAAATACAAACCTGTCCGTTGATTTATTCAAGCATTAACTCCACAAATAAGTTCCTATTCATGTCGCATCAAAAAAATTACAATTCTCTTATAAAAATGAAAACCGCATATGAATTTCGTAGACACATTTGCAATAAAATGGTCCATCTTTTCCAGATGAAACAATTTTTCCAAATACTGATTCTACTGAGATCAATCGCACCCCATTCCTTCAAAAACTGGTGGTTTGTTCGTTAGCACTAACACACAACAATTTTATCAGACAATGTCCTATTTAGAATCACTGCATACCCTGTCACTAGTGCGACTAACAAGCATCAAAAAGGAAGGGCCAAACTTGAGTGACAGGCCACGTAACAAAGGATCATGTTTGACACCAGAAACGGAAAATCTGTCACCTCATCACAAACTCTTATTCATTTCGCACAATTCGCTACCATGCCACTATAGGGAGGAAGGAAGTTACAAGGCGTTGAAACAGAACCGCAATTAGAATTTCATTTTTGGAATCAAAGAAATTTTCAATTTTTCTCAATTTGAAATCGTCCCTGATTTAAATTTGATTAGCTTTCCGACCTTTTCTTGCTGAATGTCGTATATTTCGGAACAATTTTCCGTGTCAATTTTCAGGACATTCTTTTACTTACATATCAAAAACAAATTTGTCTTCTTATTGTTGAGCATATTAAAAAGTGCCATTTGCTTCACCCGAATCCACCTTACTGAACTGATTTTTTTTGCAGCGGTACAAAAGTCGCGAAGAAATATCAATATCCTTCGAAATATATATATATATGGTATGTCACCTATAGACATGGGGTGAAATGAAGATGACTGGAAAATAAAATGAACAGTGACAGCCAATTTTTTTGTTAGTAGCATTTTTCTAGCGAAAAAAAGCAACAATCATTATTCGGCGAACATGCAAATAGGACATTAACTTCCTGGCACCAGTCATTTATTATTTGCTTGGTGGCTCAATAAGCTTGTCACCCTTATAGAAGCGGTTCAGCATTACTTCAATTGGAGGTGGATGGCACATTTTCTGGTTTATATATCGATTCAAAGATTTCGCACGCTTTTTCAAAAGTGCGAGGGCGTGAATTTCAATTTACTCGTCATTTGTGATTGGTGTTGCTTTGAAGACTTTTAAATTGGTTTAATTGGTTTTTGTCCGAGGTTCAGTAGATAGAAATTCTGGAGGATAGGTTAGACGTTGTATTTTTATTTGCATTTCATCGAACCAAGGTTTTGCCGAAATTTTTATATGATTGTTTTTAAGGTTAAACATGATGACATACCATTGATTAAACATTATGTTTGATACCGACGAAGAGCCATCCCGAGCAGGGTTTGCCAGCAGTGGAAACAACGCCAAGCTTTGGCCAAGCCCCGGCGTACAACGAACAGCCAACGGTCACCTGCCAGTGCTAGGCAAGTGCTGGCTGAGTGCAGGTCCAGTATTGCATTTGATTGCTGAAGATTGACACTGGGTCAGCACTGACGATCGGCACTGGCAGAGTGCTTGGAGTCATTTCCGCAAAATAAAACTCAGTCTGCGCTGCAAATAATGTCGCTTTATTGTGATATGCTTTGATACAACAGATATTCGACATACGGAAATAATGTGCTAGTTGTCCGAATAGTCGTGGATATGGCGGTAATTTTAAAAAGAATACGCACACTCAATTTTTCCATATCTCGAAAAGTGTGACTCGTACGAAGATATTATGTATAGCAAATATGGCGAAGATTTAGTTTGCCGCAACTTTCAGACCCATTTCAGACACTGTGAAAAGATATTCGTTAAAAACAGTGAAAACACAAGCAGCAGCAAACAGTCTGCATTTGAGTGCTGGCCCAGTGCTGTAAATTGGCACTGGGTCACCAAGACGCCAGTATCAAGATATGACAAAGACAAAAAAAAGTATGTGACCATTAACCGATCAAACATAGTGGGTGAGTATAACCGTCATATGGGAGGTGTTGATTTGATCGACAATATCATGGGTAGATACTCCTATTTTGTACACTGTTCCTATTTCTTAAAAAAAAACTTAAAAAATAATCAAAACGTGTATTCTTATTTAATAAAACCTACCATAAAACAAACTATCTGATAAAATATATGTGGTTGAGTTATAAAGGCACATGTAATACGCTTTCAAAATTACATTTCAAACAAGTTTACTCTGCATGAAAAACTTCACATTGCGTTGAAGTTCAGAAAAGACGATTTGCTTCACATGTGATTTTTTGTTGTGAGGTATGCAAAAGATTTAAATTCAATTTTTAACGTTCCATAAAATAGTATCCATATTTAATTTCCGAATAATCAATCGATTTTATGACAAACATCACCGATACATAAAATCAACCTAATCCATCATCATTTCGAATTGTCCGTTTAAGTGAAAGTCTCGTCCTGTCTACGAAATTCAATCAACATATAGGAACATGTGTATCTCTCGGCAATTCATATTCATTTGAGAACCATGAACCATCAGTCCAACATCCAATTGAAAATCTGTTTTGACACAATTGATCGCATATTAAACATTCTACGCCGGCACAAACAAACATCTGTCACTCGATCATTTACGCTGTGACACTTTTTTCAAAAAAAAATATAAATAAATAACCATTAGACGATACTCTGAATAGAATGATTATTTGCCATTCACGTGGCCATTATTGTCATATTTTGGACACGGCAAAAGTGAAAGGGATCAGGATGAGATTAGCTGTAGTAGACAATTGAGTAAAGAGATCTTGGCCTTACCGCAATGTGGATGGGATACAATTGAAAAGACAGCTTGAAGAGAGGTTGTTTTTTTTTGGTAAAGACCCTATTTTAGGGAAAATGCTTGAGATGAGGAATGTGGAAATATTGAGAGTAACTATGAGATACTCACAGACTTCCTTAGTTTGAGGATTTAAAAATTGCAGACCTTCCTTTCGTAGCACACATAGCTACAAAATTTTCAGAAATCGCATTTGAGTGAACATAGTTTCTGATATGACCTTAAGTTAAAGAAGATATCCAGGACCTCCCTTATTTCCCTTTGATCACTCGATTACTTCGGCAACTCCCTTTCCGTAAAATTATTCAGTAAAATGCTAGAACTGAACTCTACAACTATTCTCACAAGGCATATCAACTCGAATAGCCATCATCCAACATGCGATCCCGTGAAGATCATTTTGTTCAGGATGTCACTAGACACGACATTCAATGTCAGCCTTGAATGGCTAAATATGCCACAAACCTGTCAAATATTATGAATGAGGAGGACGGCGGAAAAATTCCTGAGTAGATCGACTTGCGTCTAATAGGGATCATCCCCATATTATGTACATGCCACGATCATCACTGGTGCGAGTGTGTGTGGTCCTGTTGTGAGCATGGGATCTTGCGGAGCAATAAATCCTGGCTACGCCGTTCTGGAAGATCGACGTCATAAGTAGTGCGAGACTTCATCAACATGCACATATCCTCGACATGGCTACGAGGTGGATCGCGATCAGTGTGGAAAAAACAGCCTTAAAATCGAGCTAATTAAGACAACGGTGATCATATGCAGTAAAGCTAATCTTGAAATTTTGCTGAGAGATATACGAGATGTAGAGTTACCGCTTTTGATGCAGGGATCGGAAGTATTTCGCTTTGTAGATTCTATTCTATTCCTAGATGAAAAGAAAATGGTGTCGCCATCATTTTATCGCACTTTAGACATCTTCTAGCTGTTTTAGATAGCTGATTCTGGGTGTACTAGATGAAAAACCTAGAAATTTTTGGCCATTAAAAAATGTGAGCTGAACTTTGTTTCCTTTTTTAAAAACTAAAAGATTTCTCACTCAAATGTTCATAAAACTGTTAAGAGTGCCTACGAGAATCAAGTTTACTAGAGGCGAACCACAAACTAAAATTGTTTCAGACTATCAATCATAAGAGCTTAGAATTTTGTTAGATATTTTTGAGTAGGCTGAAAAAAGGTTCAATTTAAAGTAAAAATTTGCAGACATATTGAAGTGTAAATACGTCCTGAAATGACAACACAAACTCTTGCCTTCAGAAGTTCATAATATATATCCAATGATGAGTTAAATGAGCTTGCTGCAGCTCCTTTCCGTTCCCTCCATCGACGACCTCCAAAACTGAATAATCCCTAAGCTGCATAACATTCAAACAAACATTTGTGGTGTCTGTTTACAGTGCATCACCCGACAAGCAAACAAATCATTCTTTCTCAAACATTCCCGTGTTTGTTGCTCGTGCGACAGTAATTACTCGAATTAAAACGTAACAAACCGAGAAACTGAAATAGATGATGGTGTCACTCCACTCCAGATTGCTGTTCGTTCGCTGTCACGTCCCTTTCATGTTTTATTGTAGGTGATCACTGACTGATCAAGGGGATGACGATGACGATGGTGGGATTATTAGATGATCGGATGGTCCTGGCTCGCGATCGGAGCCAAGTGATCCTCCTCATTAGGTGGCCCGCGGAATTGTTCCCGGGCACTCTATTTTTATAGAGTGCATTTCCGAAGGTCCATGGATTGTGTGAATTCGTTAATTGGAGTGCCAGAAGCAGCAAACAATGCGGCGACAACTTGTGAGGCCGCGATAATGAATGAACAGCGGAATGTGAATCGAGGACACTTTAGCGGGTATACGTTTCGGGTTAGAGTTCGAAAGTGGCGCTAAAAATAACGCCTGGTGCCGAGTGATATTTGGGTAGTTCACAGGGAAACAACTCGACGAAGACATTTGAATACAGCGATTGGAAAGCAATGGTATGGAAATTCGTGTCACCCGAAGGAAGCTGCTAAAATATTGCAGAAAAAAATTACATGTATTCTTCAAAAGAAAATCTTGCGTATCTAAAAATTTGAAAATGAGTACCAAAAAGAACTTCGTTCGATCATTTGTTTGCACGTCAATTTATTCTGGCTGGTATCATGGTTGATATCATAAAAAATTGATCCCTTTTCACTAGATTTTCGTTGAAAAATAGTTCTTCTTTATTCATAATTTTTCTATATAACACTGCATGTGCTCTGTATTGAGTTCTTACCATCTTAACTGTGTATGTTTAATGAAAGAATCAACTGCACTAGATTTAAGCGCTGCCTTCCACTTTACATGGTTATAGGTACTGATCTTCGACGGTTCAGATTATTGCACCACCACGTCCTATCCAAGCCAGCGAATGCATCAAAAATACGCCCCCGGCGTTGATTTTTTATGAAATCGTATATTGAAGACTCGCACTGATTGATGGATAAAACAAAGTACAAATTAAATCTATTAAAAAATAATAGCACTATTGTGAGTAAGCACCCCGTTCGAAGACGCCAAACAGCATTCACCTAAAAATAGATTTGCATGAAATCAAGATAGTTCCTCAATTAAAAACCACTTCAACTTATCAATTAATAGGAAATTCTTACCAACCCGATCGTCATCATCGCCGCCTTAGCAATCGCGCGCGATCAATTTAATTCCACCCATAAATCAATCTGGCTGCTGCACCGCTCCACAACCCTATATCGCTCCAATCATAGGGGTGATCACAGCACAGAGATTCCTTTCAGGCTGGATTCGTGCGAACTATGCAGTGCGCGTACGCTCGATGTCCGATCTGGCTCAATACGCGACTATTATTGCGTTCACATACGCCCTACGCTCCACGCATCCCAAGTTCGCGAAGATCATCTTCGTAGTCTTAAATGATCTCTTAAGCCCATTATTTACCGCTGAAACTCATATCATCGGCAAATTTAATTATAAAGCGGCAACTTGTCGAATGATGAAAGAAAACACGAGATGAAGCGCTGCTCTTCTAAAGAAGAAATGACCCTCGTGCAGAAGATTAAAAAAAGCAGTTCAGAGACTCAGAAAGGTATTGGGCTGGTGCTCAGCATCCACTCGGGATACTGGACACATGGACCCTTTCCAGCTCTGATCGATCTGGTCGTTCCTGCTTGGAGATGGATCAACTTGGCCAACTTCCTGAGACCGCACAGAGGATAATGGCCGAACTACGCATTTTCCAAGACGAGAACAAAACTTTATCGTGTGATGCTTTACGATAACAATTAGGTTTTTTGCGGATGGTGCTGAGGATGAGGTGTGCTCGAATAAGGTAGTCTTCATGCTGGAGCCGGAATACTGCAATGGCTCTTCAAGTACTGCCAGCTGGATCACTCGACTCTGTCTGAATGACAAAATATGAATCGTCTCAATTGATGAAGGAAGTTGCATCACAATGAAGGGCAACACTCACCTAACTGTCTCGAAGAAGATCCTGGGACGAGAGATCGATCTTGATTTCAAAAGAATGAAATCTTAGCTTCTAACTTTTCGTCTGGCAGTGCCATCCACCATTCTTTAATATAGTCCACTCCACATGATGTTGGGGCCAGCCAGCCCCCGACGATTCATCGAAGCCGACTGGCCGGCGCGGCGTGATTTTTTAATGGCCTGCAATTTTCTCACCTTCCAAGTGTGAATATGATAGGCTGCGATGTAATTGTTTCTTAGCCTCCGGATTTTCTCATTTTTCCAGGGTTTCGCATCGAACTCGGCGTTGTAGGTTGCCGCCAACAGGTCTTCATGCTCCTTCCTTTCATCCGAACGCAAGGCTAGCTTGCAAGCTTCGGACTCCTTCCCGATATGATTGCTGGCACGGCGGTTATGATAGTCCCTTTGATCTTTGATGATGATGATCACTCTGTTCCTTTTGACTCGCAGCCTGATGGCATAATTTCAGCAAATCTACAGCTTTCTGCTTTATGGTGGAGCATTTTTGGTGCAGTCAGGTCAGGATAATCGCCGTGTTGTTGAGCGAACGATTATTGCAAATTAAATGCTCGACACAATTTGCATTATTTAGTGCCAATGGGCAAAACCGTGCAATTCCTCCTGTTGCCACGGGATGATAGGTATAAGATGTAAAAAGGAGGTTGGCTGAGTGGAGAAACAGTAGCCGCGACGGTAGAACAGATGTCACTTTTCAATGGTGCTGAAAGGAGAGAAATATGTCAGGATTTAATGTTGATAGATCTGATTCATGCTACAGTGATATAGTGAAAATTTTAGGAGAGCAGGCTCAAGACAATACAGTTTTTAAGCATATTGTGGCTTGATACTACTCTGTAGATTTTAATTTTCTCCAGGCAGTTTATGAAAATATAGCCGTGCTAATTTTTTCAATCCTTAAAATTCAAGAAGAGTTGAATCATCACAATATGCAAGGACTTTTTAATTAGATGCAGAGGCACGAACTCAGCCACGGTAGTCGTTTTAATGAATATAATCAGTAATTCGACATTCTATCTTGAAGTATTAACTGTTCAAGAGATAGATTTCCTGATTCTCTCAATTGAATGCAAGCTAGTTCCATAAATCGAGTTACTGGTAATTGTTTTCATCTTATCAAGTCAATAAACTTCTTTGACAAGCCATCAAACATTGCTGCTCATTCTATGCATCTACATATTAAGTGAATACTATTTTTCAATTTGTAACACCTTTCATCGTTTGCCGACGCCAAAAGATATCACCGGATCAAATCTTTTCAAAACAAGTATCGTGCGTAGAGTTCCTATGCAAACGAGTCGAAAAATAGTTTACAAGTTGTCCAGTCTTTGGATCATGAAAGGGAAAAGATGGAGCATTTATGACGGGCTTTATCAATTATCATATAAATTGAAAATTGATTCCGCTCTACTGAAGGCAAATAAACCAATTGGTGGTGGTGCTGACGCCATTGGATTGATCTTAATAACTTTTCTATTGCCAACACATTTGATGGAATATTTTATATCTGATTGAATGAATGAGTTTCAGGAAGTTTGAATATTGTTTTTTTTTTTGCTTTTTGAATGTAAAATTAAGAGGTAAAAGTTGTTTTCGTCCTTTTTTGGCATTTTTGGATTGTAGTAAAACTGACGGAGCTACATGATTTTAAAACTCTGCTCTTCGACGCGCTATAAACTGTAATTTGGCTGTTTCTCCTTTTTTAAACCGTTTTTTCAACACTTAGCATTTCAAAGTCGGTGAACGCTCTGACTCGAAATCTATTTATCCGATCCTCTTCAAATTTTGCACACTTATTCTGTACATAAATCATGAGGTAACAATTTTCAGGTATTTTGTTTTTATTGATTATAATTTGTTTCAAATTAACAAATTTATCGATTTTTTATACATTTTTACAAAAATCGTTTATTTTACTCCGAATTGAAACTAAAAATTTATAAATCGTTTAAAAATATTTATCTTGATGTGATAATCTTGAGAAAATCATAAACTAACAATTTTTTTCTCATATTTGTCATCAGATGATCAAGTGATGAGTTTTGCTGTGCACCGCAAAACTACTTTGTTTAGGTGTCTACGAAAATTTGCTGCCAGTGGCTCAATAACCAATATTGTTCGAACAAAATTTTAGAGAATACTCTTGAATAATTACATTATGATATGCTTGTTTCAGAAACAAATTTATATTTACAGTATTTTCAAAAAAATCTTAAAAATATGCTTCAAATATGAAAAATTAACCATAGTCCGCTTTTACGTCCTCTGATTTGTTTGTCTCTATTACTTTGAATTCCTATACTGAAAATTCTATGAAACATGATTTTAAATCATTATTATATGCACATAGATGATTTTTAGCTTAATCTTATCTTGAAATTTTCCACAAAGAAACTTTCAAAAATTCATCTATGTATTTAAAATATCCTCGTCCGTACCGGATTTATTTTCCAAAATCATAAATATTCCTTTCCTAAAACAAACAGCAAACTCACATTCTGATGTCAAATTTTCATTCAAATCCATTTTCCACCTAACAAACTGACAAAATTTGCATTTTACGCCGAACGAACTGACCCAAGAAAAACTTGGCAATTTTTAGAGGTACAGTTCTGTTTAAATTTATACATGTACCTATGTAACAGCAGATATGCTTGTAGATTCTAATTGAAAAAGTGTACATTCTGTATAATATTATTTATTGAGCATTTTCTTATGTTACACATACCTCCTGACCAAAACGTTACCGGAATTTCTCATTTAAATTTCCCGCGTTAAGTATTTTGAAATATTTTAATTTTTTTTATGTTGGTAGGACTGTCCTCAATTGTCATACCAAAAATTAACGCGATCTGTCAACCAGTTTGTTCACAGCAGCTGGTTGAATTAGTTCACCTCAGTAGTGCTTGGCGAATTTTACAATGGGCAAAGAGTTTGTCTCAAATTTTGTGTTTTGAACGAAATTTCTTGTGCCGAATCGATACTGTTTTACTGAAAACTCAAGCTTACAATTGGTACAATGCCTTTAAAGACGGTCGGGAGATCTTCGAAGACTTGACTCGTTCCCGATGGCCATCTACCACTTCAACTGACGATAACGTCCAAAAATCAAAGAAATCATACTCGACAATCCAAACCATGCTATGTAGTATTAGAAAAATAGCACGTGATCCCAACATTGCTCGTGAATCAGCTTGTTTTATTTTGATCAACCAATTGGTCATGCGGCTCGTTGCCGCTCGGCTCATTCCGATTGAGCTAAATTTTCTCCAAAAACAGTATCGGCAGCAGGTCGCTGAAGACATGATGGACCGGCAAATTAGATAAATACCGTCGACCTTATTCATCTGATTTGGCTCCGTGTGACTTTTCTCTGTTTCCAAAACTCAAATTGCCGCTTCAAAGAACCTGGTATGACTCCATAAACCTCATCATAGAAAATTCGCTGAAGGAGCTGAAAGCCATACCGGAGAGCGCCTATAAAAAATGTTTTGGTGATTGGAAAAAGCGTTGGCATTTGTGTGTTGCTTCAAATGGAGCATATTTTCAAGGTTATCCAATAAAAATTGATGAAGATTAAGAATTTTGCGTTTTATTTCAAATTTTCGGGTACTTTTTGGTCAAAAGGTATATCTTCTTCCGAGTCGTTCAACGTTCGACCAAATTTAATAGGTTTTCATATGATTTATTTTATTATTATTTAGTACATGTTAATACACTCAAGATATTCTTTTATTCGTTTGAGAATTTAAAAAAAGTTTTAATAGGTATTTGTAAGTTTTTTGTTATTCAAATTTTGTTGTTTTCTTGATCCCATCGTTTGATCAATTTTATGTAGCTCCATGTGACAAGTTAGTCTGTTAGCTTCAGTTGCAATTTAGTTACGCTTAATCAATACTTAAAATAAGTTTAACTCTAAGATGAGATCAACGCTTTGCTGCATTGAATTCATTGATGAGCAAACATTAAGAAATGGAAGAAGAGTAACACTTTTCCTCAAAAGTAACCGAAAGAAGATAGAAGATATCAACCCTATCATCGGACATCATTTTATCATCAACGGCTAAAAACATCCTGCGTTGTAGGAACCTTGCATTGATTATACTGACAGCTTTAAATAAAACCCAAAAAAAGTTTGATGGTCAAAAAATCCAGGAAATATTTTAGATACCACTGTTAATGTTAAGCGAATCAAGCGAAGGTGAATTGAATCTTAACATGAAAGAGTTATTCTTATTCTTAGCCAAAAGCTTCTAAACAAAAACGATGAAATTTCTCTGATGCGAAAGCCACATATATAACGCATTGGATACCATTAAATTCCGATCTCTTCAATCTCCATGGTCGCACCTGGAAACAAGCAAAAAAGGAGACTGCGTACGTATTTTGTTTCGGTAACTTACTACCGCTGTCACTTTGCCAATTACCAATCGTATGTCTTATGTGTCAATTAAACGCTACAACCGGCAAGCGAGGATGACTGGCATGATGAAAAGTACACCGGCTTAGGCTTGCAGCTCAGATGCTGGCTAAGTTAGGCTCAGGCTCAGGCCCAAGCCCAGGTTCTGGCTCGACCTCCAACCTATTTCAGCAACGTCAGCGTGAGCGATTCGTTTGGCACTTCTTTTTTGAAGGTTCCCGAACGCATGTTCCGCGCCATAACGCGGACGCTTCATAAATCATTTAACCATCGAACTACTGTAGTTACTTCACATCGGTAAATCAGCTTCCATTTTGTGGTAAAAATTCATCGCACTCAACCGGTTCTTAATAATTCCCAATTCGAATGATATGCGCAATGTGGAATGGTGGTCGTAGTAGGGAATTGGCAGAAGTGTTACCAGAGTTTCGTTGATGACGACTAGCTTAACAAGGAGACTAGGCCATCGGTTGCAAAGAAAATATCCCTCCCAAAAGCTCTTAATCTATGATTCTGGATCACTTTACAACAAAGTTTTGAAATAAATGTTTTGATTTATATCATAAAAGCTAGCGTAAGCAAGCTTAAGCAGCAATTTTAATTGAGAAGTATTTCGATTCCTGGATGGTGGATCACTCATATTCAACCACGACCACACTTCCTAGGACTCCGAGCTCAATCAACATGTATGTTTCCTTCTTTGAAGGGATAGAGTTTCCGAGGTCTCTGAACTGTTCGCTGACTGCTAGCTGAGCTGAATCGGTTACGGGTGCGAAGCAAACGCCACCGAGAAGGAGCACATTCAAATTAGCAGAAACTACCACTAGCAACGTGTATGGCATGATAGCATAGTGTCAGATCCCGATTTGAGCCCGGCACACAGCGCCATCGACTTCTTCTTTATGGCCATGCACCTATAACTTTACGGCTGTGGCGGCCTTGGTACGCTGCTCCCCGGGTTGGTTTGTGGAGTCGCGCAAGTCGCAAATCCGTAGATATACGAGCCTCCACATGTGAATGCGAAGCCTCACACCTAATTCACAGCAAGGTGCAAAACGCCGCAGAGATAAACGAAACCCATTCAAGATGTTTACAAATTGCCATTCGACGGGACACATGCAAATAGTTCTGTAGTTGTCGAGGCTCCACCGCGAGAGGCTTCAATGGGGACTCCATGGGCTTTCTTCTAGTTGGTTCTTTCGTTTGTTTGCTTGTTTGTTTGTTCGGCGACTGTTCATTTTTCGCTTTGCAGATGATTTAACACGACTTCGAGCGTACCATAACGTATGACCATGTATGTTTGTTCTCCAGCCAGGATTGCATGCGATGTCCCAATGGTCAATTGTAGGTGGTCCAACTTAATTATGTCCACTTGTCAGGATTATTTTGAAAACTAGACAATACGATCAAACCACGAACACGATGCAATCGTGGAATTGATTGGGTTTTAGGTGTTGAATTCTCACTCGGTACAGCATTGAAAGAATTCTACGTTTGCCACTAGAGAGTCATCTTAGTTATAGGAAGCTTTGCAATAAGCTAGGCGCATTAAGATGACCACAGTCAACATCTCATTTAATAAAAGGTTTTAGGTGGCTGTGGATTAATTACACAGAAACTTCTGTGGACTCATCTAGCACCCTTCCTCAATTCGTAGCTCAAAAACCAAACAAACGCTGCGATATTCTCATGGATCATTGAGCCAAGCCTTTTTCGAATTCAGTCATCTTGAACGATTCATTCCTGACGCCATCAACTGATCAATACCGCGTTGAATGATTCTCGGACAAGTGTTGAAAATCGACACAACGAAGTGGTGTTTAACAATCCATGTTAAAAGTGTAAAATACGAACGGAAGCAATTTGAGGGCATCAGCCACTACATGAAGACAAAGAGTAATTGCTCATTGTCTTGATTATTACGGCTGCCCTCCAACCTATTCCGTCTCGTCTCTTAGCCTGAATGAAGCCGCCGAGGATATAAATCAACTTTGGAAGTTTGACTATGTAAACTGGCGCAGAAGTTGTTGAAACGTAAAGCGAATCATTTATCCATTGCAATGAGTGACGGTCTCTTTTCCATCATTGATGGGTTCGATTAATGAAGTGGAGCTTGACTTGCTATTCTTCACATCTTTGTATGTATATTCACATGAGAGCGAACAGATTCTGTGATGAGTTACACGAGTTTTATCACCCCATTCAGTAATTTGTCAAACAATTAAAATCACTCAGGTGAGACTAAGAAAAAGAAACTTTCATGGATCAGCGATTACCCTTTTATATGTATCAGCTTTGTAATTTTACTGTGTCCTTCCAACGCATAGTAGTACTGACAAGTAGTTCGACATTGTGAAATTGAAATTTTAACCAAGATGAAATTGAATCTTCATCACTTTTTTTTCAGCGATTTTTTTCTGAAACATCATTTTGATTTGAATTATTTGAAAGTATGAACGATAATATTATGCATATTAAAAATAAATATATTCTATAATATTACAAAATGTAGATAACACTATATTGAAGCTCGATTGAATGAGTGCAGATAATTCTCTAAATTTAACTATTCAACTCAGATGGAGATCTTATAAAGAGATTGCATTGTTCGTTTTTAATTTTATTTTTTTCAATAATGCGTGAAAAGTCAGAAGCCGCCAATTATTATTACATAAACTTTTAAATATTGTTGTTTAGTACGATAGAATGGAATCGAGTTGCACACCCATTTAACATGAGACAAGGTCAATTGTGGTTTGATGTTTTTTTATTTTTGGTCTCATGACAAATAAATTGGGAGTTGTGAGTTGTTTCATTTATGTTTACTAAGTGATAAAATCTCATCGCTTACGAGAAACCGCTGGTCATTTATTTTTTGGTTGTTTTACAGGCAATCATTTTTTTTCACTACCGTGCATGCTGATCGATATATGAATGTAGTATGTAAAGTATGTAGAGCGTTGTACGAAAAGGTAAAACCAGAATATTGGAAGATGAATTATTTACTGTAGAAACTGTTAACAACATCATCAATATTCTATGGCAAGTTTCAAATTTACAGTATGTCGTTTTTGCGACAAAGTTTGTTGAAAAATATCACATTGTAATTTTTATTGAAACAATTTCATGCATATTTTACTTTTAAGACGGAAGCAGACGATATTTCTATTTTCCTGTACTGCTCAAAGCTGAAGCACTTTTGTGAATCCATTGAATTCTACAAATTCTACAAATGCCAGCTGGAGATATAATTTCTTTGGATTTACTTTATTTTGTATTTTTTAGTTACTATTTCTAAGATTATTAATGTATTATTGTATTTGGTGAATTCTGATCTGTGAAATAAAAGACCTTTTTAAAAAAAAAAATCTAATTCGAAGTTCTACTTTGTTTCCAGAGTATCAGAATTCTTACAATTTTTCCTAGAATTTTTTTCTTCGTTTTAATGTTTTTCAATTTTGCCTGAATAGTGTGTAAGAAAGTGCTTTTTGAGTGTAAAACCCAAAAAAAATCCTTGAAGGAGGTCAGGATTAGCCAGCATTTCGGATTAAAGTTATTTGCACATATTTTAAAATCGATTGATTCACCGAAAAAAACACCTTTAAACCAAAATGATGGCTCCTACAAGATAAACTTTTTGGACTTGCACTCAAAATCCAAGATCCTACCGACCATCTTTGAAAACTTTTATTTTTTTTATAATAAGGGTGTTTATTGAATCTTCTTAAACAATATAACGAAAATGGATATGATACACTTGTGGTTATAAATAAACCTATTTCAATTTTTAAAATCTAAATGTTGTTTTGAGGTGTGCGGAGGCGCTCCCTGCTTAAATTATAACAATAATTTTTCCTTCAAGTCTATTTGAAACAATTTTTTTACCTAGCTAAGATGCTAATTGATTACAATGTTGTCTCAACTTAAGATTATACTTTGTCTTTGTTCTCAAAATTTCTTCAGAAATCGATGGTTTCTGAAGATCTTTTTTAATATTGATGTTTCTAATGAACCACGGCGCACAAGACATTAGTCGCAGTATTTTGTTCTGTGATCCCTTAATATTGTCAATTAGGGATGAGAAAGCCGTTTGCAATAACTGACAACCGTAGAACCATATTGGTTTTATCATAGATTTATATAATATAACTTTGTACTCTAAAGCTAGCGTAGATTTATAACCTATAAGCCAGTACAGTTTTCTCCTTTTTTTGGGCTCGGATATGTCAAGTCATGCGTCGGTCTAGGTGGACTCCGCGGTATTTGTAGTGGCCCTTGTGCACAACATACTCGTTGGTAGATCATGTTACGGCTATAATTTTCGTAACGTACTCCACTACACCGTAGCCGATCCTAGTCGCGTTTCGGGCAATCCCACCCGGCTTCACCCGCGAAGAGGGGTGTGGGAATAAATATTTTGAAAGGGCGCCACCCGTTTCCGCGCCGGGACTGCCCTGTCTGCGAATCCTGAAACGGGAATCAGATTCACGGTGACCCAAAACCATCGACCGAATAGGGGAGCATAAGAACACACGCCAGGAACGTGATTTCCGCCTCGCCACTTCACAAACCACCAATTTAACTCAAATTCAGCACAATTTTATTTTCAGCCAAAAACCTATCTAAACCCTACTTCTAACTATCTACACTAAATCTGCTTACAATTCTTCCTTCTTATTCTATTCCCTCCGCTCGCTGTCTTCCGTCTTTTGAAAATTCTTCAACTCCTGCCGTAAAGCCGAAATCACCGCTTCCACTACAAACCGGCGTCCAAAGAAACAATCCAAACGTACCAGCGATCGCTGTCCAGCCGCCACCCAGCTTCCACAAGTCGTCGACGTGAAACAAAAAGCCCCGTCAGCTGCTCCACCGGCCATATATATGGGATTTCCCTGTACCGTTATCTCCGCGTCGGCGGTGAATGCTCTCCCAGCTGGGCAGTTGACCCCATCGCAGCTTTTAAAAGCTTGGGGAACTGGTTTGGTACGAGGTTGTGTCTCGACGCGGGGGAAAAGCTGTGAAAGCTGTGGGATGCGATTGGAGCGCGGTGAAATACTCATGGCGATCGTTAACCATGGTGAATTGCCAGTGCCAATGGTTGTGGGTATCACTGGCGCATAGGGGACTCCATTGGGGCGCATCGTAGACCGGGCGATTGGGTGATCGTGTTTGTTGCCGTCATTGCTGGCAACTTATCTGCACGGTCTGTGACGGTGTCCGGAACACTCTCCATAACAAACTTACTACCTACTTAGTTATCTAATCTAATATCCTTACATCCTACATCTCCTCTACATTTATATACTTCAACTTCTACTCCTAACCATATAATGCAAACCTCTACTTCCTACAATATAATTCGTTAATAACAATATAGTTGAACTTAATAACAATATAATTCAAAAACAACAATATAAGGCTTGGTTGCGTGAAGTGGCGAACGTAGCATCTTCAATTTGTGCAAGACAGCGTTTACCCGCACGGTGGTTTGCGATCTTCACGGACAGGGCAGACCCATATTTCGCCCTTGAGGGTTTAGAATCGACTACGCTGCGTGGCGAACGCAACAATCACCGGTGTTGTGTGAATAGAGAATGGGTCCAAGAACACTTCCTTGTGGGACACCGGCTAGAATTGGACGTTTAGTTGATAGAGAGCCTTTAAATCTCACCCAGAATTGCCTTCCGATTAAATAGTACTTCAGGATCTCGTAAACATAGGACAACGTTCGATAGATTTTGTAGAATAGTCCTTCATGCCACACTTTATCGAATGCTTGCGCTATATCAAGGAATAACTCTGAGAAGTAGCTGCGCTCCTGATACTTCTGTTTGATTGTTTCCATTATGCGGTGCACTTGCTCAATCGTTCCGTGTTTTGATCGAATCCAAATTGATGCGTTAGAATGGCTTTATTGAGGTGGTCTGCAATTAGTGCTGCAATAATCTTTTCAAAGAGTTTTGAGAAGATGCTTAGGAAGCTTATAGGCCTGTAGGCGACTTAAAGGTGGTGTTCCTTGCCTGGTTTTGGTATTGTTTTTATAGTTGATAGCTTCCATTGCACAGGAAAAAAACCTATTCTCAGTATAACGTTAAATATTTGTGTCAACCACCTTGTTGCAATAATCGGCAGCTCTGTAATCATCTTTCCGTTTATTTGGTCGTGGCCTGGGATCATTTTAACAATAATGTGGTTTTTAATAACATAAGTTCCTTGCCGATGTTTAATTTTGAGACTTTTAATAGTTTTTTCCATGTGGTAATTTAATGTTCTCTCTTTCTCTGGATTTGGTTGAAAGACACTTTTTAAGTGATCAGCGAATATTTCTGCCATTTCATGTCACTTTTTGCCCATTGTTCATTGTGTTTACAAGTAGATGCTTTGGCTTCCATAAGCTATAATCAGTCAGCGCTCTGGTTGAGAGAAAAATTTGAGTTGTAGAACTTCTACAATGTGGAACTCAAATTTTTCATAAATTTGAATTAACTAAAATCCCAAGAAGCGTGTCGTTATCATTAAAATTTGCAATATCGATTGACCTGTGCAATACAATTCTCGTAGTCACTTACTGTAATTCAATTTACCTTCGTGCTTTTCCACGCACAGCTTTACCACTCAAGGGATATTGAGTCGAGCTGTTCACATTCTCGTTTGAATTTCTTAACTGAATAAATTTATGACTTAACACTTATTGAAATTTCTTATCTTATCAGCAGTATTAATCGCGGCTTTATTCCGGCCACTGGACATACAAAGTTACAACAGGAATTATGACACAATTATGTGAAACCATCGTTGCCTGGTCGGCGTGCCGGCTTGGAACCTGCCTGGATGTACATACTACAAAGGAAGGTGGTCATGTTACACGAAACATTTTTCACCTGAAGTACATTTTTATGGCATGACATGTGTACGTGTCCTATATTCATGTTTGAACATATCGACTGGTTGAAGGACTCTCTCGAATTCTATAGAGTGTGACGAGTTTCATTCGGAATGCTTGGCAGTTAGTGAAGGAAGTGTAATGGAAGAAAATGCCTAGAACGATGAGCTCGCTTATATGACGATCAATTCAAATTGTCTGCGACGCGGACGTAGCCAGAACCGCCTAATAAATTTTATGGCTATCAAATCCAGAACAACATAATCATTCGAAAAAGGAAAGATCGCGAGGAGTTCCCGCGTTCAGCAATAAATCGCACATCAGCTATTACGCCCCCTTCCAATCGCCGTGATGCACGCATTTCTGGCCACGAGAAATTTGGGATGGCATGAACATGAGCATATCGATGTTTAGTATCCTTTTGCCTGGCTGCAACGTTTGCACGTCTTCCCGGAGATGTTTGTAGCGATTACCTGTAATCATCAACTAATTTGCATTCCCCCAACTTCTAAAAGTGTTAACTTCAATTTCTTGTGATCAATTCAGATGCCGCCCTGTAATTATGAGCCGTAATTGCAACGATGAAACGCACGCTGGCGGTGAGGAGCCGCGGCGGAGCATGGTGGCTGATGGGGAGTGGGCTTTGCTGAGAAGTAGCACGAAAAACCTTGAAAAAACGATTAAAAGACAGTCAATAAGAAGGTGTAGGTAGGTAGGTACATATGTTACGAACTAGGGAAATCTTCGTAGTGCAAATTGTGGATGCCTGATAACTTATGTTTGTCCTTCAAAAGAGGAGGAGAATATTTTGAATGCTTATAGCTATTGATTCTTGATCACAAAATGGAAAAGGATTTTTCAAATGTTTTGAAATTTTTTTCGGTTGTAAACTTACATCAAATCTTAACCGGAAAATTTGCTTTATATAACAGCAAAATTTTTTCTAGAAAATTGGTGATTTTTTTCAAAAATTCATATTTTTACGTAATTTTAGCCACTCAAATGTGGTACCTCGAATAGTCCGTCAGCGTGAGATTCTCCTGTATTTAAATTTATTCTATGCAAGTCATACTAGCAACCAATAAAAGTGAACCTAATAAATGAGAATTTGATGTTTAACTTTAATAGCAAACATTCAAGTTCTGACAGAAAATTACATCCTAGTAAGCAATCCTAATAACGCGATGAGCGATCCTGAATATTATATATATATATTATATAGTTATTCGTTCCAAAAATTAAAAATTCGAAACAGTTTTATCAGTTTTTTTGTGTATGCAAAATATAAGATAAGCCGAGAGGTGCGATCCTTGAGGTCCACACGGTCAACTTCCCAGTAATATCCACATAAATATTAAAAATATTAAATACAAAACTAATTATGAAAATAACACTACTTTAAATAGTAAGAATGAGAGATAACAGTAATTAGAATGAATACGTTTTAATCATATCATGTACGGGAGCGTCCATTGTGGTGGATTGGTTTGTATGAATATTCACGCGGATGAATCGAAGGGAGAGGGAGGAGGGCAGCTTACCAAGCTTTTTCAACGGTATTTATTATTTGCATATCGATGCTTGAAAGACAAAAGAGCGCTGGCAAAAATGAATGCAGTTTTTGTTACTACGCCCACTGAAGTGATTTTCTCACGTGGTGGCCATTTTGAATGTGTAGTTTTATTCAAAATTGCCATGACTAATCACTGAATTTGAATTTTTTCACGATTTTACATCAATGAGACTACGTACGTTCGTACACACACATATCCCATTTTCTTCAAAACGTAAGGATATGCTGAAAATTTCGATTTCGATTTTTGAGGCGATTAGAAGAGCTTCCCATATACTGGGAATTTAATAACCAGGTGAAAATTCATTCAGACTTTTTTTATTTCACCGGCAACAATACTCGTACATTTTTCAAGTGTTTCATAATATTAGAAGTCCACTCGTTTTATTCTTCATAAAGGAAACATAGTAAAATATTTCCTGGAACAGATAACTTGTAATATAATGACTTGCGGTGTGCATAAATAATTTTCTGATATCCCGGCCGCTCTTTTTTAACAGTCAACTATACTCAGCATAAATTATGAAGTTACGATTAACAAATAAATAAATAAATTCAAAATGATTGAACAACTTGAAAGCTAAATCACTGATTTCCTTCTAAAAATAAAATCAGCTACTATTAAGGCCTCCACCAAACAAAGGGATTTTTTCAGAAAGAAACTCCTAATGGTTTTTGTGAGACTATAAGATCAGTGATGAAAGCAATGTTCTTCGATAATAATAGCTGCTCGTTTGTTTAGCCGATCGTATTGATTCATTGGTCATAACAGTCCCTGTTACATCTACTAAAAGATTCCGAAATCTGAATGGGACATTCTATTTATTACCTTGACGAACTCTTAATTACAAGGCGGTGCATTACATTCACGCTCGCCACGATGAAAGAAATCTTAACAAAGTGAACCACTTCTGCGTGGAAAAGGTCAGACACATAAGAACTAAACTTTAAAACAATACAAAAAAATGTCTTGGAAACAAAATAGAAATTAGGCTGCCGTGTAAGCCGAGGCGGAGAGGCCAGTGTTTTAAGACGATGGTCGATAATGGCCCAAACACGAACAAAGGCAATCTTACAATTTTCTCGCCTCCTCGACGAAGGTTTCGAGGCGTTGACGTTCTTCATTACGGAACCACCATCAGAAAATTGATGTCTTAAACGATTAGCACCGAATCGTGGTTATTAGCTGAAACGGATAAAGTGTTTCTGATCTCAGCCGAAGTATATATGAGGTGTCTGTCCGTCCATCGAGCAAAGTGGGTGATTTCACGATGACTTCTTGGAAATCATTCTTAGACTTCAGTGGATAATGGCACTTATTACCATGGGAAAGTTAGTAGGTGTCCTAGATCTTAAAAAATGCTTCACTTTCCAGCGGAGTAAGCCTTTCCAAAACACCCGAGGCTGTTAATTATGGATGGGCGGTGACCTCACCTCATCGGAACGTCACACATTACAATGCGAAAATCCACATATGTCATGTGACCATTCATCAGACTGCAGATAAGGTCACACGCAATATAATGTGTGGCATATAAACAGTTTCACTCTTGGGATTGAGATAGTTCTCACATTAGGAATGCTCGACTGATAGTGGAATGAAAATGATTTAGGGACGTCTACAGATTGCGGTTATGCCGAAAATCATATTCGTTACGCAGATTAGCATAAAATTAACGAGTGTCTGTGTCGGCTAACTAGCGTGGCAGGAGTGTAAGGCGCAAAGGATTCATACGAAACGTGAATGTGGGGAGTCGGCAATTTTCACGGTTTTCAGTTGTTATGATAACAGAACGTTGTGGCAGCGATGATATATTTACTAATTTACAAATTAGTTGCAAGCAACACTACTAATTGTGATATTAAACGCTTAGATGAGAAAAAAGGGGGATATTGATTTTTAAGGGTTTGTGGCAGTTGAGGACGAAACGAAAATATGTTCCGACTATTTATTATTGTTTGCTGGCAATAGGATAAAATTTAATGAGATAATTATTCATTGCATAATGACTTTCTGATATTCATTGTCGCCATTTTAGCGGACACATTAATGGAAATTATTGTAGAAAATCTTGCTTTTGTTTCAGATAACTACCCTCGAAGTTCTTTGATTGATCCTTTTTTACTTAATCGAAGTAAGCATGGAAGGAATTGCTAGGATGATACGTAATTATTAGTAAAAATGGTCGAAACCAACTTTAACCAACAGACTTTCGACTCGAAACTTGAACAATTTGAAAATTTAAATAGAAAAAAGTACATCAAACTGGGTGAAGAAACGAAAATATCAGATAGAAAAGTTTTAAGAAATTAAATAATTATCAAAGCTACCTTCGTAAATTTTTGAGCAAATTATTATATCTCATAAGCAAAAGTTAGTTTTTCTGATGAAAACATTATCATTGAAAAATCACAAAAAATATGCAGAACCATTTCTTAAGATGTGGGATGTTGGCACTGCCTTATACCAAAAGCATATACAAAGGCTAGTTTCAGGAGGTTATCCGCATGTACTGAATCGTTGTCAATTTCAAAATCAAATCGGTGGCAAATTTTTGGAAGACACTTTCGGTGACTATCAAAACTTACTGGTCAATTTATATAAAACTGCGCCATAACCTTTTAAATTGACTCTTCTACTTGAGGAACGTTGTAATCTTGCTGCAGCTAATGCAGCTCTGCCTCTATTTTACGGAGACTATTTAGTCATATTAGATATTGCAATGCTTAGAAGTACCAACTCTCGACAAGGCCATTCGACAGTAGTTTTTCGTACTATGCCATGAACCAAACCAAACATTCCTCTCTTGTCAAGATTTTCACTATCCGCTCTGCTTGAAACAAAAAAAATCCATACGTTCAAATTAGAATCCATCATCACTCATTATCCAAATGCTAACTGCTCAACTCTAAGTCGGTAGAAAATTATCTATTGACGCTTTTTGCAAACTCATCGGTCATCTGTGTAGCCATCACTTCTTCTGCCTGCTTAAAGAGATTCTGCACAGCATTCACGCAATTCCTTCTATGTACATCTGCATAACATGGACTTTACTATGGAGCCCGAAGAGAACAAGTTCTTGGTAGGATTCGCTGGTCAACATGACCACGGTGGCGGATGGTGTGGTCTTTTTGTGGCGAAAAGGCAAAAGATCGATCTCTGATCGCGAGAGCATTCATCACGGAACAGGTTTTAATTGATTAACAACATTCGTTAAACACAAAATCTCATGTTTTGGAATGCCTCTCGTAATTTTGCGCGACTTGTCATAACTTTTGCGCAACGGACACTCGCGGTCATTTATAGTTGCAACGCGTGAACCCTCCTGCTCACCTGGACGACCTCCACGAATAGGTGTTTCAGAGCATGTGCGCCAAACACCTACCCTGAAGTTGCTCGTTTGAATGCATCATTGGCTGGATATTAACCCCAGAATGAAATGTATCTGAAGGTATCAAGGAACTGTTGCTTGGATATAAAGATGACCCTCAGAAATATACTCTAAAAACTTTAAACTCGTGTTAATATCAGCTTCACACTTTCTAATAAGATAACTACCCCTATCTACATAGATGAGCCTGGTCATCAACTTTTGCACGACATTCCAAGGAAGATAAACAACCATTTCTTGGAACGTTAGGTTAAAACAGCGAATGCCATCTCAAGGAATTTGAACGTCTTAACGACAACAGCAATGCTGTCGCATTGGAAATATGAGAAATGATGTGTGATATGTCCCCAGACCGCATGCTGTGTTGAAAACATTGATGAAACACGCTACAAATTTTTGCAGAAGAACAGGTAAAAAAACCAATAATCGAATATTCAAAATATACTTTACAAATGACCATTCAAGGTAATAAAACAAAAACATGATTTAGTTTCATAGTTAGTTGGTCACGATAAAGAAAAAGAAAACTTGGTTGGGAGACATTTTAAGCCGACTTAAATTTATAGATAAGTCATTAATCGTTTCGATTTCATTAGGAACGATTCAAACAGTTATCAGAATTTAGGAACATGCTTGTCTTCTTGATTTAATTCCACGCTTAAATACAATAAAATCAGAATACGCATGAAACTTTGTCGCATATTATTCATAAGCATGATATAATCTGGTTATATTCTAGGCTAATACCATTCTTAACAATGCTTAATGAGTGCCTTGCCACTGGTTAGCCTGATTTTTTTCTATATCTTCTAGGTTATCTAGAAAATAGGCAATGGGCTGGATAGTGATTAAAGCGTGTTTGGGATTGATACTGAAGAAGAATTTCCTAAATGTTTGTTGCTTCGGTTTTCATGATAATTTAACCGATGCTGGAAGAAACTCACTTTTGGAATTGTTTTTAAAATGATTTTCCTTCAAGATAGATTCATGGAGAAAAGGTTGACATTTCGATAAACCACAAAGGGAATCGCTCGACGCGACTTGGAAAGTTGCATATTTTTCTGAAACTGAAGAAGCTTTTGAAAACAGTTTAAACAATGCAATCGAACAGATTGAAATTTTCCAGGAGATACATAGTGTGATGTCCTACACTATCTATCTTCTAGAAAATTGGTAAACTTTTGTTAAAATGCTATAGAATTACATAAAAACTAGGAAATTTGAGCAATACAGATAAGATGTGTATGTTCCCAAGGTGATAAGATGCAAATGTTTTATTTTTATACTCAATTATGTTATCAACAAAATACGCTAGCTTAATTTTCATCTGCTTAAAACATGTTAATTTTGAACCAGTCGTTTATAATTATGTTAATATAAAAAATATACATGTTTAAACATCTAATTATTTGTCAGCCGATTTGGGGAAATATTACTTTGAGTAATGGTTTTGGAAAATGAAATAAACGAGGTTAGTATCATGAATGATACTACCGCATATATTTTTTAGCCTTGGGGCAAAGAAGGTGTGTGAAATTTGCGACAAACTATTTTTTTTATTTTGCAGTAATTACTCCAAGCACTGGGCCAGTGCCGATCGCCAGTGCTGTCCAATGGCCAATCCCCAGCACTGGGCCAGCACTCGAGTGCAGCACCCAGCCAGTACTCAGCCAGCACTCACCCAGCATTGGGCCAGCACTGGCAGCTGACCGGTGGCCGTTCGTTTTACGCCAAGGCTTGGCCGACGCTTAGCGTTGTTTTCATTGCTGGTAAACCTTGTTCGGGTGTTTATTCTAATGGATAAAACTTAAACTTAATAGTCTATGTAATTTTTAATTATCTACCTCTGAAGTAGTCAACTATTTTCGTTTGTTTGAAAAAAAATCTTAAGCATTTTTTGTACCAAAAATTCCACGTATTCCTTCAAAATAAATTGTCAAATTTTGGGGTCTAACAAATTTCATATGAATTGATTTCAATTGATGTGGTGGAAAATTTTTTGTTAGAAAAGGAAATTTTTATTTAAAAATAAGAAGCATTTAATTATGGTAACACGCTTTGGGCTACAAAGCCATAATTTTTTCACCTGTAACAACTTTTCGAAAGTATCACTGATTTCTCTGTTAATTATTATGTTAAGCATCCGATATGGATTATATGTATATGTTTGTCAAATAGTTACATGTACACCTACCTACCTGTTGGATTAGATACATATTTGTGGCCCTTCAGAGGCTATTTTCAGAAGAAGTAAAAACAGTTCACAAGTACCAATATCGAATTCAAGTCAGCCGACAACAAGGCGCCACCAATGAAATGTATTTTCTACGGTGCTCATGTAACCCATTTCCGGATAATTACCCGGCGCCCGATCATATTTCTCCCATATTCCAGCGTCATCATAATGATCATCGTGTTCACCGCGTTCATCGTTACCAATTCATGAATGGTGGATTGAATGGTGGTGTGATCCGACAAGTAGGTGATAGATTAAGTTATTTCGAGATTTCCAATTGTTGATCTTCAGACAATTCGAGGCGGAGGCCGATTGGTAGGTGGTCCCGCCGACTTCTTGACTTTCTTGGTCATGTTTCGAGAGATTTCACCCATCACCCATCGTCATTGGTATGGTTTTTCTTCCTATTCGTCCATTCTCATGCTTATGTTAGACGAACAATGCTCAGCTAGGTGTCATTAACGTTGATTATAATTAATGACTTTAAGGATTGATTGTGGTTGATGTGACTCTATATTGGTAGTTTGATGTAGCAAGTTTAGATGTGGAAGGTGTTTGTTTTGGGATTTCTTCGACTACGAGTGTGTTTATCACTTTTTAATGATCGAAACATGCTTGAAAGATTTTCTGTGCCTCAAGTTTCAAAATATGACTTTCTCTTTCCTTTTTAATATACATATCAGTTTGAATTCGCAGAAAATTAAGAATTCTTTTTGCAAAAAAATTGATGAAGGATGTACTACATAAAATATGATACCATGCAAAGCTCCTTCACAACAATATGTGCTACAGTGAATGAAAGGCAGTTTCTTTCTATGATTTTGGACCATCAACTGGACTGTATTTTACCAATAACATAGAGATGTTTTGCGGAGATTATATGCTCCCTTTGCAAACTGTTTGTATTGATAAAAGATTCAACATACAATGTATCATACGTATTTCTCAAGCTTTTGTGGTCATCTTCGTCGCCAGTAATAATTCGATTCAAAAACGACTTTCTTTTGTAGGGTTTGAGGTACATTTCAGACATGCAAAATCGCCTTTCGACATCTCTTGGCTTCAGTTCGTGTGGCACTCAATTTCCTTTCTTCTGGATGAACCCTAACGCTTTAAAATGCCTGGAAATGGTTACTTGTGTCACGCCTAGTGCATTTGCGAGCTCATCTTGCATTTGGCACGAGTCTTCACTGTCTTCGTGTTTAATTTTTTTTTCTCTTGACCAGGGCGCTCTTTGTCCTTGATGTCGAAATAGCCACTTTCGAAGCGTTTAAACCACTCAAAACACTGTGTTCTAGATGGAGCATCGTCGCCATAAACATCCACCAGAAAACGCTGACTTTCGGCAAAAAATTTCTTAGCAAAAAAGTATCCCAACAATACTTCCCACAAATGCTGTTTTCACCAATTTTCGAAGTTTTCCATGAGAGTAAAAAACTTATGCGCACACAATGTTAGCAAATTGTTTTTTCGGTTTTGACAGCTGACCAATGATACTTCAAAATGACATATATGTCATTGGAGTGTTGCAGCGCATTAGTTAGTGGGGCCATCTGTTGTAATAGTTCAGTTTTCAATGCATACACCCAATATATCAATTGCCTAGATCCCCACGAAAAAGTTTGTTTGGACAACATTTAGAGCATTTAATTGGGTTTGGCATCGCTGTATCAAATTAAGACCTTGAAACCCACGCGAAAAGATTAAGACGAACCAAATGAGGGGAACGGAGACGGGTTCCGAATAAAAAATCAAAACCTTAAACTAGCCATATATGTATGATCGATTTGGTGTGTCGGGTCTGTGTGAACTGATCGTGTATGAGTAGAAATTGTGTGAGCTCATTCTAAAAATGTGGACCAATAGACTGATAAAATTCTTTCAGTTCAGACTAAACACATACCTGATACACCAACCTAAGCGTATGTGGTTAGCTTAACTTCACCAACCACTTCCGTCCATATCGCCAAAAAAACGTGAAAACCCAAAATGCATGGTTGATCACATTTCAATGGAACAAAAATAGAAATTTAAAGCATATTGCTAAGCGCAACTGTGTATGCAACAAATTGCTTTCATTGCTTTAATTCCACGTTTTAATTATCTCCGGCAAATTAAAAATAAGTCTAAGAGTATCCTTTCTGATTAATTTAAATACAAAAACACTCGTCACTAAATCCATCTGAGAAGTCACAAAATCGATTTCACCCTATACACTCCTTCATCGACTTTTCTCAGCATCCTTCAATTATCCTCGAATCGATCCCATTAATCAGACGTCTATATCTTTTCAGTAACTTATAGTCGGAGTGAGTTAGTGATAGTCAGGACCACGAGAAACTTCGTGCTTTGTTGCCGGCTGATAGATTTGCTTGGTTTGAAAGTTGCAAGTCGATTTCACGGCGATAATCAGATTCTTGATTTATTGAGCGGAACAATGTCTTTATGGGCTCGAGATTTCGCACCCTTAAACAAGATAATAGCAATCCAACCCCACTTGGTGTATGCATTTGTATCAAACAGGTTTACTTATCCTCATGAAGTGAGTATGGTTGCCACTTGATGAAAAGGGGTGGATTGTGATAAGTTACAGAAGTACGAGGAGTTTGGTGAAATATGACGTTTAATTAGCAAATGAAATACATTTTCATGCACATAACAATATTACCTGATTTGGGAAATTGCATCTAAAGAATTATGCCTTTCGCACGAATTCCTCAAAACTAATATCCTTTCAGTAGATTCGAGATGAAAATGAAAATCATTTTGTTGTCCAAGATGTCCTCTGTTTGCCGTAGATTTCAGATTTATCGATAAATGAGCATCAGAATCCCTTTGAATGGTACTTTATTCAGCGTGAGATCCAAGAATAAAGACCCTTGTAGAAGCAGCAGCTAAATGGCATTCTCACTTTGAAGGAGTTGATTTTCGATGCGAAAAATTGTGAAACCATTTGTTTATTCTCTTGTTGTCTCATTAATGTTCCGCACATTAAAGCAGTCAAGCTGAAAATTAATTTTCGTTTTTGGAAAATCTATGATTCGGATGACGGGGAAAGATTTTTTAACAGGTTGGGTTGCAAGAATAGATTCGAAATTTAGAAGGGTTATACGAATTTCGATTGTTTGAACGATGGACATATATTTTTTAACGTTTTGTTATATATAAGGAGCTCCTGATAGGATGGAGTTCAATTTAATATATTTAAATTTTCATTCGAGAGTTTATTGTACAATGTTGTGATTTTCCATCGAGGTATTGAGTATCTTATGGTTGTTTTAATATTTACTCTTTGCTGTGAAAAGAAGCATTGGTATCGATAGCATAACAATGTGAATAGTGAACTTATTTTAAATGTGACGTCCTCGGAAGTGCGCCTAACATTCAAAAATAACTAATATACATACTGTAATTTATTGAGTGATATGTGGTCCAAGTGTGTAGGACCACAGTTCATCTATTTTAACAACCTCCAAACAGTTCACCGAGATAGCTGCCAAATTGATGATATACACAACGAATTCTTTTTATTAACAGTGAAATGCATCCTCAATTTAACTAATCACCACTCGTAGTATCAACAAACAAGTATAGCTCGGAATTAGACGTCTCTTAAATTTCAATACTAAAACTGTCGTTCGTTGCTATAAAGCCCACATTCGTAGCCGTACGGGCTGTTCGCGGTAATTATTAATTCCCATTTAAATCATTACATTATTAGCCACTGTCAAATACTCAGCAGGAGGCCCAACACACCTCGGAGATGGTTTATGGTGGCGACCAACGCGTTATATGGAGGTTTCCGTTGCACTTTTTAATATATTTTCTTTTTTTGGTTGTTTGCAGTTCAAAAAGTTTCAATAATATAAAGGCGAGGAATATAATGTTTATTGGTCAACATTTATATGATGCAGGGTGAAAGTCAAGCAGACCAAACACTTTTTTTTGAAAACCTCTCCCTGACTCCTTCAGATTTCTTCTGCTTAGCCAGTGACCTCGACTTCATCCTTCTGCTCATTTTTGTTGTTGATTGTGGAGCGCACTAGTTCCATTTAATGAACATCTATCTAGTCTTCTTAAGCACTGGTTCCCAACAAAGTAGCTAGCCGCATCCTAACGTAATCTCTGTGCATATAGTCGTGTCCTCGAAATCATAAAGATAGCAGCGAATGAACGTATATTTTACCCTCGCATTATGTCCACCCTGCAGCAAAAGGCTGCGTGTTCGAAACGCCAATAAAAGATTCTCCTCGTAAAATTCAGCAGATCGAGCTCGACTCGAAGCTGAGACTCGGACTCCCCAACCGCAGGCCAATCATATAAAATCCTTTCCACTGAATTATTACAGAAATTCGTTGTTGATTTATCTTTTTCTGCTTTAGCATATTGGTCAAAGCAATCAGTTTGTTTCACTGAATGGGGTCGAGCAAACGAGGAAGGAGACAGAGTAAGGTGGCGTTGGTGACGATGATGAAGCAATTGTGGGAGGACAATGGTTAAAATTCAATACTGCAGGTCACAAATAAACAAATATGCTTTATGACCGGGCGTCCAGTTGCCGTGATCTGCTCCTTTTGTATTCATGTGTCGTGGTCATGGGCCGCGAGTGTATCCCCGGGGATCAACCGTTCGGGGCATGTATGTATCTTTTCGATGACCATTCTTTGAAGCTCGAGTATCTTAAACTTAATGTCGTCGTCGTCGTACAGACAACAGACAGCATTTATGACATCGACCCCAGATGACAATTTTATGGTGGTTTCGTTGTTTGGAGCCACGTCTTGTATTGGCGATCGAAATGTAAGATATCCGCGTGGGCCATCATTGCATGGAAATGACTTTATTTGATTGCATGCTACATACTTTGTTGATTGGCCATTTGATATTTTGCAATAATCATATGCGAATGGTGTTTTTATGTGTCAGTCGATAGTGTGCTAATGGACCTGCAATGAATAGTGTAGCGTCATCCTTCCAACTTCTTTTAGGTACATTTTATAGAATTTATATTTATATACGCTGAAAAATTCTTACTTCCCGATTCTATACAATAATTAAGATCGAAGTAGAAAGCTTATGCTTCTAATAACCTTTTAATTTTTTTCTACCCTAATATGACCTCTACTTGAAAGTAAGTTAAGATTTAGCCCAGAAGACCCTGCATATATCTAGGTAGTTAAGATAATAAGATAAAAAATGGTCCTCTATTTTCTAGCTTAAAAATTATATCAAATATACAAAGAACACATTAGCTCAGCCATCCAAGTAAGTCAGCACCAACTCTGAATGAAAATTAGTGTTTGAAATAAGACATCTAAAAGTAGGAAGCGAAATTGGATATATGAATTTTAAAAATCGGTGAGAAATTTTAAACAAAAACTAAATTACACAGTTTTACAAGCATTTGCTAATGTTGAAATCCCACCTTTTTCTACAGTAGCATAAGTTACGGTTTGCTCCCAAAATAAATAGCTTATGAAAGTTTCTTGAATACAGGAACACCATAACATTTAATGATACTCTGATTCTCATACGCAAATCGACATCCAAATGTAAAATAATGAAGATCTATCATCAGAACTACAGTTTAATAAACTTTATGCAGCATTTCGATTTGAGTACATCTCAACCAAAGGTTAGAAACACCTATGAATATCGTTTTGTGTATGTGAAAGTTCAATTTTGAAAGCAAACCAACAAACAAATTATCCGAAGATTTTAAGTGTGACCATTAAAGTTGCTTCATTAGGCTTTTGCCAAAAACTCACCGCCATCCGATTAAAACATTAGCCCATATTCTTTGCAAATTACCGCAGCCTTTAAAGAAAACACAATGGAATCGCAACGGTCATAATTAGCGTTGATACCTGGCACATCAGAATATCATGCTTTCTCACATGTAATTTCCTCATTTCTTTATCATTGCTAATATGTGATAATGATATCGGCAAAATTAGTTTGCATCGCGGCAGCCGCATATATGTACATTAGGCTGAATTAATGCTTCACCAAATTGTGAGGTGGAATTCAGTTAAGTCTGAACATTTTGGGGTTTCGGCTTGACGTCGATAATGTGAGTGTTGCGTGTTTGCAAATTACCAGCACAAAAGATTGAAACTTTCTGCAAATACGTTAAACGTCCTAATGGCAACGCTCTGCGGTACGTTCATGTAGGTAAGGTGGATACGACATATGTATGAATGGATGAGTTGATGGTGCAGTTTCAGCGGCATACAAAAGTTAAAGTTTCGATATAATTTGTTCGCCATTTGTAGACCATGAACATTTTCGGGAGGGGGTTCCATATTCCACGACTCAAGTAAGAATTTGTTCAAAACGATAGACGGTAAAGGTTAAGATTATGGAGTGGCATGGATCAAAAAAAAGGGGGTTTCTCTACTACTGTGACATAAAAAGTTCGCGGCGGTCACGACCCCATTAGAAGTTAGGGGGTTCCCCCCTAAAAGATGATAACATATTTTGCCTTTTTTTGGAGATCTTATGAAACCGTAAAAGTCGAAGTCGAAAAATATTAAAAAATTAAAAAAACCATATAAGAATTTTTTTAAAAAACTTGATAAATGTCATTTGTACCGTAAATGTCATATGAATAGGGATAACACTTTGGATGTATGTTTTGCACCGTCTCCTCCGTCTCCTCATCCACTCGCGGGTTAGGGTAATCTCAACCTTTACCCGATCGACTTTTGGAGATATTAAAACAATTTTGACGATTTTACTTAGACTTGTATCATCGCTTTTATGAATTTATGTAAGCAGGTGAAAATGTTTAAAAATAAAACCTAGAAGCTGCTTTGAATAAGCTATGTCCACTATGTGTCTGCGCACTGCCTAGGTGAAAAAATTTTCTTCATTACCCATCACGAGTGTTCTCTAAACTAAATACGATTTTCCTTAACATTTTTCGGGAGGTACGTTCATTCTTGGTTCAGTTCATCCTGTCCATCAATGTAGTTGTCTTATATGCATTCTGACGCAGATGGGCGCGTGACAATTAGTCAAACCGCCCGATAAAAGCAACTCCAATCCAACAATTCCGTTCGCCAACAACGCACCGAAGCTCCCAATTACGATGTAATGATGATCATCATCATTTGGCCTCCATTCCGAGCATCGTGTAATCAATCAGCGTGATGGTGGTGGAATTCAGGTAGGACTGACATTAAATAATAACTTTTGCACATCACATGCATAAATTCCGCGCGATTAATTCACCCCCGGATCCTTACAAGGCGAGTTGGCCTGGCGCCTCGAGCCTCGCTTTCGGGTGGTCCCCATATGTCACGCATATGAGGTAAGCTCAATTCATGCCTTTAGTATTTATGAATTTTAACTTTATGATTTCGTGATTAGATTAGCAATCAAAATCAAGTTATTACTCACATTTGCGCGACTTTTTTCTAACTGTCTGTCCGCGACGGTTGGAGGCTCAAATGGTGAGTTGTTTAGCGTGAATGAGATGTGAGCGGGTGATGAATGCTATTATTAACAATGGTTATGACGGCGGAATTGTGGATTGGAAGTATCAGGCTTCAGGCTATTTAGGAGTTACCTGCATGCATTCAGGTGCTTGCGTGTTAGAACTTTTTAAAGTGAAGTCAATGTTCAAGCTCATTGATGGCTCGAAATCGGTTGAAAGAAGCCGATTTGGCGGTAAGGTGGTACTAACCTAACTGAAAATAGGCGGCAATAGCATAATTCATACAATCGTGGGATAATTTCATCTGGGATTTGAGACCGAAATCCGGAAAATAAAAGAAGTTGATCCTCATTATAGTTGTAAAATGAAATCATTAGGACATAATCACAAGACATGGAGCATTTTGAAGACAAATGGGAAAAGCATCCGTGTTCTCGTTTAATTCCCTGAAGATCTTTGAAGTGCATCTTTAATCGTGTCATCATTACTCGATTGCTTTTTAAATGCTCATTAATGAAAGTGGTTATGGAAATTGTGCCATAATGATTTTTTCACTGATCGGACAAAAAAGAACATTCATTCTATTTAGTTTTTGAAAATCAGACCACTTAAAAACTTGCTGTACTTAGTGAACAAATGTTGAAATTGATGGTTCAACAGTATTGCAGATGATGATTACCTGGATAATTAATAATTAATCCAGACCAACAGACCACGGTTGCACAACTGGCCCCGTGTTGGGGATTGGCATTGGGCCAGCACTCACCCAGCACTGGCAGCTGACCGTTGGCCGTTCGTTGTATGCCGAGACTTGGCCGACGTTTGGCGCTGTTTCCATTACTGGTAAACCCTGTTCGGGCATTCGTCTTTATAAGCGTCTTCAGCTATAAATCTGCCTAATTCCTAAAATTGTCGAGGAAGTCAAATATAAGCAGCTATCAAAAGATTCGATTTTTCGGCAAATTCTTTCTAATCGGCAAATTTCTTTCACTGATAATATCATCAAGTTTTGATATGCAAATCGCACCTGTGTGTTAAATTATGTAGACTGCAGAGGAAAAGTCAATCATTTCTGCCTAACTGATGACCTAAATTATGGGCTATTTCTAAAACTTCAGCTATTTCGGACCACGATCTAATAAATCATTTGGAATAAACGAAGTTTTCAAATTGACTGAATATGTATAGTCGTTAAAAATGTTTTAATTAGCATTAAAAGAAAACAAATCCCCAAAACGACTCCCCACACTTACAAAAAGAGGCTACGATCTCGTCGTCTCAGATTTGGATGAAATTTGGCACATAAGTAGAAGACGTCAAGGATATTCGATCCGTAAAATATCAGACCGCAACACTCCCCCACCGGTTTTTGAGAAAAACGCCGCCTCTAAAATACTTAGCGTCACTTAAGGATAAGCACATTTTTGCATTTCGAAAGATTTAGAGCCGTTTTTCTCAAAAACGGGTTGTTGCAGTCTAATATTTTAAGCATGGAATATCTTTGACGACATCTAATGATGTGCCAAATTTCATCCACATCTGAGACGACGAGACCGTAGCCTCTCCTTGTAAAACGTAGGTAGCAGCATATACTGGCGGTCTTCCTTTTGAGGCTTCAACTGCTTGTAGATGATTCGAATGTGCTGCTCGAACCTTAAGATTATCGTCAACATTTGTTTGGTTGTGTGGCGAATCAATCTTTAATGAAAAAAAGGATTATCCTAAATTTCATTGGAAGTTATCGATGCTTTCTCAATAATATCTGCACCAGTTGTTCTTGTTGCTGGAATTCATTGGTCCCATCATATACTTACTGAAAAAGTAATACTGGAATGAAAATTTTCCGGGACTTCATCGCATTCACTATGATTCCAGCTGCAATAAAATGTCGATGGTCCAAATCACGACCCCAACTATCATTCACTTATTCATTATCGCACCATAGAATCGCAAAACTATCAACATCTGACTCGCCTGGGTGCAATGTATTTCAATGCAACATTGCAATCACATGTGCACACGATCTACACATATACATACATATGTGCGTCCCGCAGTGCAATGCAATGTACAAAGTCTGCACAAGGATTTAATTAAAATTGTTCACACTTTCGCTTAATTAATTGTCAAATCGTTAAGTGCATAATTATGAGTAACAATGTCATCTCGTCGAAAATTTTAATTATGAAATAATATTTGGCACATATGCATAAAATGTTGACGCACAAACATGACGAAGTGAATACAGCATATGAAAAGTGTTTCACGTAACGAATATAATCTGGCGGACAAGAAAAATAATATCTTTGGTAACGAATAGTAAAGATATCCATCCTAAGCGTCTGATTCCGTCAAGTGTCGTTCGAATAAATGCCTGAAAGGATAGCCGTGCAATTAGTCGTTGAAGCCCGAATGAAATTACTTTATCATGCATACGATGAGAGATGAATTATTAATTTGCAGTCACTGCAGATTTAGATGTGTAGTGGAGCAAAAGATACACTTTACTTCAAGAAGATTTAAAATCATTACTGGAAAGTGTAGGGCTTGCTTTCGGCAGTTGAAGTTAGTGAAACCGGGCATTTTTTTTACGATAGAAGTGGATGTACATATCCCAGGTGGTTGCATGTTATTGGATACAAATAAAGCTATAGATTGAAGTAGAAGGTTCTGCTATCCCTAGAACAAAAAAGCATTCAATGCCTATCGCGAAGTGCTTGACTTTTTTTTACTAGAAAGTGTATAGATAAATGATCTTATATGTGAAACCTTGAGGAAGAAGAACGAAAACCTCTACTCAATCCTGGATTTCCATATTCCAGTTCCATTGCTATTGAATTCGCCGACGATTCATCTTGAATGCATGAAACATACATTGTGTAATTAAAGTACAGATAATGTTCAGCAGCAATCGTGTCTATAAAAACACTCAAACAAAAGTCTGAAAATTTATCTAAATACTTTGTTTTTGCACATTGTATCGAATGTTTTCCCCCTTTTAAAAAAACAAGTCAAATCAATTGATATATTGACTTAACCAATCAACAATCCAATCCAATATATTCGTACTCATTGTTATCAGGACAACATGCAGCCGCGACTGCATCAACAACTTCTTACACCTTTTAGCAATTCATAATTTCCTTGTAAATTAGTTTAATCGTTAACGAGGCAATGAAAAACCTGTCGTTTTTTTGCATTCGTCCGGTTAATTTGTTTTTATTTATTCATCCAGATCAGTTGCAATGTATATCACAATCGGACAGGATACCGTCTGATCTGCGGGGGGCTTGTTTTTATGGTGGTCTGTTTCAGAAAAACTCCACATATGACATATCATGTGCACGGGGGAACAGCACAAGACAGTCATTTGAACCAAAAAAATAAAACAGGGTCAGAAATGTTTGCCAGTTAAAAAAATTACAGAAGTAAAGCAGGTGGAAAGATGTACGGTGGATGTCCTGGTAATGTAATGAGCTCTCTCATCATCAAGGCAATCATCAAGATCGTCATTATCATCACTTTGAATGAAATGTAAAACAAACAACTGAAGCAGGGTGAGTCAGGGCTGTCTTTCGGCGTATGTTCACGTTGAAGATTTTCGTATCTGGTGGTTTGATGGTCTTTGATCATCTTTGAGCTCAATTCTAAGTAGTAATCCACGCGGGTTTTTCATAGTAAGCTCGAAAAACAATTTTTCAAGTCGATTTTCAAGTTGATTAAATAAAATATTTGCTTCGAACTTACCGATATTTCAACTATCGAACATATAACTTGGTCCAAATAGTCAACCCTTACCTCATCTTATCGAACCCAAAACATCGCACACAATTCAAAAGGACCTGACAAGTGAGTATTGATGACGACATTCCGTCGTGTCACACTGCATAAAAATTAATTTAAAGCAATAATTAGCATACACTGGCCACTAATTGCGAACCACCATATTCCTGCTGATTAATTTAAGTAAGTGATGGCACCTGATCATAAGATTAAAAAGCAAATGTTCGGGGCCACTTGGTCGGTTTGTAAATAATTTTTATATTTTATTGATAGCCAATAAAAGTTCATTAATTGTAATTTTAATTGCAGAATGTTAGTTTGTATTGTGTTTACTATTTTTCCGCAGTAAATGATTCAAATGTGAAAATTTTAAGAAGAATCTAAAGCATATGTGTGCACACTTAAAAAGAGTCTTTTTCGTGTTATGTTATTCTTCGAATGAAATTAATGATAACTCATATATAAAATTTTTTGGTGTTGTTTTTCTTTGCTTATACGCAAGCAATCGCTTTCAAAACTGACGAGAAAAATACATTTTCAAGATTTTGTTTTGAAAAAACTATTATATTTATTTAAAAAATTCACTTTGGACACTATTCTGTGAATATTGAAGAATACAACAACTTTCCTTTTTCATTTTTAGTGAGCTTTGGCAGTGGCAGAGAGCATCTTGCAAAAGTCTCATTTTAGCTGGTTCTGGAAAAGTTAAAGGAATAAGTCAAAATGTTATGTTATGTTATTTAAGCTTTTTTCTAGATACTAAGACTAAAACATTTTAGTTTTTAATTTTTTTTAAATTATTATATCACTGTTTTTCGAAAAACATAAAAAACCGGCAAATTTTTTGCGGAAAACTAACTCTATAAAAAACAAGGGGTACTTTTTTGCATTTTTATGGATTTATTTTATAATATATTTTTCCATGAATCATATGTTCTTTGATTTTTTTTAATTTCATTGTGTAGAACTTGAGGTATAGTGTGTACGACTTTAAAAAAAATAGCGTTGAGAAAATCGCGTTTAAAGTTTTTTTTTACAATAATTTTTACTTGTGCAACGTGTATTGATAATGTATTTGGGTTTAATACCACTAATCAGCCATCTCAAGTACATACTGAAGGTCTTCTAACTCTGCCAGTTACTGCAAACTTTCTGCCAAAGCTTTTTTCCTTGCAATTCGTGCTTCCTTTGACTGATCAGTGCTCCTTCTAATTGCTTGATTTATACGGTCCTCATCAATTGCGTTTGCCTAAGTCGTTGCTGTTTCACCGATTTTTATATCAATCAAATCCATAACGGCAAGATAAGTCCTGGCACTTTCATTAAAGGTGGATGCTGCGATGCAAATGTGGATTTCAGAGTAATTTTCCATATCAAATTGTACTTAGTAAGTAACTCTCATTTGCGTTTTGTGTATTACCACCGAGACATCTATTTTACAAATCATCCTCACTCAGTGACTCAAAAACTTTCAAAATATGCTTTTGTACATTCGGATTGAGTGCTGGTTTGTGGCTGTATAACTCTTTTCTTTATTCTTCTTTTAAAAAAAAACTCGCACCAGTCCAGATTGCAGTATTCGTGTCGCGGTTTTGTATCCGTAGAAATTCGGTGGTTACAACCGGCAAGGATTCCTTTTTTCATTTTTTCTTTGAAATCTGGATATCTTTTTATTGCAAGACCATGAAAAAGCGACTTTTTTCGTATCAATTTAATAAAGTTAATTTAGTTGTTCTGATTATGGGAGCTGAAACTGAAGCATCTGCTTTTGATGTACGGCCTCTTTTTTCGGTGTTTCTTTTATTCGAGTGCATCATTTTCTTGTTGTTGTTTTTTCAAGAAGAGTTATTTTTTTCACTTCCATTGACCACCGGAAAATTCTTTTTTCTACGTGAAGGACGCTCTCTAATTTTTGTATTACAAATTCATCGTCGTCAAGTCGTCGTCAAATTTGAAAAAGTTTTGCTATCTCCGTCACTAATATAATATCCATAAATAACATTAAATAAATCTTTGGATCTTGTAAAAATTTCCACGGCTCCATCTGGTTTTCATTTTACCGGAGGATCCTTCATGGTTAGCGGAGCACTCGGACTTATACTCATCTACCACATGGAAAATTCAACAACATCTAACCACGATTTATTTTGGTTACACGTATGACAAAATGATGATTTGAATGTCGTATAATAGTTTATTGTTTTACTGAAACGCCTTCTGGAAAATACTGAGAAAACAAAACATTTCACCGTAAATTTCCCAAATTTTTCGCTATATCGTCAAAGAGAAACTACATAATTCAAACAATAGTAAACGTTTAGAAATATTAAAGACCTGTACACTCAAATCAAGGTTACAAGTGGCTTGAAGATCACCGTTAACTATCGAAAAAAATTATGACAAAATAGTGGTAGATACCAGTCAAGATTCTCCAGCCAGATTATGCAAAAGACAAAAAAATGATTGAACCACACCAGCATTTAGGTTAATTGTTCGACAACTGTGACCTTTAATCGTGGTAAATTAATGGCTGTGATCTTGGCGAGATGTTAGAAGCGTGACTAAATAGGTGGCTCCATGTTAATTCGGGAAGAATATGTTTCTAAGAAATTTACAAACACACGACAAAGCAATCAAGATTATCAGAAACATCAAGGTTTCACGGCAATTTATGGATTTAGTCACCGCATCATTTTAGGCTTGGAAAGTTTCGGGAAGAAATGATGAGATTCATACTACATCTAAAATTTTGTTTAGAATCATCTGAAAATGAGTTGTTAGATCAGTATTTAAGAGGTCATATGAAACAAAGGGTCTTATGCATTTTATACTTCACCTTGCAAATACAATTCCTAGACTGAAAGTTTAACTTACCAGCTTCAAATCACGAAAGCATAACAGAAGTATCATACAAAAATTCCCTGCAAAAAAGATCAATTTCTCTTTCTCAATTTCGTCTTAGATAAAGGCGATGTAACATTTATAATTTTCAAATCCACGAACCCGCTCTAAAACGCACTGATTCGATTTCTTACACGGTTGTTATCCCCAAGGATACGACCCCGAAAAATAACGTGTCATCCTTTTAAAATGATCTACAAAGTACTACGGAGCACCCTTTAATTGTATCATCGTAAACTGATTTTCAGCCCAGATAAACAGGGGATGACATCCCTTCACCATCTTCTGCAACCAACAATTTTCTGCTCTCTGTAAAATTGCTTTTATCGTTGTGACATCGTTAAACTGATTGTTCTGATCCCTAACCGGCATGCTGGTAGCAAGGATATAAAACGCTGATTAGCTAATGTGGCACTTTAAACGGCAAATTTTCCAAGTGAGAGATGAGTGGAGGACGAATACATGAAATGTCCTGGTAGAATGACATGACACTGTCTCCATAAATGTTGTATCTATTTCATTTTGTCATTTTTCGCAGCATATTGGATGGGACCGAAACTACCTCTGACACTCCATTGTCCAGTGGTGGTAATTGTGATATTCTCCCGGTATTGAAATGGTAGCACATGGAGAGTGGTCACAGTGACCACAAGCTTCTTGGCCACTTACGGTCATAGCAGCATTCCAAGAAGTGACAATAATTGTGTTCGTGACCGCAAATTTGCATTTGGAAGGACAGTTTGAGGTGTTCAGCATATTCATATCATATTATGATTAGAGTGTAGGCAATCACTTGAAAATGCGTTGCAGAAGATACATTTCGAATATCACCATAAAGTTAGACTATTATAATTTCTAGTTGTAACATTTAAAATCATTTTCAAGTCGTCTTATCGTCTTTAATTGTAAATTGATTTGAGTATGGAGCGTTTCCAAGTCAGCAAAGTATACCGTAATACTAGCAAAGCTTTCAATTTCGTCCTTCCAATCATATCATTTCAGCCAAACAAAAAACTCAGATATGACTTCCTGTCAAAAGTAATCAGCTCGTAATTCAGAGTCCGAGGAAATCAATATCGAGTCAATCAAATATTGATGATCCTTAACTGATTGGAATTATTCAGGCGATACGGTGATGTGTTGCTATTTCTTGAATTGAACTCACAACGTTCACATAATGTGTGAGAGGGTGGCTTCTAGGGATATCCGAACGCTAAACCGACAATGGCAAATGATGATATCATTGATGGAAAGCCACTCATATTTGCTAGTATCCCAGAAGTAATTTATTTGCTGGCGCAGCATAGGGTGAGGTTGTTCTTTGATTGCGTAATAAGTATGAGAAAAATGTATGGAATGAGAGGGAAGGTTGTGTAATACCGTCATGTTATGAAGTCTTTCAATTTTCATATTAATAAATGATATTTACACGATACGCTAAGCTCTAGAGGGTTTCCATTGCAGACATAAAAATGCAGGTAAATTTTGCTACTGAGAAGAAAGCTTCAACAATCATATTATTAGAGTTAAGCTCAGAAAAACTATCTATAATCTTCCAGAATCTAATGTTGTATAACGGATTGAACTGCGAACATGAAATCCAAGGAGTGGACAAAGTTCACAGATAGCAAATAAAGCATTGTAATTTCACAGGTTGAACATAATCATATGAACACAATAAAAAGTAACAAATAATATTTTCTGACAGTTTTCTTTAATGCTTCCATTATTTCTGAATAAAACATTGTGAAATTAAAGTAAGTAAATAGTTTAAACTTTTCCAAAAGTAAACAGTAAACATCTTTGATCGTTTTTCATAGTTTTAGTTCTGTGTACAAAAACAAACATTATTTTGTTACATAAAGACGGTAAACAGGGAATTGTATGATTTCGTCCACATGCATATTTAAATCTGTTATCATATCACATCTATTACAGGTAATTATTTTCAACACAAAGCTTAATGACGCAAAATAATCGCCATTTTCATAATTCAACCGAAAAACTACAAACAACATCGTCATTGGTCATTTGCGCTCAATTATGGCTACCTAGCAGAAAGATTACCAAATTCACTAGAAACTGATAAGAATCAGTTGGCGTTTGTTTTTCGAAATGGCTGTGCACACATTCGACATGGTAAGCCGCCCACAATTTGACAATAATTATAAAGAAATTAGGCAGCCACTTGTGTTGCCTGACACCAATCTGATGGAACCGTTTCCGTGTATTTCTAACCAATTATGTCAACATTATCCGACACCGGCATTTTCATGAAGTTGACCTTTTTCGTCAACACCGAACACAACGGTGGTGGGGAGGTTTGATGGTGCTTTTGGTGTCAAAGAATGATACTTCTCAGCTCTTCTAGGCGTCGCTGAATTTTCCGATTTCAGCTGCATGAATTATTTACGAAAATTATTGGTCCTACATATCATGCAATAAACAATTATTCGACACCTCCTAGAACATGCATGATATCGGCTATTACGGAACATACAAGCAAATTGGATAGAGGTGGGGGCCAGGACACCGATAAGATCAAATAATTACTCCAGAGATCCGGGTCCCATTCATGTCAACACAATTATCCGGTGAAATCGGCTGAGGCTTGGCCCGGTTTCATGTTAAAACTTTGTAGACATTTACCAGCATGCATGCTATTGAATATGTGGCGTCCTGTGAGCCATCGAACCTGCAAACTGTTTGGTTGTCAATAAATATGGAAAATGTCCACAGGGAGAACATCTCACGCCATTACGGAACCAAGCTTTGCAAGTAGAACTTATGTATATGCAGCCTGTTCAATTTGCACGGGCTCACATCGCGACACGTGCCCTCATACTAGCTGGTCACGTGGCAGTGTCTTCAGCAACGCACGGCTCCATTATCCTCGAATAATCGGTTGGGCGTAATGTGTTCATGCCTCGCCACCGTTTGACATCCCATTTTCGTCAGCATTCCCCGAAGATACTTAGATACTCCTAAAATCCGTCAAAGCTGAACTCCATTGAGTCCTTGCGAAGACGTGTCAGTGGTTTGCTAATTGAATTATTGCCAACACTCAAACTTCATTGAGTATGCACTATATGCAGGCCTATCGAATAGGATTCGTCACGCGGATAAAGCGTATCATGATGTTGCGTAACGTGAAAATTAATTTGCTGCGTTGCGAAGAATGTTAAATTAAAAATAAATGACCTGCAACGAATGCGCCGAAAGACGAACAATGGAGGATGATATTCACTACTTGGTGGTTATTAGTCTAGATATGCAAACATCCTTTCAGACAACAGTCTAAAATCCTTCGCATTGTCATCGTACAATTGTGGTTTGCACAGTGAATAATGAAATTCATTGTAAAGACCAAATTACGAGACCAGAAAGTAAAGATGAGCGGAAAAATTTAGCTTGATGCAATTAGGTGAACTTAAGTCTAAATTTTCTAAATATTGTGGGTGTTTAAAACCAGCAACGGGTTTCGAAATAATATAAAAATGATTTTTTTCCATCATACAAGAAATGATCTTAGAACTTTGTCCACGGTAGTTATTCGACAGAAACTTTTACAACATCATGAATCAAAGATTAAGAATGTTTATTTAGAATTTTAGCGCCAAAATAATTTCAACGAATCTTTTTGGCATATAAACTTATTCATATTTTCAGATGAAGATGACATTTTAGAAAAGTAGGACAACATCAACGAGCGATTGTTCAGCATTGCCTGGACTAACATTTCAAATTTTAAAGAATGTTATTAGTTATGAAAATTTCACATAATAATTTTTTATATCAAAATATTTCTTTCATAGAAAATTTTCAAAGATTTTTTTGCGTAATTTACGTAAATCATCCACAGGCTTTTTGCTTCTATTCGTTACAAAAAGAAAGACAAAGACAGTCCTACAAAATATGAAAATATGATGATCTTTTTTGTTCACTGATTTGAGGTGTGCGGTCCACCCTCTTTTAGCAGCAAAACGGGTTATTTTGATCAATTTTTTTAGATAGGTTCCAATTATAAATATTGATAAAGGAGGAGGAGGTTTCACTCAATACACGCACTCCCGAAATCCACAAAGAAAAACTTTTTTATTCATTTATGTGAGTTTTTATCAATGGAAATCCTGGTTGAAAAAATGTCGAAAAAATGTGAGGGGTGTGTACCGTTGATGCAATTTTCGAGATAGACGATCTGAAACAAAAAAATCAAAGAGTTTTAGGTTCAATATGTTAATAGCTATAGGGCCAAAAGAGCGATTTTTGATTTTTGCAAAATTGACAGAATGGCGGACATTTTTTGAAAAATCACGAAAAAACATGCTTTTTTCACCGTTTTTGGCCGAAAAATATATTTAAAATCAGAATTTTGAAAACTATGGTACTATAGCTGCAGTCATAAAAAATGTTTGGTGAGAATCGCTTCAGTAGTTCCCGAGATTTCATCAACGCGACGTTGAAAAATGCGGTGAAAATTTTGTTTTTTAAGAAAAATCGCGCTTAGGTGACAAAATGAACGTTGCCCAAAAATACAGCTAGACTGCTCCGATCTTTATAAAATTTTAATATAATATTTCTGCATATATATATCCTTTCCAAAAATGCAATAAAAAATTCGATTTTTTGAAAATTATAAAGAGGGTAGTCTCCTTCGTTGTGGTTTTTCACTGATTATGCTGTAGGTATACATTGAAAAGCTTTCGAAGAAAATCATTCAAAAATTGAACGTGCTTATAAAAGTACAGTTATTTAACTTGATCATGTGCCGAGGATTCTGAGGGCGTGAGGAAAATCACAAAACTTCTAATGCATTTTTCTTGAAGCAATACTTCCCGATACGGTCAGCACGACAGCTCCGAAAGTTTTCAATAATTTTCATGTTTTTTCTGTTTTAAATCATTGTAATTTCTGCCTCTATAGTTTCTCGAGCAAATTTTTGATAATTTCTACTATTTCAACTTTAACAAACAATTGAATTTTGAATATTTTATCTTCCGTGTTTGAAAAAATAGAAGCAAAATCCGGCACGTTATCATTTTTCAAAATCATCTATTTTCAAAGATTTTGTGATTCAGATCAGGAGGTGGTAATTTGTAAAAATTTATTGATGACAAAAAAAATTTGTTGAAAATGATTGTCAGGTTTACAAGAAAGAACCAATAAATAATATGCAATTCAAACTTTTTCAGACTATTTGTAAAACGCAATAGTTCCTCGGACCTCATTTTTCGAGGCGCTGGATGTATTCATTCATTCATTTATTCATTCTTACGGAGGTTTCTCTATGAAATGTTAAAATTTTCAGTTGGAAATCGTTATTTTTATTTATTCAGTACATTCTGAATAGGCGTTTGCTGTTTTACTATGTTTTTATTATTTTTAATTACTCTCAAAGTTTCATACAACAGTATTAGTTTCATATAACTATACTATTAACAGTTCTCTTTCATTTATATAAGTAACCTAAGACTCAATCAGTTTGTCCTCATCTGCCAATAATAATTAATCACGAAAATTTGTCCCAAAATAAACCAAAAGTATGACATTTTCACCTCATCACCTCGAAATCATTATAAAATTCAACGACGACAAGACGATGGTATGTTTGTCGTAAATCGCAATAAGAATTTCTTTTTGGCAAGAAAATCGCATTGGCGTTGATGTGACAACATCGACAATAAAACAATCGTACGTCCTTTTCATTTCGAAAATAATCCGCGCTCGAGCCAAGAATAGATAAATCGAATTTTCAAGATTCAGATTCATCTGCTAATTATGTGCGAACTACCTGCCCAATCTTGTATGTTTGCCTTGGGAAATCTTTGAGGACTGTTTCGTCGTTGGTCTTAATTAAATTGGCACGCTTGACTTGAGATGAAAAACGGCTTCTTTCACAAACGATCACTCAAAAGTTGGACGGAGCAAATGCTTTGATATTTCGAATTTTATGTGTCTCATTAGGCGAGGCAGCAAGATACCATTTCGTTTGACACCATCCTTGCTGTTTGATATGGCCGAGGTGCAGACTGATTCACGTTTGTTTAAATTTAGCTGGTTGCAATTTTTAAAATTTTCTGGGATTTTTATTGCAACTGAAACTCTGGTGTTGTTTAAAAAAGAACATAAAATTAAAGCAAAAAAATTAAAATCGATTAAATTAAAAATGTATGATATCATTTCAGTCGCTGGAATCACCTTAAGCGCAGTAGCAATTAGTATCGCTGCATTTCTGCCAAGCAGTAAAAAAGACAAAAAAAATTAAAACAGAAGCTACAAGATAAATGTCCTTCAATGAACACGCGAATTTGGTGGAATTGGCCGACACACAAGACCACACTGAAAGTATTTTGCGCCTGGTTGTGCGTACAATGGCCACCCAATAGAATTTGAATTTGCAGTCGCCGACCCGGTAGGGGGAAAATGGAATGGCGACACGTGAAAAGGCAATAATTCTTCACAAGTCGTCGAAGAAAATAGCCGGGAAAGTTGCCCACCATTTTTTTCTTCAATGTGCTGAATGAAAATCTAAAGACATTGGTATGTACATATTTTGAAATTGAGGCGAGCGTGATTTTTGAAATAGAGCCAACGATTTAAGCACAATTTAATGTGTATTTGTGTGAAAACTGCAAAAGTCTGGTCATTTTGAAAACGAACATAGCTGGTAATTTATGTCTGTTTTAAAGTGAGGAAAGATTTTTATTTTGCATAATTTGCACCTCTCATTGATTTTTGTAAACGTCGTATTTTAGGTTGCCAAATTTAAAATAGTTGAACATTTGTTTTAAGTGAAAAACAAAGCAATGATGATAGCTATGATTCCCATAATTTATTTATAAAATATGTTCTGTATGATATATTTTTCTAGCAACCAAGTTTCCAGCTAATTATCGAAGAACATCACACGAAGGTTGGAATTTCTATCTCATATTCGGAATTTTATGTAGTTTTCAACTAATAATATATTTTATTTGAATCACATGTTAAATCGATCAGCGGTTTTAATTTTATGATAATTTTCAATTGTACACGCACATTTGATACGTTTTAAAACATTTATCATAATCTTACTGCGCAATTTTCGTCTTCTAGCTTGCCTGGAATTATGTAAATCGGCAACTTAGCGCGTGATAGAGCTACGAAAACAATTAATTTCTAATTATTGAAGCATTTGATATCAGAGCTTGAAATAGATTTCATCGGAATAAAATCAAAATTTGCTGATAGAGAACGAATTTATTTTTTTTCTGATGGAAATCTTTGGTCTTTGAATTGGGATATTTCATATCTCAATTATTTTTCCAATTTAATGTTCATTCTTTACTTTTGTCTCAATAATTATAATTGGGTTAGTTCGAACGTAAAAAAACTAATTCGCTTGAATATAATAACAGGAACAATGCACTCACTGAATTCTATAGCGGCAAAACCCAAAAATAGATATTTTGATTCGGTTTTTTAGTAAGATCATAAAATCAATTTAATTTTGAAATAATTATCCCTCTCTCAAGAACTGAAGTTCTTTAATTTAATGGCATTTAAATCCAACTATTTCATTACTGCCTTTTTTCAATTGTCCTTTTATAGATCGCAATGAAAGATTTGTGACCCGCAACGAAGTTTATTTAAATTGTAAATTATGCTTTATGATGGAAATGATGAGAAACTGTGTGCAAAATTCATTGATATTCGATGAGTTTTGCCCAGGAAACAAATTTAATAACAAGTATGTTTGACTATGATAAACAGTACTGGGGCGTTTTGGTTACTTGTGTTCTCTTAGCATCTTTATTTCAATAGAAAAAGTATTTACCTGATTTTAACATTCAATGCAGGGATATTTCAATTTACGAAGCAAACTTTTCAAACGTGGCTGTCAAAAAGATGCATTCAGAGATGGAAAATGAATTGAACTTGATCTCATTGAATTATGGTTTTGCATCAAAGTTTTATTTATATTTGGTACCAAGTTATTGAAAAGCAGTCCCCATTTCCATAGTAACAAGTAACGAGGTCATCAACTTTTCCGTTGTGCATGCAGCATTTCCACTAGCTCTCAAGACGTGATCGATAACCCCATCGAAATAAACCATAAAAGTTTATCGAAAACATGCATTTATCATCTGAAACTGTCTAAAAATAGGTTTGATTTTTTCGCATATCGATTTCCTTATGAAAAAGTCAATTGTCTAAAGGTGTTGACGACTGGACAGCAAACACGAATAAGATTCGTATCAGAAAATGTTTGTCATCTTTCACATTTTATTCACACTCTACATATTCAAAATCTTTACAACTTTAACATGCATTTGAAATCAATATCTTTCTTCGCGTTCAGTTTTAAATTAATTTACGCGAAATTATTAATATTCATAATTTCCACTGAATATCTTGCAATCGAATCCTATCAAAACAATAATCAGCTGCAAATATGGAAACGTAAAAGAATACTCTCCATTGGAGCTTAATAACATGTCGGCCGTTGAGTCAATCAATCATGCGCAGCGTGTGCTCGTTTCGAAACTTAATACACATTCGCGTTTTGTAACGAAAATATCTGAAAGATAATATCGTCAAAGTGGTGGTCAGCAAGCATCACAGTTTGGATGAGATACCTACCTACACCAGATGAAAACCAGGTCTACACTTAATGATTGGAAAACACTCAATACTTAATCAGTGATATGTCTCCCATGCAGACTTGATTTCATCATGGATACGAACTAAGATGGGAACTATCTTTTTTATTTCGTTAGATAATAGTAGCCTCGTGGAAGACAACTCCCCCCACCTGGGTATATTGTAATGAAATCAACGGAAGCTGTAAATCAAATTTGATGAAGCAGGTAGTAGATGTTGTAGGATATTTGATAGAATAGTTAGGCGTAAAAAAAACTAAGTCAATTAATTGGCAAAAGATACTACCAAGCAGCTTAGCTTTATTTGAATCGAACTCGATGCATGACATAGTCATTTTTTTGGATTCGATTTCAAATCTTTCATTGTTTACTTTATGAAACAAAACTGCTTAATCATACTTATCTGCCGCGACAGCAAAACGATTTACTCGTCCCGAAGCCATACAAAAGACTTTATTGAACTTGACTAAAATTTTACACATTCACTCCGTTTATGAGTTCGTCTGAATATTCAACAATAAATTATTTCGCTTGCAACAATGGACATGGACATCTAGTTCATAAAAGCAACAAAATCAACCAGATATCATAAAGTTGTCTGTGAAAGCTTCTCAATAAAATATCTTGGCCCCTACAGTGCAACAGATCATATAATATACTTTATTTGTTGAGCCCGAATGAATGTATGAAGGTTGCGCTACCCGCTGAACTGATCTTTGAATGTGGCTGATCCCGGGGTCTGATCGCACCATTCATAGCCACAAGGTGACAATTTTCAATAATCTCTTGATTTTCGTTTTATTTCAGAATACAGAATCGAAAGAAAGGAGCAATGAAAAAAGAACTTGTTCGAATGTTTCATGTATGCAGTTTGTGCTCAAAAATGGAATACGCATATTGAGTTAAAATTGTTTACTTACTCTAAGAGATGAATTTGATATTCAAGCATCATACAAGAGCTGCTGATTATCGGAAATCGGAATACATTTGAATATGTTAAATTTTCAATTTAAAAAATTTTGTTCGATATTATCTACGTTTTTAAAGTTAAGCTCCGAAAATCAAATTATTTGAAGCAATAAAATTAAATCCAATGCAAGTTTTTTATAACAATTTCAACGACTTTTTGGGCCAAATATTGTACATATCTTATTCAAGTCAAACACAATGCAGACAAATAATCAATGTATCTCAACAACCTGCAAGGCGAGAGAATACTAATATTTTTCCGTTTATATTCAATGTGATCCTCCCCAATCATGAATGAAACTGGTTCTAGTTATTGACCATCTCACATAATTTAACGGCAACGACTAAACATGTTCAGTGAATGTCCTATTGCCGATCAAACTCTTCTTTTTTCAATAGCAATTCATAAAGCGTCGCAAACGATCGGGGCTAGAACTGATAGAGCGTTTAGAACATCTATTAAATGGAAATAATGTCTTTATGAGAACGATCCTCAAACCCGTTGACGAGTTGTGGATAAATGGAGGAGGCGACGTAACTACAAAAATGTTTTGTTGAGATTTTTATGTCACTTTCATAATTTTAATGAAGCAGAACAGAAATGTTGTTGTGACTATTTTTAATGACAATTTAGTGCGGGCTTGCGTAGGTATGACATCCTCCAGCTTGTTTGGAGATTTCGTTGTATGTTGTCGTGTTAACCCTTGATAGGTTTATTGGGTTGTTTGATATTTATCTTCATATGATTAGTATGAAATGACATTGAAATTTCAAAAATTTCCATACAGACAGTAATAGGAAACAAAACTAATAGATATTTCAATGTTTAACCCATGCACTCATATTAAATTTTTAGAAACCTGTAGTTTGTCCCAAACGAAAATTCCCTAAAAGGGTTACCTATGCATAATCCCGATACAAACTCTTGCCCCGAAGACCATATACCCCAATTAGGAACATCATTAATGCCTGTGGTGAGTTTCGACTAGCCTTCTTATTTAATCTTTAAAAATATTTCAAAATTATGCTGAATCGATTCGAAGGCGAAACCGACGATTGCCTTTCTGGCAAACCACTTTATGACACATCAGGTGACAATGTTTTCAATAACACGTTTCGATCTTTCCATACCTACCATTTTTGAGTGGTTCAAGACAACATATGAAAACGATCCACGATCGAGTCGTTGACTAAATGAGACATTAAATTCAATAGAACGATAATAATTTGAGTTGATTGTAGGCAACTAATTAAGACTGCATTAATTAGTAGGATTTGATCGTTATGTATAAATTCTTATAACAGTTTTTCATCGACTGGTTTTGCACCTAGTGTAAATTTAATTTATTGGTTTTATTCAAAATTAGGTTAGTTAATTGTTTATGGTTTTGAATTTGCATTTAGATGAGATAATTTGGTGATTTGTCGCTAAAGGTTTTAGCATGGTTTTATTGGAGATATTTAGTTGGACTGTATAATTTTTCTACTAATTAACAATAAGGTATCTTATATACGTTATTTAATAAAAAGAAAACCAGACAAAGTTTTGTCTGTTTTTCATACGTACCTATGGATCATATGTTCTACCTCGAATTCTGGTTTGAATTGAAAATATTTTGCTAGTCGTACCTAGTGCGATGGATTTGTCTTGCTACTGCTGATTTATTCAATTCATATTATATTATCGTGCTATTTCAATCAAAACTCACTTCACTAAATTATTCTTCCTTTTTTTCAGAAATTTGAATTTTCTATAGGAAAAATTAAAAACAATTAAATTTGATATACGACCTATCAATTCACTGGGATTTTTTTACATTGGAGAATAAATTTAAGAAGAATTGAATCGGGTCTGTTTGCAGACAGAAATGCTTTTTCCAGCACTTTAATTGAATCTCGAATTGCAGCCGAACCAAATAATCTTTTTTGAAAATTTTGTAAATTTTGCCATATGAAGGCCTACATTTAAGACAGTTCTTTTTCTTTAGTTAATTATTTTATTTTATATCCGAAAATGGCACAAAACCATTATAGTTTCAAAAATATGTATGTGTGGAGTTTATTCTTAAAGTGTGCATAAATTTGAGAGGTAAGCTAAGCTTAGCTGTGCCAAAAACAGAAAGGATTTGGAAGCAAACAATCTAAAAATCTAATTTTACTGGCTTGGAAAATTTGTTTGGAGGAAGTGTTTCGAAGCGATGTTTTATATATTATTCAAACAATGCTTCCAAAAAAAGTCATGGAGTTAGAAGTTTTATTTTTCATCAAATTATTTCTTTTTCCACATCTTTCTAGTAGCAGTGTTTTTAGGCTAGCTTTCTTGAATATGTTCTTGGTATTACTGTGAAATGACCGGGAAAACGAGGTCGCCCATAACTTTTAGGTTGGTCCATGGTTATTATAGCCTAATCCGGTTTTTCTGATAAAGAATATATCAGTATCAGAGCAGATTAAATAGGGGCCGTTGAAATATCACGGCAGATATACTGTGATGTTTACTGGTCAGAATCACATCAATATCAGAGCAAAATATTCAGACTATGAATTTGTGACGGGGTTGTACGTGGTCAGTAATATTTGACGCGCCTTCGAATTGTACACATTCTACAGTAAAACATCTCAAACACCTTTGATAGAAATTTATCTTTCTATAGGTAGCTGTGATTCTATAGCTGTGATAAAATCGATCGATCGATGATTCAGCAAAAAACAACTTCATAAAATTTTGTTTTAAAGTTTAAATTTTCGACAAAACATAACATCATTTTGCAATCCCTAAAATTCACGCATAACTGGAAGCCAAAAATGCATATTTGAATCAAATATCCAATGATTTCTGTTGATATAAATATTATTTCTTGATCCATTTTTCGTCTATTTTGTATTCAATCCATCCAGGAAGAATAGTAGGTAGGCAATAGCAATAAATTGTCGGTACACAGCACACACAATTGCCGTTTCTTATAAATTATCCATGAATTTAAGTTTTATCTGTTTCGGATATAGCAAATCCATCGAAAATTCAATTCTACCAATAGTTTTAATTGAATTTTTCATAGCTTAATGCAAACATAATTTTCTCGGCCGTCGGAATCACTCGTTCCATCTGCCCCACAGCATCAATGCGCCACCGTCGTTACTTTGTCCATCATCCCACGAGGAATGCTACTATCCACATTCTTACTGACGCACCAGACCATCTCAATCAATTAGCAATTCGTTGAAACTTGAAAACTGTCAGTTTTCACAGCTTTTCCTCTTGCTACTCAACGCCCAGCCAAAAATTGCCTCGGCACACTCGTTGCGTGGCCACCACCACCTCACCACCTACACAGACAAAATATATCTACTCGTTGTTCGGAACATTAAATAACTATGTACACTGTTTTACGGTTGGTCTTTTTGGAAATGAAATTTTTCCCGGCGGCATCAGTTGAAAACGAGAGATCTCGGAAAAACTCAACTCTCAAAATTTCATCCCGTGGTCGCATATACAAAAAGGATGCTACGAGTGGCAAGCGGTGCGGGTGGAAATGCTCCATAAGATCGACGTCATTTTGAAAATCATTAACGCACGCAATTTCCTCGCCCGAGCATGTGTTGAGTGGCCATCTACACCTCCTCGATATGAAGAACGTTCCAACAAACACAAGGACACAAGGTATTATTTGCCATCTTTTCCAGCCGCACCTGCATACCCGCTAGGTATTGTCTTGAGTGTCAAGCGAGCGGAAAACTCGACAAAGGAGATAAGAATATTTGCACAGTTATGGGGAAGTGAAACCATAATATTTTCCTTCACACCCAATCCTTATGATATCGACCGATGAAAATGCTAATATTCTGCTAGAAGTCACAAAAGAAATTCCTTCTCCTGAAGGAAGATGATGGGTGGATAAAATCATTGGTAATTTCCCCAGCCGCCATTCGAAGCACGCAAAAGCCGAAGAGAGGGACTGCACTCACTGGCAGTGTGCTCCGCCTACTTCTCCTCAGAAATTTTATTTACTTTTCAGCTGTTGCTCCGCCCAATCAACAAAAATGGCTGCAGCTGAAGAGAAATCGGAGTGGGAATCAATAATGGTGGGGTATTTTAGTCAAGTGCATGATTTAGAAGTTTCTTAGTGTTTGCGATTTTCGTCGACACACTCTGCTATCGCAAAACGGTTTTTCTGCATGCATGTTTTCAGCATCGTTTCGACAGATGAAAGTTTTTGGGTTGCCCTCGAATAATTTTCACAACAATGCCAGCCTCGCCGGAATAGTGATGAGACAAATAATTTTGGTACTGTTGTACTTGAAGGGTTAATTTGTACAGATTTTTCAGATGATTTTAATGCAAAAAAAATTTGCCGCGCGGTTTATATTCCAGCGATGAAAGTTTTTAATATTATGTACAATTGAATTATATCCTAAATGCTAAATTAGTGTGTTAATATAAATAATTGCATTTTGATAAAAACATGTTGAAATTGAAAATCACGTTAGAAAAGCTTAATTATGAAATGTTTGTTGCACTAAGGACTCAATTGAGTAGCGGTTGTACTGATGCAAACTGTTTCGCACATGTTTTCGCCATTTGGTGTTCTTTGATTAATTACTTCATCTTTTGATGTATCCGTTGAAGAATTTTGATCATTCTGAATGCTTTTAATTGATCCTGCTGTAAAGTTATTTTCATATTTGCTGTTCGAGTTAACTTTAGCTGATCAAATTTACTAAATTGTTTGAATGCGAAAACGCAGATAACTGAGCCTTGATGTTCAATTTCGACTGGTATTCAAGAATTTAATGAGTCCTGCTGATATTTGCAGTGGTACATCATATTAACATCAATTTGAGAAATTGGAATTGAACCGAAGGCGAAGTTTTATTAGAATCTATTATGCAACCTTGCAACGATCTTACATATTGCTGTGCATCCGCAGCAAAGTGATAAACCGGAAAAGCACAGCCTTACAGAATATAACAAACAAGGAGCCTACAAGAAATTGATTTTCCAATTGGTTTTGAAAAAAGAATGATTGCACAAATCTGGAATCGATCTTTTCAGCCCTAAAGTTTAATAAAGCAATGGTTCAAAGCGTAAATGAAGATTTATTCAAAATATTGCCTGTGTAGATTTTCTTACAAAATTAAATTTAAACCTTGATGCATTATTCCACGAAATCTAGCTAAATTTTGTTGAAGGACGTGGGGGCCACGGATAATTACCTAGAACTCAAAGTGTTTTAAAATGAATTCCATCCAAAAATAATGACATCCGTTGAGCAGACAAAGCTAATGGTTTTTAATATTTATCTGAATTAATTCTATACGTTTCAAATTGCGTTTTTATGTTGACCAGCCTGTGAAAAATCTATGTATTGTATCTACCATCACTTGGAACAAAGAAAACTTGCATAAAGCGATGAAAAGGCAATCAAACATTTTAATATATTTTATCTGAATGACATTTAGTGCATAATGATCCGAATAATGAGTAAACTTTTGTAGTATATTTGTCAATTTCAATCATTCAATACTATGAACGTTGGTTTTGAAGTGATGGATTTTCTATCGAGTGGCTTTTATTATTTTTTACTGTAGTTTCTTACCAAATGCCAAGCGAGGTCTTCTTATATCCAATGTAACGTTTCCAGTTATCATATTACTTAAGCCTACATGCAAACACTGTAGTAATATATTAAGTGATTTGTTTATATTTTGATTGCCATTTTCTGAAGAATAGCTTGATTTGTTCAACATTGGTGGTTGAAGTGATTGTTTGATTGTATAGAACACTGTCGATTCGACAAATTGAATAATGGCAAATATAGATTTGAATGTTAAATTTGCAGAAAATTGACCAAGTCACTAAATCCTTTTATCATGTTTTCATGAAATCTATTTAAATTTAGGTAATATATTCGTTTTTCCACCTAAACTTTGAATTTGAGTTCACGCGAACAATTTAAAATGCTCGTAGATATTTTCCAATTTTGCCTCAAACTACCATCGAATACGCCATAAGCGAAATGCATAACGAAAAATCGATTTTCTTCAATTGGGTTGCAGTGACTTTTCATACGTTTCCCCTAAAAAAACCTACCACCCTATTTTGCTTCACCATATGCCACCGCGAAACCTAAAACTTTTCATAGATTGAACTGGAACAGCGCGAGTATTGCATCCCAAAGTAGATGTAACTTTTTGCAAGTAGATGCAAAGCACCATTTCATTATCCCCATCAAGCCAATGGAATCCCAAAGAAGCTGATGATCGTGAGGTTGCATCCCCCGACGACAGCACGAGAGCCGGGAAAAGTGCATGCAAATGCAAACAACTTTTGCGGTTGAACGAGCGAAACGACAGGACGAGGAGAGGTGCATATATTGGACAGTTGATGGTGCATTATGAAATCGCTTACCAGGAAAATGATTTTCAGCATAAGCGTATTTGCCTTTCGGGGAAATCAGCGTGAAATATAGAGAAAAGAATTGATTGCGGATATCATTAAGGGATCGGTAGGGATATAGGGATCTTGATATTTTTTTCATTTGATGTGCATTCAATTTGCAGATATTTCGTTAGCAAATGTGAGTGTTCGAATTTTGATTTGAAGAAGAGACTGTTGCAAACATTTCACTGCAAAATTTGGTACCTGGATTAGTTTTAAATAACCCCATAAAGAAACAAATGGATGTATTTGTAAATAGGAAAAAGACGGGAACACCCGCGTAGGAAGTTTCATCCAAAAAAATAATAATGGTTTTATACGAATGCATTGCCATATATTTTTCATTGCGTTTCATATTTAAACTCTTCAATCAAGTTTGAATTGAATATTGTAGGTTTGTCTGAATTGAATATACTAAAATGAAAAAATAAGCTCTTTGATTGTACTATACATTTAAATATATGCTTTTTAAATTGTGGAAAATAAACGGATGCAGCGTTGGGTCACAAACTGCTACAGCCTCGGGCCTCATCATCAGAGGAAGTCTTACAATGCACTACATTCATTTTAATGTTAAAGGATGTATAAACAATCTAATTTACAAACAATAAAGAACATGAAAATATATATACTGTAATAATAATCATTTTAATGATGTAAGTGCAAATCAAGAAAAATGCAACCACAATAAATGTGTGCGCTGATATGAAAACATTATCACTTTTCTCTCAATACTTTTCCATATGATGCATAGTCATTATTAATGAAATCAGTCTTAATGCTAAAATGTGATTATGAGCCTCACTGGCATTTTATCAGTCTCAAAGTAAGTAGGACCTAACCACGCATAGCATGCAGGATTGCACATGACAAACGATCTTGAGCGTCTGTTTGGTCGCGTCTCTTTATGTTTATTTGCTTTTCCATGCAGATAGATCTGCTTTCGAGATTTTGAGCAGAGAAGAATCCATTTCGCATTTACTTTTCAAACAATTTCTTTCATGGAGCCTCCATCGAAATTTTGCCTCGTTACCTCAAAAGTTCATAGTCCAGCGCTGAACAGTTGTAATTTGATACATTTCATGAAGACCAATAAAGATGGTGCTTACATGGAATTTCCATGTGAATGGTCACTATTCCTCTGATAGTTCAGTTAGTTCCTGAGTTAAACGTGCTTTGCCCGAAATTAATCTTTAAAACACGGGCCTTTTAAGCCAGGGTTAATAATAAGCTCGCACCAAAGCTCCCATAAACGTACTAGTCAGTAGGTCATAACTTACGAGTATGTTAAGAGTACTGCTTCCTCTGAAAGATCAGTTAGCCGCTTTCATACTCGATTTTCGTATACATTATCCAAACATTTAGTACCAAAATAATTGTAGCAATCATACAAGTTATGCAGTCTAGAGACCCAAAAAAATCTAAAAAACTACGAATAATATTGAATCAGCCGAAAGTCGAAAAAAATGCAATAAAATCACAAAAAATAACAAAATAATTCTTATCAGTTATAGAAAGTTGTGTGTTTTCATGATGAACCATAATGAAATAAAATCTTTATAAAATTAAACTCTTGGTTTTTTGACTCAAAAATTTTTATTTGCGAGTATGAGTCAAAAAAACCAAGAGTTTAATTTTATAAAGATTTTAGTATAATTCATAATTAAAACAGCTTTTGAGTCAATGAGAACTCGATCAAGCTTTAATTAAATAATGATATTTCGATGATTGGATAAAATTGATCTCTCATTTATTTCGATAACGAAAATGATTTATGAATAATAATAATGAATAGTCTGAATATAATATTTTGCAGGTACTTCGTTTTGAAAATCATAACGTCGATTTTGTGATTACATTCACTTGTTACGTGTTCCTGGGCACAAGGCACCAATGAACTAAAAGAAATATGACGAAACAGCACGATTCGAAAACTTCTTCGTACCATTTTCCATACAAATATCTATGAACAACATCAGTACCCAAGGCTTTCGCAAGTGGCATGAAAATTTTTCCTGGACAGGCAAGAACAGCTCTAATAAATGTGATTATAAATGCCGCAGCCATTCAAAATGGCCCGCGGGCTAAAGTTAAATAATTTCGCTGATTTGTAATGTGTCATATCGTCTTAGACGTTATTGTATCGCCGCCGCGGACAGATATTCAAAGCAGTTGGACTATTGCTCACGATATTTGCCACCAACATTCAACAGTCATGTTCGCGTTTGGACGACGTTGGTTGCGTTGAGCCTTTCTTGATGTTGTGTATAGATGTTTTTTTTATTTCACAGATTAGTTGAAGCAATCACACATTACAATCTATAATTCACGCTTTTTCAGATGTCAACGGCTTTGACATCCAGTTTTGAAGATAACGTGCAAGTCACGTTCAGCTCATGTTGAACGGTTGTCCTGCTGTGGTTTGAACATGTCTTGGGTGTTGTGTTGGTGTAAGATTTTATTGGTGCTATGCATTGGGTATGGCTTTTAATATGAGTGTGGTTGGAGCAAAAATAAATTTTCAAGCTTAAAAAATAAAAGGAAGCTCACCTATATTGAAAAAAGCAAATAATGTAGAACTTCAAAACAACCAGAAGATAGGAGCTTTACCTTAACCAACATAAAATTATATTCCTGGATGTCTGGTGCTACTTATATCATATCCAACAACATTCAACGTCGTGTGTACCTACAATGTGTATCTATTCAATCTAGTCGTCGTCCACTATATCTTAGCAATCGATCGCTAGATTTATTTCTCGCTATCATAAATTCTAATCAGTTAAGTTCAGATCTTATTTGACTCACTTCAAAGCAAATCAGTACGAAAACAAAATCTCACCTTCGAACTATGGTATATTGCAAGTGAATAGGAAAGCACCATATAATGGAATTGTACAAAAACCAAGGTATCTCAAATAACACCTTAGTGTAGCAATCAACGTAATCGTAAGCAGTAGGTAAAGCATTTTACCGTCTGGTATGCTGAGCTACATCTGAACAAAATCTTTTCGCTAATTGGATGGACGTAATCAACTTCCTGCATTTGCTGAAATGACTGCAGGCCATTTGGCACACTGAATTTGTAAGAATATTCAACAATTTCTTAAGTACTTTCACCATAAATGAAAACTCCGAGTCATTGATGCTGTATAGCTTTTATTTGAACTGAAATAAGTAGGTAAATAATCTTACTATAAATTTTATTTTGCATTGAGGGCCAAAAACAATTGATATCATTAAAAAATACTAAAATTATTGCGCTCGATGGCCCACCAGTGAAAAAACGTATTTGAACATACTCACAAATATTGTATTGTACTGAAAATTTTAATTACTATTCTGAGACATCAGTTCTTTGATTTAAACCACTGGGTGGGTGTAGTAACCCACCCACAGTTCAAAAAACTAGAAAAAATATTTTACATTGTCTTTGTTTTATCACCGATTCCCGAACAGGGTTTGCCAGCAGTGGAAACAACGCCTAGCGTCGGCCAAGCATCGGCGTGCAACGAACGGCAAACGGTCAGCTGCCAGTGTTGGCGCAGTACCAATCGGCTGCACTTGGCCAGCACTGGCGATCGGCACTGGCCCAGTGCTTGGTGCTGCAAAATAAAACTCAGTCTGCGCTGCAACTAAAAAAAAACTAATTTATGCCGCGTTATTATTACATTTTATGATACAATATAAATTCGAGATGCGGAAATAATGTGCAAGCCCTCCGAATAGTGGTGGATATGGCCGCAATTTGGAGAAGAAGACGCACACTTAATTTTTCAATATCTTGAAAAGTATGATTCGCACGAAGATGCTATGTATGGCAAATATGGCAAAAATTTAGTTTGGCACAACTTTCAGACACCTTGTTTGCCCATTGCGAAAAAGATAAAGGTTAAAAACTGTGAAAACACAACCAGCAGCAAACAGTCTGCATTTGAGTGCTGGCACAGTGCTGTAAATTGGCACAGGGCCCAATGCTTGGAGCAAATTACTGAAATATAACAATTCAAGACACAAGCAGAATATTAAACGATTCGTAGGAAGATAATTGTCCTTTTTAGAAGATTAATACTATAAAAAGAAATCTTGAAACAACTGCAACGTATTTTAAGCACAGCCATCAATGATTTGCGTGGGGAAAAGACACTAAGATTACATTTTAAGACAAAGTTGTTTTTCAACTAAAATTCACTCAGTAGATACAAATAAATACAAACACAAATAAATCAAAAAAATAAGATTTACAATGATCGCTATCTGGTGCATGCATTCCACCAAGCAAAGTTAGAGGAACATTTATTTTATATCTCATTTGCTCGTTCTCATTATTCAATACTTTCTCGTTTTTCGAAAACCCGATTCTTGGCAGAAGTAGGGTCTAGGTTTAAAAAAAATATGAATATGAAAATAGTTCATAATTTTTGTCGAACATATTATTGATTTGGCTTCGGTTGAGCATACGTTATAAATAGTTAACGATTTTTCACTTTGAAACATGAACTTGATTTTCTTCAAAGTAAACCTTTATTAAACTGAAATTTCTATCAATCATATTCTGATTTTTCACATTAGTACGACAAGCTAAATTCATCCCAAACTGCATTTTTGCAGTATTTCTGCGTAATTTCAAATGAAAATATTAAAAAGCAAACGCGAAAATGGGATCCTGATTACAAATTGAAACTTTTTAGTGTCAACAATTTTGATAATTTACCGCAAGAGATACTACCACACAAGGAAAACATCAAGGTCATTAATGCTGAGCACGTAGTGCCAAGTCAACCGTTTAAATAGTTAATTATATTAAGTTGATAAAAAATCCTCGCATTTTTTATTGCTGATGGTATTTATCAAAAGCAGCTTAACTTGCAAAATTGTTTTCGTTGAAGCGAAATCTTCATAGCGGAACGCTTCCCACAAATTTTCCCAACATAACTCATGTCAATTCAATTATACAAGACACAAGTCTTCAGTTTGCTCAAATCATGGTCACTCGCACGCTCCCAACAAACAAATGCCAAATAACCTATAAAATCAAATTGCAAATGTTTTAATTCCATGTAAATTATGCGGAAAACACCACCTTGTCGGGTTATTTATTCAAAATCATACATGCTCCACCTGAAATGCAAATGTGTAAACGGTTCGAAACCAACGCGATCTGAAATTATAGTGATAATTAAGTTTGACACCTAAATCAGTGATTAGTCGTCTAATATTTTACAAATTTTATTGTCTGATTTGAATATTTTTTTCATCGTCATTGGTCCACACCAGGGCAACGACGACAGCCAGCATAATGCTGCGTTCGGAAAGGAGAAGAGGAGCTAAGCCCCCGTGATAATAGCAACCAGAAACCGGTAAATTATCTCAAATAATTTCAAGTATTTGTGAATCTTGTAGACAATCATTCGCTACTTTTGTTTATTTATTTATTTATTTCAGATTCAGATGCTAGCGAAGCAGCGCAACAAAAAGTCATCCACCGCACCGTATCCACTGTGTCTAGATGTGAACGCCAAAGATACATCCGAGCGAGTACCACTGGTAGGATCCCAGTTTCGTTGCTTTATTTATCTGGAAGTTATTATGCGAAATATTTTGACTGAGAGGATCGTTGGCAATTTATTTATTTGACGTCAAAAATGTACATTTTGGCACTGTTCATCAGCAGCCTGGTGTGAACATTGCCGAATTTATTAGATAATGGATTAATCTAATTTATTTGGACTGCTATCGGAGGTCCTAAGAGGTTTTGCCACTTTGAACGGGAACACGATAAGCTTAAATGGCAAATGGACGATGGAAACTAATATCAAATTGTTTTAAGTTGAATTATGAGTTTGGCGGATTTGCGTGAATTTGGCAATATAATCGATTAGCACCTGACAAAAAAGCCAAGACGGAGGTTCTCACAGTTAAGTGATAGTTAACGCTTAAATATGACTCTATAATTTATCGAAATCAAGCCAAACAAGGTGTTTTGACCTTTCGTCATTGCATATTTACACTATCAATTGAATTAATTGACGATAAGAACAAATTTGAAAAGCTGGGATTATGCAAATGCAGTATGTCCCAAAAAAAATTCGAGATAAAATAGCCTAAGAGTAAAGCTAACCTCGACATGGCAAAAAAATAACCAAAAACACAAAATACGTTACAGATCCACAACAAAGCAAAACGTTTAAACTATTGATGCTTTGAATTTTTTCAAAACAAAATTGAGTTTTTTTGAACTATTGGCAAGTAATTGGCGGTCCAAGCATCGCGGTTGTGAGTCTTTTTCGGAGGTAATTGGGAAGGAACCAGCTTTTTGTTTGGGAAATTGCTCATTTTTGAAAAGTGAAAAAGAGTTGAGTTACAGATGTTTGCGTTTCGGCGCGGATCTAGTTCCCGTTTCGGGATTCAGAGTGAGATAATTCTGGTGCTTATAATGTTCATCTCCGTTCCCCTCTTTCCGGGTGAAGAAGTCGAGTAGGATTGCCCATCCGTGGCCATGGTCGACTGTGGTCTCAAAAAGCAGACATAACGAACTTCTGGAACCTCAACCTGTGAAACGATAAATGCCCATGGAAAGAGTAGAACGAAAATGAAATCTTTCTAGTAAAGGTGGTGTTTCTCCATAAAAGTCAAAATAGTATTTTTATTTTTGCACTCTAAGTTAATGTAGACATATTTTTGTTTTTCAATTGAACAATTCATCATAAGTTTTCTTCCGTATCGCATTTTCTGCATTTATCCTTACTTATTCGTTGCAGTCCTGTACTTATCTCAAAATCGTTCGCAATAAAGTTGGAGCAGTCTAAAATAGTTGATTTTTGTTTTAATTGAAAAGCTCATGAGAAAACTCACTTTCAGAGGTATGCACGTGCTAGGTAGATCTGCTCTTCTGTATTTTTTTTAAATAAAGAATGTGTGATTATCTACTAAAACCGATCGATGACATTGTTTGTATCAATTTTTGTTCACGTAAAGTTGGCGGTAAAAAATTATTTAGACTGTTGTGTGAAAAAATGAGAGCATCTATTTATTATGTAGTCAAACTTGTCAAGATATTTCGTGAAAACACAAAAATTTAATTTTTTCGAGCTAAAAAACCTTTTAAATTTCATCCCCTTCAAAATGACGAACGTAAAATAACTAAGCAGCAAAATTATTCAGTAATCCCAAAAATCTTTGTTCCTTGAAGCTAACTTTAGTCATTCGTCCCAATCGAATAATCAGTGATCTAAACGTGTAATAGGAAAACTAAAATAAATGATAATATCAGTCGGCGTTTAAAACGTTTAACGTGTTAATTAAAGAACAAATAAGTATCTTCAACCATTATTCAATCAATTGCCAATGCTAAATTTCAAAACACCAATCAACCGACACCAAATAAAACTGATTGCAAGTTTTTTTTCAATCGCAGCAACCAAAACCACACATAATTCAAATTGTACACATAGCCTTCCGTTTAATTTCAATGCATCACTACTAACAATAATTTTCCATCATTTTATACACATTACAAATTGCAGAAATTTTGCAGTACAATACGCTACCTGCTAACAGTAATTCAAAATTAAATACGCTATATATTAAAGCATTATGCTCAACCCGAAAAGTTCAGCGGAATTCTTGAGAGCCAGGATGGTATTTGGAAGTGATGAGCCGAAAATGGCCCTCACTTGTACTGACATCACGAAACTATTAACCTCGTTGATTAGGTTTAATGGCATTTCAATTAAAGAATTTAGCCCTGCAGGTGCGTGTGATTTTTCAGTTTAATTATTAATTGAACATCAACAGCAGATAACTGTTGCAAATGGCCTTGAAAGTCAATGGAATGGAAAATTTTTATGCGTGGATATTTAAAAAACTACTGTCGTACATGAAAAAAGTGAGGTAAATGAGGAATATTTAATTTAAAAAGGAGATGTATTTGAAGGGATCGCTTAGACTGACGTTATTCACAAAAAAATTACACGAAACCCATCAACTCAGTATTAACAATAGAAAATTCAACTCAGTATCACTGGACACAAAAATTGAATCTCGTAACATATCAAAATTTACTAATATGTGGTTCAAATAATGAGAACAATGTAGGTGATACCGGTTTTATGTCCTATTAAAGCATATACCCTGCTGAAAGCATTGAACCTTTAATTTTTTTGATTTCAGATGTCAGAACTGAAAACAATAACGAGAAAGCTCGATGATTTTATTTCTCCTGATTAGATTAATAAATTTGAAGACTCTGAAATATAATTCCAATTCAAATTTTCTGAGAAATGGAGAAAAACATTGACGTCGTACCACAGAGGGTTTTGTTTTTTGAGTCAATGCACTGGATACTAGATTTTAAGTCTCTGATAATCTACCAATGAAGAAGTTCAAAAAATTGTCTTCGGAAAAGGAAACTGATACTGAGTGATATGACACGGGATGAAAATTTCGCTGGCGGACAGTCAGCATTGTATGCGGTCTCAACCATACCCTTATACTCGTCATATGCATAAATTGGTGAGTGCAAATGGCGGTAAATATAAATAAATAAATAAGTAAATATAATAATCTTTTTCAAGATTGAAAATATATATTTCTAAACAGCTTATTGTAAACTTGAATAATTTGTCGTGGAAACAACTAAATTTTGAAGTTTATTTTCGTACCGCACACTTCTCTCTATGTGCAATTTTGAATACGTGTAAAATTTCTCATCTCATAAACATACATGTTGTTTTAAATACGATACAGAACAATGGAAACAGTCATTCGGCATTTACGAAAATCATAAACATTAATCAAAACAAACTCTTTCTTTTTGTAGCAATCTTCTGATACACCTACATAAATTAAACGCCTAACCCTGGGAAAGTAAAAGAGAGTTTAGTATCAAACTAATTTCACAAAACTGTATTTCGTCAACCATTTTCGTTTCATTTCCATCATATCCCCGTCGCCCACCTCAAAGATGGGAGCTTAAAAGTCATTTACGAAAAATGGCTAACGTTTCACGCTTCAGCAGTTTCACAACAGTCAATGCACTCCTGTTCTTGGAAAACGGTAATAATTGTTGACGAATACAATTAGAATGACGAAATGCCGCCTACTCCCATCGCTACAAAACAATTCGCAATTATCACAGAATGAGCTCATTAAAGTCACATCGCTGAACGATTGACATTAATTTCCCTACAAAATACTTTAATTACGGCTACGCCATAAAATAGATCTTTAAAATAGCTGATGATGTTCATAAAAAGAATTTGATGTTGAAAAAATGCCTAAAAGATACTCCCATCTACAAATAGCTTCATTTAGAGTCATCACGCAGTGATGAATTATAACGAAATCACTGACCATAAAATTTTGGAAAATTTTAGGGAAGATTTGGGTGAAATGCGTGAAGGGGTCTGTGCATGAATTGCCAAGTATCGCGAAACAATGATGAATTTAGTTTGGAAGTTTGAAAAAGGGTTGAAGTACTGCCAGTGGCAATGGAACCATTTTGGGACACGCTTCAATTTATCAAACCTGGAACCTTTTCAACGACTGAGTATATCTTGTTCTTCAGAATTGTGGAAATTCATGAGAAAATGAAGCAACATTTTTCGTACCAAAGATTTTATCCATTTTTTATCAATTTAAAGAAAAATGCAGTCAGTTTGCTGAGTGCACTCTCCATTGAAGAGTATACTGTTTCGATTCTCGAAGTTGTTATTAAAACAGTTAAAATCGATTCTAACTCTTCCTATGCCGTCCCTGACGCAGCAACATGACGAATTAATTCATAAATTCAAACACTACTGAAAATTTGTTGACTAATCTGCGTCAGATTTTATCAATGTTCACTCATATCCTCGAAAGTCAGTGAAACAAGCAAATTACTGTCGGGCCTAATTCTCGCTTGGTTTGCGCAAGGTGTTTAGGGTCATGCGATACCATCGACAAGAAAACCGGCAAAGACGTAGCCATCATTTCGAAAAATGTACGAAACGGAAAATTGAGTGTTAGGAGAACAAACAGATTATCTTCAGCTTAATTGCCAGGTATTCGACTTCAATGCTTTGACACCTGCTCACATGGCGTGGACTAGCCTCGATTCGGAGCTGATACAAGTGGGTTGGGACAGTGAATGGTGGCATATTTCCAAAACAATTTCACAAAATTTGTAATTCTCTGGCTTGATAGCCTGATAGCTTTCTTGTGAGGCCAATGAGCAGCACCTCCATTATCCCAGCAAATTGCTTTATAATTGTCTACAAAAATAATTGCTATTATTGCACATCGAAACTTCTATCTGATGTGTTTATAAAGCGGTGCTATGCACTTCTGGGTCCTGAGCTGCCGATCATCTCCAATCTCACATCCCAATCGAGTTGTTGCTTATTTGTAGAACCCTCTCCTAATCGAGGCAACAGCCAACATATTATTTTCCAACCGATCAGATTTGACCCGGAAGATAAGAATTAATTTTCGTCTTGGAAGTTGTCGTCCTAATGTTGGCTGCTATGATGGCAAGGTGTCTAAAACAAATGAAGATTTGCTTCTAATGACTGTAATTTTGGAGAGATTAGTAGATTCATCAACATAACACTCGTTTCGTTCTTTCCGAAGGGAGGCAGATGGTCCTTGGCGATGCGTGGATAGTTTCTGATTCAGTAGGAATGCCGAAAGGAAACACATACGTCGCCATTTATTGAACTGAGGCTGATCTATTGAACTAAGGCTAGCACTAACATTTTTTGTAGTTCATTCGAAATTCTCAGCTAAATATATGATTAAAAAAATTTGCAAAAGTCGTTAAGGACATTGGTGAAATTCCTCATACTTTGATATGATCAAAAATAAATTATTGGCAGATAGCTATCGGAAATAGTACGGCGTCTCACATTGCGCAGTTCGGAAGACAGTTACCCTGAAAATATCATCACTTTTCCGATACGATAAATGTTTGTATACATTATGCTTGAACAGTGATGTTTTGAATGAAATCCTAATTATCCAAACGCCCGGTTCCTGCAAATAACGGAATAGCTGATACTTGGAGCTCATTAACGCAAATCTAACATGTACAGATTCAAACGACCAATTATGACCGACCATAACCAATGATTTTGCAGTGGTAAACTATTCATTCAGTTTAACAGTTTTTCCGACTCGAGCTTCCATTCAACTCATTATATCTTTCGTAGAAGCCTGAACAGTCATAGGCATCCAGCTGAGTGGATTTTCGATAATTCCAGCTGGCGAGCGAGGATTCTACTTTCGTGCCAGAATTAATTGAGCACCTTAAACTAGCGTAAGCTTTGTTAATTGCACGAAATCACTTACGTAATTATTTAAACGAGTTTTTCATGATATTCTCGCTACTGAAAAATGTGCAAATCAAATAGAAAATTAATCTCCCACCGATTCTCATTTTATTTGACAGAGAATGATGGTTGAACATTTCAACAGGATAACGCTCCCAATCATGAAGCCTGCTGAATCCGGAATGTGGACCAGTCCAAAAAAACACAATCGAGTCTTTGAATTCAGGTATGTAGCAGCTATGCATATCGCATGATTAGATATTTCCTCTGAAAATCAATGATCAATGATGGTGCCTAGTCGAGGATATTTCTTCTGAATACGTTTTGATATCTGAAATTAATTCGGTAGCTCTATGATTTATTATGAATCCAATCGAACGAGTTATAGGTAGCTGCCAGTTTCATCATTTTAATTGTTAGTAAATTCTTCGAAAACCTGCCTCGGATTTAGATTTGAAACGATCTATTGACTATTAGCGATTTTTTCGACGGCCAACCAGTGCTCGATGCTATATATATGCATCGTGTTTACCATAATCCCTTGCAGATAAAATACCAAGCAAAACAGACTGCTAGGTAGATGTGATAGACATAGAAGGTGAAGAAGAAAAAACGCTACGTTATGAAGAAATGCAGGTGATCTTTCCCAAGACCCGACCAGCAAGAACTCTCTCCGGGCTCATAAGCGCGTGATATGTAAACGTATCGATCAACGATCACGGCAAGCAAGCCAGCAGGCTGGTGAGCCAGCGAGCAAGAAATCTGAAAGAAAAAGAAGCAGGAAGACAAAACCACTGGTAACACCATTAGGCAATGGATTGTAGCTACCAACTTGCGTAAGATCTCAACATCTTGTATCTTGATTCGAGATCGTTCAAATCGCGATCAGTCACACTGATCTGACCAATTGGACATGATTGATCGGATTTTTCTTATGTCCGAACATTTATTTATGTAAATGTTCTTCGCGTCCATGTTATATACAGAGGTAGACAGGTAGGTACCTGGAATTCCAGCAGGCGAACAAACAAAACAGTCGCGGACCAAGGTAGTGAGTGCCTGAGCATGAACATGGATATGGACATGAATAAAAACCACCGAATGTGAGGCTGAAATGTTCGCATGATCAGCAACAAAACATTCCTTTCAATTACCAAATTTCTTAGCGTGGATATACCATATATATGTTTGAGCATTTCGACGTTCTGCGCATACCGTCCGAGTTAGTGTGGATGCCGAGATGTTTAATAATTTCATACGCCCAGCATGGCCCTCCTGGGATTTTAGGGGAAATGCGCCTGATCCAGGTCATAAATCATCTTACTGGTGAGAATAACAGGAGCACTGCCATATTAAAAACGGACTCCCGGAAAAACTATCGATATTATGCCAAAAAATATGAGTTTGAAATCACAGTCTCTAAAATATGGCAGCTGCTAAAGATGCAGGAAAATATTGAAGCAAAACGCTTATTTCCCGACAGAAAACCTTTCATTGATTTTTTTTTGTGTCAAGAAAAAATAGAAACGGAAGCAGCCGATCAACTGTTTTCTATCTTCGGGTTAGCCCAATTAATTTAGCAAGACGTTACAGTAAAGAAGTCAAACATGGATTTTGAGTTGGTTTTATGTTTGAGTGGTGAGCCTACATCAGGGATACCTCTTCTCCTATTCCGCTAACAGCTTGAAAATAAATTGAAAAGAGTTTCTCAGCTATAACTAGAACCTCCTAAGATGGACAGAAAACTATGCAGCATTTGTAATTTTCAACTTTTCAGCACCCACAGCTTTAGTTGATAGTTTAAAAAGTTCGATGAGCCAAAAATTGAACCCAAAATTAGGGGAAATATTTATCCCGAGTTAAAATCTCAAATTTAATGTCTCTAAGAATATTCTGCTAAATTTTTGCGGAAAACCGAACGCACTTCAAAAATTTATACAAATAATTTTTTCAAATTTTTTTTGAGAAGATATGTTCCTCTTTTTAGATTAAATTAATTATTCAGGTCCTTTTGACGGTCACCCTGGATTCTTTGTCTCGATAATATCTATTTGCAGGCTTCAGGTATTTTTGTTCAACATTCAACTCTTCCAAGGATTCCTACTACTAACCTAATTGGGGCTAACCTCTCCTAAGCGAAGCTTCCAGCATTGGTCACAGTCATAATCCAGCGGGTAAGTGTTTTGCTGAAATATTCGGTTTCCTAATATGTCCATCCATCACGTTGACGGCTCCATGATCTGATCGATGGACATGGGTCCCGACTACTTTTTTTTTACTCGCCAAATTGTACTTGACTACTGTGGACACATTTCTGGTAGATAACTGACTACAAAGCGGTAGTAGTGGCAACCATCGTCATCATCGTCAGTTCGAAGGAGACAAGGTGGTTGACTTGCAAAAGCCACCAATGTGTTCCGCGATCGTGTGTTAATTAAATGAGAATTGACAAGTTTATCGAAAAGGATTGACAATTTTCATTACGATAAGATTAAATTTTGACTATTTGGAAGGTACCTACCTACCTACCTACCTCTTACCCATTTGAGACTGCCGCTTGGCTAGAACAGTTTTCAAATTCCGGAAGTAATCCTTGATCATGTTTTCATCCAGTCGTCGAGGACATGTCATTAATTAACATACACGTATGAGCAATGAGTGGAATTGTTGCCACATTAATTTCAGATTGGCTAATCTGATAATTGATATGTCCTTGCCATTTTGTTGAATTTTAACCTGTTTGATTAATTGGTGATGCTCAGCGAGCTACGCAGGTAGTATTGAAAAGCATGTTCAGATTTTGGTGTTTTTCGCCAGATTAACATGCGCAGTGTTTTATTTTTTGGATTATTAAAAATGTCTCGTGTGAATGTAAGGTGCGCCTGCGATCGTGAGAATAGTGCTAATGGCTAGGATATGAGAAGCAGTCTGCACGCAGCTACGATGAATCATCTTTAAATAATTTAAGTTTTATTGAAAATTGTGCTGATGAGCAATTTGATTGTTTCAATTGAAGGGCTCCCTCTTAATATAACTACTACTATAATTAACTACTAACTACTATAACAAAACTATCTAGTTATATTTGAGTACAACAGAAATACTGCATTTTCCTACAGTATATCATCTAAAATAAATTATACGCCTACTAGTCATTTATGCACTTATTGTGAAGAGAATTTTCTCTTCATTAGCACTATATCACGACCCTTAGCTGTCAACCCTTCTATCCGACTCCACTTTACGGACAGATGAAAAAATTGAATACGTCAGCGCGAGCAACATTTAAAATTTCACTTGATGACAAGACCTCCTCAATAATGTATTGAATATTAATTTAAAAAGGGACAAATCAATCGAGAGAGAGAAAACAACATGTTTTGCAGCGAATAAAAAGTTATGGACTTAATGGTCGAGCCTGAACGGGGGACGTTATCAGACACTGAACGCTTAATTAGCTGAAAACTGATGCCTTGACCTGCAGACATTCAACATCGAAATGGAAATAATGACGAAAGAAAGGGTTGTCGAGCCTAGTAATTAAAAAAAGAGGAATTGATGAAGTGTAACATCGTTAATGTCATGAATTAGTTTGGCACGCTGTGAACTTAAAACGGAAATTACAATTTAATAGTGTCCATGAAAAGTAAGAAGGCGCATCTGTAGTGTGCAGTAACTGAGCATCTGCTGCTTGCCTAAATGTGTGGACAATTTCTTTACTTATTTTTGCTCTACCTCATTCTGAATACAGTACAGCAATACTAGTTATAAAATCGATATGAAATGTAGGGTTACAAATAGACATAAGCAGGAATACATTTAAATCAGGCAAAATTCCATCGATGATTTCCTTAATAATAATATTCAACGCTATCTTAGGACACCAAGAGAGATCAATCACAGAAGGCTCGATAGAGAACAATTTCTATAAACACATTAAAGAAACGAGATATGGCGAATTATATCAAAGTTTTCTAAAGATTTAATAATTCCTAATTTCCATAGCTCAGTCATAAATGAAAGCCACAGATTTAGTCTAAAACATAATTGCGGCATTCTAAAATTACTTTACGTAGGTAGGCATAACTAAATATCGAACTCCGACAAACCGTGGAATATGATCCCGTATCATTGTTGGTGAAACAAATCGACGACTGATCTTGCCGTCATTATTTCTCCACACCAAATCAGGCAACTAATCACTGTTCCATATATGCAATACCCGAAATAATTTTCGTCAAGCCATTTCAACGGCAAACTGCTCTTTTTAGACTGGAAAACCGCTTTCTTAATCCATTTTCCACACATCACTCACACGCCACTTTGTCGACATGAGTAGATAGGTGTACATACACTGTGTGGCGGCCTGAGGCAACCAATACTCAATTACAGGGAAGTAGCGTCAAAGAAAAATGGTCCGAATACAAACTGAATTTGATGCCAGGTTTTTTCACCACTCGCCTGAAATACATTGAAATTACAATAAAAAAATCCTAGATCGTTAGAAGAAAAAATTTAACGCTTTCCCATTTCATTCGGGGGACGTGAAAACATGTTTGGAGTCTTATTAAAATTTCACACCCTGTCAGTGTAGAAAATTCGGTAATACAAGCGTAAAGCCCGGCACCTACGAATCGCTCACGAAAAACAGAAAATTATACATTTCTGAGGAAAAGGTCAGTCATCGATGCGAGGAAAACATCAGGCTTTTCAGGATTAAAGTGTCGACAAAGTCCAAAAATGTGGACAAGTGCTTGTAATCGGATGCCCAAAATGGAACGTGCAGCTCGACAACAATCTGTGTCGATGCTGTAGGGAAGAGAAAGGACATCCGGATTATAGCATGGGAACATAAATAATTCGTTAAGCTACAGAATAATTAGGCTGTGAAAAAAGCAAGTTGTTGTCGTTCTAGTTTTTATTTGGTTGGATGGAGTATGCACTGTGTTCCAATTTTAATTTTTCATTCTGTTTTAAATTTTTATGTGCTGTATAGATTAATAATATGATATGCAATGTTTTCAGTTTTCTAGTAGATGTTTTATGCCTTAATTACACTTCTCAAATTTCAAAAAATCGTTTTTGGGTTTTTTACATTTTTCGCTTATTTACACGTTCAAAAGTCACCTCCTAAAATATTATGTCGAAATTCTTAATAGAATTTTTTTATAGCAGTTTTATGCGAAGCGCGTCAACGCCTCTTTGTACGCTCTTTCGTAGCTGACGAGCGCTCAGCTGTTATATGAATCCCTTCTAGAAAATATCGGTTTCTTTCTTAATGTATGTGTATTGTTAACTTTCTCCTTCATCCTCAGTGTTTATTTAGTCGTGTACGAAAGCAGTTATTGATAAAGCGGTAAGTGATAAAAAATTATCTGAGATTAAATGCAAAAAAATTTTGAAGGCGTTTTTCTCGAAACGGTGCAGGGATTATCTACAAAGCTACTAAACCGATCTCAATGAAATTTTGCACAGTTATTTCTTAAACGTTCCTACAGGGCAATTCCCTCAATTAGGCCAAAAAACCAAAACAAAGGATTTTAAGTTAACGAAAATTAGGACGAAAAAGTGTCGTTTTTTGAACATTTTGGTCAGACAACCGTCATTTTTTCTTTTTGCCGATTTTTACTATCGGGGGTGAATTGCCTTATAAGAGCATTAAGATTTCAAAACCCTTTTTGATTTTGTTTGTTTCAGATGTCCCAATCATGAGATAATCCCTGCACAGGAAGGCAGTCTTTTTTTGGGCTCGACTTTGACGCCATCTGTGAGCAAGATACAAAATAAAAAAGTAAATAAAATAAAGTTTTTAGACACATGATGATGTAAATAATGTTATGTAGAACGATTCGTATTGAGCTCTGAAAAAATTCTTGAAAATTATCGGTTTTTTCGCCTTGAGAAGTGTAATAGTACCTTAGTGGCACGTTTATTTTAGATATCTGTTTTGAGAATTGCTTTCTGGTTGACTTTGTTGTTATTTGAACTATGCTGGCAATTTTACCAAGTTTGATAGCTAACATCTTTGTGGAGTATCCTAGCATTGTTTATTAAATCCTGGTGCCACGTTCTGAAGCTAAAATCATTTTCACTTATTTTTGGCATCGGACCTTCATCAAGGTTTTTTGACGAAAAATTTTCTCGTACACTTTTCAACATAGTATATTATTTAAATGCCCTTTCGTAAAATTTTAAATTGTGTGTGTTTGAGCATTTTACCAAATGAAGATCATATTAGAGAAGCTTCCTCAGATTAACTCTTTGTACTATTGAAAGTGTCCTTTAATTAAATACCTACAAGTAAAATTGGAAATAAGATAGGTGTTCAATTTAAAAAACGACTAAATTTGAACTTATTGCGAAACATTGTTTAATCTTTTGAATCTCCAACAATCACGCAAGAGCGCCATGGTTGATTGTGACTTCACATAATATAAGTTCCCGATTTTTTAATTTTTAGTTGTATCTAAGCCATATAATAAAAGGTTTTCCGGTGATGTAGCTCTATCCGGAGTTCACAAATCCCTTACAATATATACTTAAGTCTGCTGCTCACATAGACCACCCTCAATCAAAAAATGCTCTCATAAACACCATTCATCACGAAGAATATAAGAAAAGAGTAAGTTAAATAAGACCTCCAATCAGCTATAGCTACTGTTCATGTTTAAAACCAAGACGATAATAGTACCCGCTTTAGTGTGAAAGCATGTTTTCTTCGTTTTGCCAACTATGTATATTGTTGGTGACTGGGAAGTAATTAATTAAAGCACAACATCCGGGGGATCATGTTTATACAGCACTACGTCGTTGCCATGTCTTCAAGTTATACTTTCAAAGCGTACTATTCAGCTTATTTTCATAAGTTTTACGAGCGAAAAGCATTACTTGAATGGGAGCAACAACTACAATATTATCTTGTTCACTTGCTTCCATTCCCGGATCTGACGAAATCCTGGAGTGTAATCGGACACCGGCCACATGACTTGCTTGTAAGTAAATCTAATGAAGACTTATCCTACGTCCGTCTTGTGCGCTGAGCGCATATTGACTTGAAGATGCTAAAATGCAAGATACTTCTTGGCCCCGACAAAGGGTGAACCAGGGAGTGCACTCGGAAACAATCTGAAGGATTTGGAATACTGAACAAATTTTTCAGTATTCCAGTTGGGAATTTATTGAGATTGGTGTAGATTTGTGAAGTGTTTGAAATATAGGGACATAATATCTTCAGTCTATCTGTTATAGAAAATCACATGCGCTTATTCATAGCAGTGGTTTCATTTGAAGTAAAGGAAAATATTATGCTTCAATTTCCTGCTGGAACATTCAGTGAACTCGTTTATTCAAATATATAAAGAACGCCAGATGAGTTTTCACTTTTATCCTACATTTGACTGGGAGCATGCACAAGATTAAATTATCATTCGATCTGATACAACTTCTTTAGCCGAAGGGTATCAACTGTCACTTTGTTCAAGCTCTTGACGAGTCCTATTTATGTGGTGAAATGTTTTCTGGCTTTTGTGAGTGCCTGGCCTCGGAAAAGATCGTCTTTCGATTTAAGCTCAAACCCTTAAGTCCGTTTCCTGTTGAACGGAGTCAATTGATAATTGAACGTTGAAGCATTTAAAAGTATTGATGTCTTCGTTGCGAACGACAGGCAATAATCCTTGAAGATTCAATAGAAAGAATATTTTACTTATCTGTAGCTCAGAGTCATTGACAGCAATGCGTATCATGCGTTTCTTTGAACTATTTTTTATAGAAAAGGTAGATCGTGGTCTTCCGTTTCATATATCAGCCAACAAAATTATCAATTATGTTGGCCAAACCATAAGCTTCAATTCCTCCACGTTCACCTTCTTCATTGAAAGTGATCCTTTCTTGTCACTATTGAAAAAGTATTCACATTCATTTTTTATGCATCGAACACAACATACTTTTATTGCTGTTGAATTGTCGCCTGGGCCATTTCGCGATAAAGGCGACAGTGCGATAAATAAATTAACACCTTTAGGTGACATGTTGCGTGTGCCCTCCTGGACACATTCATATGGCCGGTCCTGCAGCATTGGGTCTTGGTGTCGCTGTTACCATTCTCATTTGTGGCGCGTTTGAATTTTCGCACGACTTTGGCTTGTTACGAATTTTTCTTTGTGGTCAAGCAAGGAGCGAAGGTGAAACCACTTTCGTGGCAGGTTACAACAAGCCACCGGCACCTGCTTAATTATATGCATACCACTTGTATTTGGTAAAGTAATGGGTAATTAAATAAAAAAAAACCTGGAAGTTGGTTCAAGTTTCCTTCAGTTTTGGGAACACATGAGTATTGAGATCTCAATAAAAATTATGAAATTATGAGTCTTTTTAGAAAGGTGCTAATGATTGCATCCTTTCAGCAATGAGAAAGCTTAAGTTTTTAAAGGTTTTGTTGAAAATAGTGGCAGTTCTAGTCTAGGATTAAAATACCTCTCTTGTGAGCTACATAACCTTATAAAGTCAATTTTTGGTTCATAATGGAACACGAAATTACTTCCTGTACAGATGTAAGTCTAGAGCTGTGATCGTAAATATATAGGAACAGTAATATTGGAATCGGAACAGGGTTGATTGGAGGAAAACTGTGTAGTGGTGTCAATGGCACGCAGAGTCATCTCAGCTTTTACTATATGTGTTGAAAACTTCGCTACACTTCTCAAGGCACAAGGAAACCCAAAAACTATTATTGCTCAACTTATTTTTAAATCATGCTTACAATTTATTTGAAAACTATTTTCCTATGGTCCATTGTCACTGCAATAGCGTCAACTGATATTTTATTTGTAAGCCGATAAAGAAGAAATAGCCAAAAAATATGAATGAGAGGATCCTAAATCATATTTTCTTCTAAAATTCATATGTATATTTTGGTTTTCCCATCAAATTCTGCATCGCCTGTCTTGTGAAGGACAACATTCAACAATTCCCTGATAAAGTGCATTTCTTCTGATGTCAAGCTGCACAAATTCGGGCTTCATGCAGTTTTTGTCAAACAGTTCCTGAATTAATATTTGCTGATGTGTTTTCAAATTAGCTTTTTAATTGGTCTTTCTAATGTGCTACCATATGAAACAAATTCGTTTTATACATGTTCAAACTCAAAAATAAGGTGCACACTCTATGTACTGCGAAGTAAATGCTCCTTAATTCCAAAAGCGAGTAAATCTACTCTGAAAGGAGCAAGGTGGAATAACTGCTCCAAAAATTATAGTAATCTTACGAAAGCAGATTCTCGAACAATAATTAAAGATAAAGGAATTAACACTGAGAAGATTCATGAGACCAGGACAATGGAACATCAAAGGCTGCAAAATTACATCATGAATTTCACAATAAGAATGAGGTTCGTAACGGAAACATGATTTGATTTACTGAAAAAGCTCGATGCTTCAATAAAATCAACAATAATAAAATCACAATCATAATTATGTTGATTGGCAAGCTTTAGAAAAAAGATGTAAACAAATTAACAGTCAATAAGAATTCGGACGAAAAGTGTTGCAAAAGTACAACCAACGATTATTTGGTTCTATAAGTTTTTTGCATCATTTCTTTTATTCTGACTTCCCGTTTAAGAATCATTTAAAACATTTAAAAAGAGATGAACCAAAACAAACTCAATTACTAATATGGAAAAAAGATTTTAACGTCAAATTTTCCTGTGTAATAAAGGCAAAAATTAAAATTTAACAACAGTCAATCAGTGTTGCCAAAACTAATTTAATTTTTGAGTTATTTTTTATGAGGTTTGCTGTTTTGATACGTGTAAAATTTGCTGCACGCTCTCAAAACAAACGTTCACAAGGTGTCATTTCAAACGACTATGAATTTTGCTTCAACGTATAAGGAACAAGTTGTACCATTTTTTTCGAATCTTGCAGATGAATCTGTTTTTTTAACTGAATTGAGCTATAATAAAAAATCTACTACATTCATGACATATTTGCCTTGAAATACTTACATGGACTCATGACCCAAATTTTTGTATCCTAGCTGTGTAAAACAATAAGGCAAGAAGCCAATCATTAACAAAATAGAAAAAAATACAAACCAAGACAATCAAATTTCGCAGCATATGTAATGTTTGGTATTGAAAATTATGAAAATTTTGTACCTTCTATCTTTTCACATTTTTTAACAGGCAGAACAGCATTTCCTGCCGCGTAAGCATCTGCACCTCGCAAATTACAAACACATTTTGTTCTATATGATTAATAATACAGTTTATTAGGTGATTCACAATAGTTAACATTTACATTAATACACTATTAGCCCGAAAGCATCCAAGCAGCACCAAAACTTCACTCGGACTTGTCGCATTCATCTCTCACTTTAATTAACTGCTAATTGGATCTATTTTGATTCCTATTTTTTTATATCAACCAATACTTTTTTGTACATAAATTAAATTCGTTATCAAATAATAATAATAAATAAATTATGCAGGCAATGTATCTAATATCTCAGAAAATTATATTATTACTCAAGCATCAATGCAACATAGTTGAATTATACGTTTATTTATCATATTCTTAGTTCGGTTTGAAATGTTTAATACTTTACTGTTCAGCTCCTATACATTCTTAGTGCCTACTTACAATATTTACACGCAACAACAATATTAAAGTGTTTTAATTAGTTTGAAATGTTCCGCCAACATTTAAGTAGCATTTGTCGGCGCTGATTCACGTCGTTTATTCTTGGACACGAAATTTAATAGCTGAGCTAAATTTTCAAATGAATTTCGCTGAATTAAACAAAATAATACTAGATTTGGACATCAATAGTTAGACCACAGATAGAACACGCAATGGGGAACCTAAAATAGCCATGCGTACGAAGGACAAACCTGGTGTTGGTGCGTACTCTCAACGAGCACAAGAATCTGATGAAATCTAGGATTCAAATGCCCATTCTTGTGAACGTGCGCTTTGAGGTGTATGTACTATCCGACGCATAAATAAATAAAGGACTACGGAACTGTGCTGTCCATCACTGGAGTTTTCGCGTTGTTTCTTAATGAACTAGACTCGTCGGTATGAGTTACTAATTTGGCGGACTTCGTGGGGTAGGTGGGTGTTGTGGAATCTGATACGGGCTGAATCGGTGAAAGTGCTTCGTCCGCATATCGGGCGACGGTGATCCCGAACTAGAAGGTGTCGAAGCGGGTGGCGGCGGTGGAGTCCGGGCGTTTGAAACGGCTGCGCTTGCCAGGAAGCCGGCCTGCAATTGCGGCCACTGCTGTTGCCAGAGGCCCAGATTCAGAGCACTTAGTCCAGGACGTTGGTACATCTGAGGCAGCAGCAGCTCCGTGTATGGTGACCGGCCCCACATCTGGAGGTGTTGACGAGCCTTCTCCAGGATCGCCACCGAGGCTGCGTCTGCTTCTTGCTGTGTAAACTGAGGAATAAGTGGTTCTGGGAAAAGGCGCAGGGGTGCTCGGAGGTGTTGCTCGAGAAGGAGAGCGTCCATCGGATCCCTGTAATCGAAACTGTTTTAATTAGTGTTAATTGTTTCATTAGTTCCGTCATGCTGTGGAGGAAATTTATTGGAGATGTTTAATTACTCTGCCTTGCGTGACGCTCGAAATACGAATGAAACACGGAAAATCTTTAGGTTTATGGGTGCCCCCACAGATAACTCCCCAACTCATCACGAATTTATGTTAGGGGCAATTAATCTTATTTCTGCATTCGTTCTGATCTTCTAACATCCACGGAGTTATGGGCTGCACAATGCCTTGACATTACCACCGTAAGGTATGGATTCGTCCAACGAAAAAACGATCCCATACGCTGCCCATGCTCGGCCAGACTTCATGCCTCCACAAGAGGCAATAACATCAAGATTTCGTGTATCTTCACTTTCGCTTCAAAGTTAAATTGACCGCTCTGTAATTTCGAGCAAAAGCCGTTTCACATCGATTGCTGATGAAATGTTTGCAGTTTTATTTTGCGCCGACATACGCGAATATTATTGCAAACATCCAGAAGTAGAAAGGAAGACTGCAGTCTCCAATCTGTGGCCGTGGTGCAAATTTTGTGGAGCTGCGGATAATTCCTCCATCATCGTCGTGGTCGCCTTCGTCGTCACGTTCGCCGGCACACCTGTATCGCAGAATTAAAACTCCATACATTAGGTTTTGGGCAGGAACGGTAGACAGGTAATTAGACGGGCAAAGCGGGCGGTGAGCCCATGGGCCAACCACTCATTTGAACAGAACAGTGCCGATGATTTCATGGCATAATATTGCCCGCAATGAAAAACTGAGAGGATATTTTGCGCCCCGCTTCACTTTGTCATTTGTTAGTTCATCTGCTTCGAAGGAGATAAAAACTCTGCCCCAGCCAAGATACTAAACAATTTATCAAAAAATATGAGTGACTTGAATTTCAACATTTGGACAAATTTGCAGAGGAGAGTTTGAAGAGGTTTTTAACCAATTGGAGATATCATTTGGAAAATTTTATTATGAGTTAAATCGTTCCACAAAGTAATTTAAGTGTTTTCTGATGTACCTCAAAATCACTAGCAATGATTTTTCCAACATTCTCTGACCTTACCACGACTAACATACGACGTAGAACAGTTCATTCTATTTCTGCGACTTTTACGTGACATTTTATTTGCGTACGACACCAGGCTTCATTCTACTAAACATCTCCACGAGTCAAACTTTAATTTGTCCTTACCTATCAAAATCCGTCAGTCTTGATGAATCTCGGAAACCTTTTGCGAACGGATTCGAATCGATTTTCAATTTCGTTATCAGCTGATTCTGATATGCGGTCACTGCAGTGAAAACAGTCTCGGGAAACACGTAAGTTTTATGATCGACCTCTTGAAGCTCCTTTGGCGAGGTGGGCACACTCTGTCCAGGACCGAGACGCACAAGATGTATCCGTGGCTGGTAGCGGTGCATCGAGTTGAGGACAATCTGTAACGAAACAATTTCAACACGAACAAAATTAAACCACAATACACACATAGCTGCTGCCGTCTAGACGTCTACACCTATTCACTACTGTAGCAATATCATAAAAAAACTTTATTTTTCCTGTTCACATCATCCCCCTCGCAACACAGCCGCGTACGTGATTGCAAAGTATAAGCATCCCTCGAAACGGAAGCAAGCAAATTGGCGCAACTCTCCATTGTCTATAAATCAGCATGACGACATAACATCGCTCCACACCATGTTGATTTTATGTAGCGAATAAGAAGAGAAAACCCACAATTTCATTTTTCGTGGCTGCCTCTATTCGGTGAAAATAAGCTTCCAGGCAGTTTCACGGGGAAACCCCCACAATCACAACCAGTTAGCACCCCGTGTGTCACTGAAACCCCAATTGAAGTCGAAATTGCTCTCAAAACAGCTTTCGGAATAAAACGACCCTGCATTGGGCCATGCGCACTTGGTTCTCATCTCCCCTAGAAGCTAAGGGTGTGATCACATCAATTTCATTTTTTTGCATTTATTTCAAAGTTTGCACATGAGCGCGGTAAGTCGACAACCCCATTGTGAAGGTTTTTGTTGCTCTACGTTATCACCATCCCCCCTGTTTGCGCTCGTTCGAAATAAAGCCATCATCCACGATGTCCTTCTGAAATAAACGTCCCCGCACCGAAGTTTTCATACGGTTCGTATGCTTTTGTTACTGTTGCTTTGTAACAATATTTCGTTTCTCTGGTGAAATCAAGTTCACATTCCAAAACACTATTCTAATATTCCTCAAGATGAGTCCTTTCATGTTATTTTTTCATCGAGCTTCGGAGAATGGTGGAAAGTAGCCTTCCACACGTTACCTAGGTAACACAATCCCTCTGTGTTACGGAAAAAACAAGAATATTAGGCGGAACCATGGCCGATAAGAATTTGTAGACTTGAAGAGGGTTGAAATGAATTTAGGAAAAGCTGAAGCCTTGAAAAAATAAAGAATATAGCAGGATGCTGTAAATTATGTATTTTTTAAGCGTGTAAAATGGTTTTTTTTCTTTCTTCGGCGGCAAGAATCCAACGCTGTAAATTTTGATAAGGTGTTATTTATGGATTGGGGGAAAATTCGGGTGGCAATTGAAGTAGGATTGGGTAAAGGAGTTGTACGAAAAGGTGCTTTTAGTTTGAAACCAAATTGGAACGCTTCTTGGTTTACTTTTGCCTTTGGTAAATACATCATTAGTCATTCTAAACGGCTAGTTGCATTGGACTTCTGATTTTCGAGAACTGCGTTTATGTGGTTCGATTTCATTGTTTTCCTGCAGCTTCAATTTTTATGGCATTCAAAGTTTACAGCTCAAGCTGTTGACATAGTGTCAAACGTATTTTCTTCTCAGTATCAGCGTAAATTTGCTTCGAACAATATTAAACTATTACCTTAAATATAGTTTTTGCTTAAAAACCGAATGGTACATCTGAGGTAGGACTTTGGTCCATATTATTTGGGAAAAGACTTGCGAATGAATTTTTGTTCTTTGTTTTCCTCCTTAATTGGTTGGTCTTTCAATTAGGTTATCTTTTTTTCTGGGCACTGATTTATTGTTCGTGCGCGATGTGCTGTTTGCTTTTGATAAAATTCATTTGCGATTCGTTTCCTTTCAAAGATGGTGTATCCAGTTTTCAATTTTTCAACTACTATTTATTCAAGTTCCAAAATCGCGATAGGAGCCGTTCAAATCAATCAAGCTTTATAGCAATTCTGTCACAAAATGGTGATGACTGTTGAGGCATTCGAATAAATATTCACGTGCAGTATGTTTTAATATCTGAAGTAGCACCAGTGGATTATAAGAAAAATATTACGGATGCATGTGGCAATTTTAATTAGGACCACCGTAATATGACGTGTCTGAACACTGATCACTTACAAACTGCAGATAGGTACACTAGCGACTTTTATTGGAACTATTTATTGCGATAAAAAACAGAAGCAGCTTTTAACAAATATGTTAAAGGAAGTCTGGAATGGGCTATGCGCCTAAATTGATTGCATATACATATCAAACCTATCATCACATCTACCAGTGTCCACTACTAAAATAGTTCAAAACCTAAAAGAAAATCTTAGTTTTTTGCCTAATTCTACGCGCTCTCAATTCCTGCGCCAAAAAGTGATGGATATCTTGTCGCAACTCCATGTCCATTATTCATTCGGATATTTAAGAAGACATGTCTATGACCATACCAGCAAAACGAAATGACAGATATACTCACGGGAAATATCAAATTCATGAAGATCAGAAAAAAAACTTAAACACCGAATAAAACGACAAGGCGAAAAGAAAATAGATAAATAGCATTGGATCAAGTAACTTACGCCTTAATTCGATGAAAACAAATCGCGTGGAGAGCAAAAACCTGTTCGGTTCATCAATCAAGTAGAAAAAAGTTGAATTTTCTGGATAAAAATCGATCTCCATCCAGCGAGGAGTCATCTAACATTAATTTTGTGGTGAAGTTGAATCAGCGCAAGATATGTTAGTGATTCGGGCAGTAGTAGGTAGTTTGATTCGTTCACGTTTTATTGTAAACGTAGATAAATCT